>CM067350.1:75864667-75917167 GCA_034190875.2 Urechis unicinctus | reverse complement strand
GTAATGTCTTTGCCAATGGCTTTGTACCAACGATTACTAAACCACCAAGGATAACAGACACTTCGGTCACTCTTATTGACCACATATATTCAAACGACTTATCAACCCAAAGTGAGTCAAGATTAATCATCACCGACTTAGCCGACCACTTTGGAACATTTCAGATTGCAATTCATAAAGTGGAAAGTGCCCCCCTTAAACAAAGTGCAGAACCCATTACGACGGGAGGAATAAGCACGTTCAAGGAACCCTCGGCAAATATTGATTTTTCCAGAGTTTATCAACACTAATGTCCTTCACAAGCATATGCTCATTTTTATATATATCATGCAATAAAACGTATACCGAATAAAACGGCAACAAAAGAAGGACTACTACGTTAAATTGATTTATGAACATAAACCTAATATGAACGAAACGTGGGCCGTACTACAACAGACAATGGGAAACGCCACAAACAAACCCCAATTTTCGAAACCAATAGTCATCGATAAACATAACAAAACAGATAAATCAACGATTTGTAAATATAATTTGCCCTGCGAATCGTGTGTTCATTGAACTCGTTAAACTACATGAGCTGATTGCACTGGCCAACAATTTAAAGCCAAAACAAAGTTCAGGGCATGACGACATAACAGCAAAGATTGCAAAATAATCTATACAACAAATAGTTCTTCCATTGACATATATCTTGAATAAATCCCTGACGACGGGTATAGCTGCTTAGTAATTAAATAATTGCAAAAGTAATCCCAATCCACAATTCATCCGACCAATGTCAAATGAAAAACTACCTCCCTATAAGCTTATTGCCGGCTATTCTCTAAACTTCTTGATGTACCACAGTATTATTAATTTTTTAAATACTCATTGCATATTATATCAACATCAATATGGCTTAAGAAAATAACACTTTAAATTTTATCCCATTTAACAGTTACTTACAAAATACGACATTTCATCCAATAATTTGCCAAAAGAGTATACACTCGCAGTATTTTGCGATCTTTCTAAAGCTTTTGATATAATAGGCCACAGTATACTATTGGAATAAATGTATAAAATTTAGATCAGGGGGGTAGCGCTAACATGGTTCAAAAGCTATTCAACCGATCGATTGCAATACACTGAAGTAGCTGAGCACAAATCAATAATGCAACCAATTAAGTGCGGAGTACCTTTTGGGTCCATACTCGTTCCGCTGCCTTTCTTATTATACGTCAAAGACCAACTAAACAATCTGCAGACATTAATGAGCATGATCTGACAATTAATGGTCACTGCCTTGCAAGAGTAGGTGCAGGACAATCCGGTAAGCTAACAAGTATCATGCTATATTTATTGACAAGTACCCATCATGGAAATCCCATGCCATGCACATCACCACTAAATTCTCTCGCGCTCGTTCGTTATTTCACAAGTCAAAAACTTGCTCCCTCAACCAGCCTTGCGTACCATTTACTTCACTCTGGTGTACCCGTACATAACATATGGCATACTGGCCTAGGGTAATGCACGGAACTCTGTACTAAAAAAAACTGTGTGCTTAATGAAATGTCCGCCATTGACAGTATCACACCAGTCTGGTAGCGTATGGTCATTTATTACCAGCCCTCTGCCCCTGGCTCCATTCAGCAGTTACAACAGATAAACAATGGTCCTAACTGAAAAATACAATACAGTGTCACTTAACAAAACATACTGAGGGATAATAGAAAGACGGCCCCTCGCTACACTGTCCCTACTTACAACATTACATTTATTTTTTTCCAATCAATATCAATGAAGTGTCGTGTTGTAAGTAAATACACTTTACTATTTTACTACTACTTCATGGAACTCACAAAAGAGACAAGTTGTCCACTGTAGCCTGCAATACCTGACCATTGTGTGTGTTATTATCCCTGTCATTTGATCTGCACGAGTTCCAAACAGAGATTAAACATGACACATACAACATCTACCGAGCAAATACTACACAACCAACTCATAAT
Organism: Urechis unicinctus; assembly: GCA_034190875.2. Classification (NCBI taxonomy): domain Eukaryota; kingdom Metazoa; phylum Annelida; class Polychaeta; order Xenopneusta; family Urechidae; genus Urechis; species Urechis unicinctus. Next base: position 75,915,170 of record CM067350.1, on the reverse strand, counting down.
TTTGCGATTTAGAAATGACAGGTGGTCGACCGGTGGCCTCAATTGACGCGTGTTATAATACAGGCGTGGTCGCCCTGTCACCCTGTCTCCTTGCTCATAGAGTCCCTACAGCATCAATTATCCCTCCTCGCACTTTCACCCTCTCGGCCGCAACCCATTTAGGACTTGATTTGTGACAATATGATTCACTTAAATATTAAGTAGCACTTTGCCTCCATTATATCGATAACATTTGTCCGAGCGTCATTGGATAACATTATCTTGGATGTGATTTAGATGGTGAAGTCACCTGTTATTGTGCGTCTTATGCTGATTTAGGGTCTGCTGGGATCCACCCGGCCACGGTTAACTTACATTGTACGTTTGAGTTGTCCTATATATTATCTACACCTGGCTGTAAAAAACACATCGGGTGGCATCTATCTTTCTGATATAAATGATCAATTGTTTTCGTTTTAGTAATGAATGCAATAGAAAACATTGGCATACAAACTTCGTACATTGTAGATTTATAGGGTCTTTAATCAATCTTCCAATACACCACGGCGTCACGGAAGCAGGTCGCTCATGAAATGCATTTTCCCGATATATTTTATTATCAAATACAAGGTTTTGCAGAGACATTTATATGGCTCTTTGGCAGTTGCATCAATGGATCAGCTCAGACAAATGGATATAGCTGACAACGTGGTGCGCCGCAATGGAACCTTTCCCTTTCTACAAAAAGTTTACACTCACTGTTCGGACACATTGTGTGCTATAATACTATGATCGTAATCTTGATAATAACAATGAATGGGACGCCGGGAACCAATATCACCATGGCATCATGAAAGCCAACCAGCACGTAGTGCTACTCGGTATCGGTTACTACGCAAAATAAGCATCGTCGAAGCTGTGCGAGCCAATGAGATACACGGCGTTGCATGGCAAATTGCATCAGAGGCATCAACTTTAAACTTGCATGTCCCCAAAGTCTGCCCATCGCAGGAACGCCGCCCTGAGATATTCTTAATATTTGACTTGCAGTATTATTATTGCTAGCATTCGACATGTGCTTATTATAGTGGCCAAAGCAAATAGCTCATGACACATTACTGAGAAGGCTCGCCCCAACTAGCGATTTTCCAAGTCGCCCTGCGCCAGGTTACGCTACATAGAAAACCCCTACAACACATATTGTACTGTTGATCCAATGGCTTGGGCTTCATTATATTGCTGCTCATGTTAAAGAAATGAAGTCTCCTGTATGGTCCACGTGACCACGTCCAACCAATTGACCTGAAAATGTCAGATGATTATACGACAGGTAAGCAGCGTGCTTCAAACAGGTATCGTGTTCCCGAATGTTCTCTGGCGGAGACACAACATAAGCCCTCTCAGAGTATTGGTTTCTTCAAGCTTCCTTCCGTTGGTATATTGCTCCATAAGTGGACAAGGTAGCATTCATAGCAATACACTCGCGGAAACAATTAATCGTCGACCTGACACCAACTATCACACGAGCGGAGATGGTCGTATCTCACTCCCTCAAATCTCTATTAAAATGAGCAAGCTGGTCGGTCAATCCAAAGGGGTCGGAACCGGCGGGGAGGTAACATCCAGTCATGCTATCAGCAGTCTGTCCAAACGCATTCGGGCTTACATTTGAATTGCAAGTCTTTTTCAGGTGTAATTTGTTTACGATGAATTTATGTCGACAGCGCCTGGTTGGAAAGAAATAACCTCATGAAAAATATTTGTCACATAGATTCTTCTGAATTGTGAAGACAGCATAACAGGTTGTATCACTACGCCAAAATGCCACACTCTACACTAACTAAGGTGCACAGTCTCGCGGAGATCGTTATAAACATACCGCAGACCTTAAGTGACACTAGCGCCTGAGCCAGACGTTAGAAGTCGATTAATGCATAAATGAGTGGCTACTGGATGTGTCATTCATCAGCCACTATTGCAGAATGTCCCATGGCTTTGACCTGTCGGCTCCATCAATAATAGATGCAAGCACACGTACCAGAGGTTGGTGTTTAACAGGCACAATCCAGGCGATGATGAACAACTGTCTTTATCAGTAAAAAGCCTTTTTTAATTTTTACGGCGTGTCCGACGCTTAGTACTGCCGGCTTCGAGGTTTCTACACACTGTTGGCTTATTTTGTACCGACAGAATGTTCGATGTAATATTGATCACCAAAGGAACCCTACATTGACGACCCTCATTTAAGCCATTATAGATGAAGGAAGTATCAATATTGGGTCGGATCAAATGTGGTAGCTTCGATGATTGCTTATGAGACCGTAGTCCACTATAATCATTGTCGTAGAGAGTGCGACCTAAGCAATTCAACCCTTATGACATTTACTGCCTTAGAAGAATGACCATTAAATTAAAGCCACTAGGCAAAAGGCACTCCACGCGGAAGAAACGCGAACACCAGCACTGACGTCATCAATTAGAAAGCGGATCGATCACTCGGACACATTTCTGTCACCTTAATAGCTCTTCCATGGCTGAGATATGAGCAGAAATGCATAAACAAATATATTCCAAGCAATTGCCTAGCATTATACGTGGAGGCAGTTTCATGATTCCATCAAAACTTAACTGCATTGGATCATACATTGCATTCAACACGTGATGTGATAAGCTATTATCAAGCCCGTGGATCGGGGGCTCATACACAACATTCGTACGGATAGAGGTCAAATATTTAATCCAATATCGCGAACAGCTTTCCTTATCAAAGAAAGTAAGCGATATCCAGGGAGAAGTTCTTAGATGTCACGATAAGAAAATCACTACTGAGCAACGCCAAAACTGCTTCCTCGACAGGGAAATGTTGGGATCAATGTTCGCAATTATCACATTTAGCTTCAGTGGTAATGGAATCTGCAACGTTACGCTCAATAAGCGATTTCACTTAGAGATGCGTCTGCCTCTCAACGGAAACTCGGTATTTTGGAATTGAACTGAGTTGTGCACAAGCATTTAAAAATAACATTCATTAGAATGAATATACATTGATTAAGCAAATTTAATAACTGAGATGGTGTCGTTGTTGTGGTCTGCAATGTAGCCCTGAAAGACACAAATTATCCGGCAAAAAAAAAAAAAAAGCTTCAGTCATGTAAACACTTATTTATTCGTGAATTTTTACGGAATACCTGCACTCATGAAAAAGTGACAGTCGGAAAAAAATTACAAATACCAAACGTGGAACACGTTACATCACATGGTCAAATTTGGAACAACATTATTTACTTTCAGAAAACTTTCAATTAACCTTCAGCTTATTACTTCAACAAGATTCTTTGGCGAATTTGGCCTTGAAGATTTTAACACAGCACGGATTTCAAAGGTCAAAAATCACGTCAAGCACTCATGCTGTCCATGTGATGCTATTTCACCGAATGTCGACATCGACTGGCCATTTCTTGTGCGTACAAATGTCATCCTCTTTTCTATGTTGAAAATTTCTCTTGCTTTCACGTGAGGTCACGTTCATGTTTTAATAAAGTCTTAAGATAATTGTTTTGAACGCTGCAAACTGGGATAACCTCTGTTAGAACAACGCATGCGTAACTATTTTTTGAGAGTATCAACGTCCATCCGTTTCTGTAATATTCTGTAAATACAGAGCAATCGCTCTGTGTTCTTGTGACTTCCTCTAACCTGTCGGATTCCACCCCCTTCAACCTTTCCTGGCGGGCGGTCCTCCTCCAATACCTTTAGTTAACGACTCGATAGATACATCAGCTGAGTTCAGGTCAAATGGATCATTCTTTGTGCAGTGGCATATGTGGTGAAATTATGCTGCAATAGCTTCATCATACCCTTCTTGATGGCATCATGCTCATATATAACTCCATTCAAGGGTAAAGGGGTCTACTCTACCGAAGGGATCCAGGACATTCGCATTTAAACAGTGGGACAGTCTTTTCAAACTGATTAGAGTATCAGGCGGAGCATCCAGCCTTGCTTCAATGGGTTAGAAGCATGCCGATGAAGTGACGACGAGAGAAACGCTATTTAATCAAACCTGATACATTTCTGGTGGTGCATATTGAAAATGCGTCTGAGTGGCAACTGCATATTAACACGATCTTGTTAAGAATGACCAGATTGGCCAAGCACACACCCACTGGTTTCAACTGTTAGAGCCGTTATTTGAGAATGTACGCGATATTTAGTTGCTAATTAATCATTAAATAGGTATAGTAGATACCACCCTAACAGGTGACACTATACTACACGTGGCTTTAATGATGAACTTCATCAGGCAAAGCATCCAATTAAGGCCAACGCCACTCAGATAGAACCAGAAAAGAGTTGGTACCTCTAGGCGCAGGGAACCTCCATTGATTTATCTTTTAACGCAAAGCAAGCCGCAATTTGTCATTCGATCGCCTGTCATGGCCATACAATGTCCTGTGTATTCGCTAGCTGCTTATGGGAAACATCATACTGAACGATAGTTGCGGTAAAACAGTACATGACGCTCCCTGGTCAAATGCTCGACAAACTAGATCTTGTTCGTGGACAATAAGAGTTACGTGGACAATGATATCGATACCACCAGCACCGTGTGATATTAAAGCGTGATAGGATTCTAATAGTGTTCCGATTAAATTGCATGAACCATTATTCAAGTGTACATTTGTGCCAGTGTTACAAAATTATATATTTGCCTGCTACATTTAGAAGGGAATGACATCAGAATGCATTATTGCTCAGCAGAACCAGAAACATTGTACATTTAAAACCATATCTAGTGTGACCATTGTTCTATTGTACATCAGCATATTCGAAAGATTGGTGTAATGGATGATATTATTACTCATTTTCAGAGAAAAGCAAATGCAAATGTTACTCATTACACTAGTACATATCCTGATGCACGCACGTGTAAACGCTAAACTGCTTAATGTGATCGTTTCAAGTGTTGTCACCTTCATATGGCTCTCTCTCTCTAAAACGCGGAGCGATACGCTATCATAACACAGCACTGTGCTTCCAGCTGCATAAACTAAAATATTATCCCGGTTCCCGCAATTTAGTTTAGATGACAGAAAATTATTTGCCATCTTCATGTACTTCACGGCGGTTTATTCGGAAGCACCTTTCACATAATGGGGCTTTGTTGTCAATTTGACTTTGTAAAGTTTTCACAAACGGATGATTATGTTGCAAGTTTGCAATATTTTTATATCTTAAACGCGCCACATAAGTATCATATCATACTCTATCTATCAATGTAACAATGGACGACGAATATTAAAAATACTTTTCAATGCAATGCCTAATATGTCGCTTGCATTTAAGATGGCATCGTCGTCACATTATGCATTGTGACATCAATATCTACGAAGCTAAATAAATGATATCAAGAGATGGGGACAAGGTTACATCGGTCCTGTACCTGGCAGGTATTCAATATGCTATAACGAGCTTGCATTAGCAAAGTAATATTTTTGGGCTATTGCACTCACACCTGACTTCCATGAGAGTCTCGTTATCCATTTAGGCGACAGTAAAACGGCACTATTTACACTATCTATATTCTACAAACCTTAAATCGAGAACTTGCACACTATTTGATATTATTTAAGAGCGTACTGGCCAGCGAAATAAGCCGGCCAGGAAGTATTTGCCACACAGTACGGAATGCTATAACTCTCTGACGTGACGGCCACTAACTATGAAATGCTGCATTCCTGCACGTTAATGACTTGATCGCACATATCTTGTTCAAAATCCGTGTTTACTCATTCATTGGATTACAAGGACTATCTCTTACGTACGGTAAAGCTGCTGTCATATATTGAAGCAAAATAAGATATGAAATGGTCATAACGCCACAATAGTGCCTTTCAAATAACCCGTGGTTTCCCTCTATGGAGTCATTAAGGATTGATGAATAACAGCAATAATGAAAATCAAAATGTATATAGCTAGATGTTCACACATGGATTTCGCACTCTAATATATTGCCGAAATAAACTTATGGGTTATGCACTTTTAAGAGGGTTGGCATTCGCGCCCAGGCAGCGTTGAAAATAATAGGACATCTGATACAAAGCACTTTTTTGTAACCATCTTATCTTCAGGGTGATTATTAGAATAATTGCTATATACTGCTGTGAGCTAGCAGAACTATGACGACAACGGACAGGGGAAAGGGATCAATTAATTACGACATCATCTATTATACAGTGCGTTCATCAGCTCAAGGCACCAGAAAATTTTATTCTTCAATAATCATAAAAAAGCGCCGATTACGTTTTACACGGGCAACGTTGTCAGTGAAGACGCGTAATCGTATATCATTGAGTATAACGAAAAGACAAAATAAGTTCCCTCATAATTCGCTATCCTTAAAATGCGACAAAACGGCATGTTGTTTAGTTGGCAGGATAACATAAGTCAGCACCAGCTGTTTGAGGTTATAAGACGGACAATTAATACAGAGCTCAATTGCATATATATATATATATAAACATAAATTTATACATATATATACATAGATATATACATATATATAAAACTAATGATTTTAGGACCGAGCAATCGCTATGATCGAATAAACAACTAACCCGTTGGCTTAAGCTGCAAAGGCTTTTAACTATTGAGATGCTCAGTACCAATATCGTTGCTCCAGTACAGGAGGCTCGGGCACTCAAAACAAGTCATCACCTCCGCATTGCAAGCACGGCGACATACGATATATAATTGTCCACCTTAAGAGACCTTCATTGCACTTCAGCGGATACCATTAGCGGTAATGTTGGTGTAAATGGCATTTGCTCTCCAAGGACGTTTACTGTTGGATACTGTCCAAAGTGCAGACTTCAGCGTTAATCCTCATGTCAACCCTCCTTTTGATGTTGCTATCCGGACGAAGTTTATTACTGACCCAGAATAAATATGATTGATGCCTCATGGGGTCAAACATGGGTGTGGGGAAGATATCTGCAAAAATGATGATAAGGGCAAGTCATCAACTTTATAACCGATATTTTGTGATTTTACTTGTGCATGAATCAATCAGATAAAGGAGATGAGACTGTAGCTGCCGCTCCGTTCATGATATCACAGCAAATACTCTTTGCAAGCAAAATTTCCGCCCACGTTGTGTGCACTTCAAATTGCGCTTACTGTCACAAGACTCCGTTTTTATTTGTCACAGCAATATGGACACTGTGGTCGGACGTCGTTATGCTTGCGGTTTTAATTTTGCTTATACCATATGGTTCATAAGGGCTGTTAACGGATAATCTATATTGGTTTCTAAAATATAATGCACATACACTACATCAGGAAGCTTGGCAGCCAGTTGGACTGCTTCTGTGACGATTGATTAACCTTTCAGGGTGGAGGTAGTCGGTTATAATCTCGACGACCGATTGCTTCCCGAGGCCATATATCGTAATGAATGTTTCCGGGCATTGATACTCATCCAATCAGTAACACTGACATTAACCCTAGCAACACGTGTATAGCACAGCTAACCGAGTACAGGATGTTCAGACGGAAGCATTGTTTTTATGTTCACCTGCCTCCCCCACCCCACTCCCTCACAACGAAATGTCTACTTAAGAATATAGAGCGAACATTCTGATTCGCAGTTAAGCCAAGCTCATCGCCTACTGTTCCTCCGATTGATGGTCATGTAATTTTACCTCGAATCACTTAGATTGATAGCTGTTAAATGTCAAGCTATTAGTTCGCCTCACTTTACATCTTCGCCTTGGTATCATGTTGTATAGTCCATCATAGCATCATCAGTAGCGTTGACACTTATTGTACTGTAGCCTGGAAGTAGCTCATAGCCCTCGTGGCTAGCTTGTTTCATATCAAATGTTGTTAATAGCTACCTTCAGCGAAGTTCACGTCTTGTTGTATAGCATTATGTATTCGTCTTACAGAATGCGTTTCGTGCGATATCACAAGCGAATATTTTACCACATCAGATGATTTAGCAACCCTGACTACTTTATATTCAATCCGACTAGCAGCGCCGCATTTAGCTTGCAAAGTAAGCATTCAATCTGGTGATCTGCTTGAATGCATCCCATTGTTGCTTAAAAGCGCAGTAAAGCTGTATTTAGACTTAGATGAGTTCCGGATTAAGAACATGGCAGCTGTGCACTAAACTGTATAGTAAAATATCGTTGTTGACATTTGTCCTTATCTGTTTTCTACATTATTCTGTTCAAATATGAGTGCATACCCAAGGGGTGCAAAAATGATTTGGCATATCTAGCATGCCTGATAATGTTGAACGCTGCTTTAACATTAAGATTCGTGTTAAATTTTGACTTCCCAACAAAACAGTACAATGTTGGTAATGGAAGAATGCATTAAATATTTGCAATAAGAACGTCACAGTATCAATGCATTAAGCTGGTTAGAGGTCCAAAGGGAAAGCCTGTCTTTGCATACGCACTCTGGTGCAGAGGTTCATAGCTGTCTCGCAGAATATGATTGCTAAGCACAAGGAGCTCTTGTATCACGGGTAGTCGCTAATACTTCACTATATTTCGTTAATTTATACTTTGTGTGTGAAGGCTCGCTAAGTATAAGTTTAGGCACACTGGAAGGAGTTGGCTGTCAAGCAGCAGAAAATTGCTGAGGTCTTTTCCAAAGATGCAAGTTGTGAGGATGGAGAGAGTGATCGAGGTGCAATTTTTCGTTTTCAGTGTAAAAAAAAACATCCATTCAACTAATTACTCAATACGCTTCTTAGTATTAAACACTAAGCAGATACATTGTGCTAATCTGTATGATACACAAGCTCTATGGACAAGTATTAAACTTCTTGACCTTGTCACACACAACCTAAAGACACACAATATCACTCACTATCGCCAGTAGGGTTGCATTATTCTTCTTGAAAAGGGTTGGATGCTATATGCCGATCTTGACAGTACCAGATAACGCACTACGCTTTAAGAGAGCCTAAGTCGCTTGTGGATGTTAATGAAAGTTATTTAATATCCTTAAAGTTGCCTTCGCTAACCAGATAAACAAGAACGATAGAAAGGCAGCAAGTGGCTTACCGGAGTAAAAACAGGTCTGTTTTGAGTTAAGTACATTTGCAATGGTAATGACATTATACATGAAGATATTATAGATTCTCACAGCAGACCCATTATACTAGCGGATCGCATTACAAAGGACAGTAAACGGATAGCTTATGCTCTAATGGTCCATACATACATCCATACATACATACTCACATACATACATACATGCATACATACATACATACATACATACATACATACATACATACATACATACATACATACATACATACATACATACATACATACATACATACATACATACATACATACATACATACATACATACATACATACATACATATACATACATACATACATACATACATACATACATACACATACATACATGCATGCATACATACATACACATACATACATACATACATACATACATACATACATACATACATACATACATACATACATACATACATACATACATACATACATACATACATACATACATACATACATACATACATACATACATACATACATACATACATACATACATACATACATACATACATACATACATACATACATACATACATACATACATATACATACATACATACATACATACATACATACATACATACATACATACATACATACATACATACATACATACATACATACATACATACATACATACATACATACATACATACATACATACATACATACATACATACATACATACATACATACATACATACATACATACATACATACATACATACATACATACATACATACATACATACATACATACATACATACATACATACATACATACATACATACATACATACATACATACATATACATACATACATACATACATACATACATACATACATACATACATACATACATACATACATACATACATACATACATACATACATACATACATACATTATACATATAGACATACATACATACATACATACATACATACATACACATACATACATACATACATACATACATACATACATACACATACATACATACATACATACATACATACATACATACATACATACATACATACATACATACATACATACATACATACATACATACATACATACATACATACATACATACATACATACATACATACACATACATACATACATACATACATACATACATACATACATACATACATACATACATACATACATACATACATACATACATACATACATACATATACATACATACATACATACATACATACATACATACATACATACATATACATACATACATACATACATACATACATACATACATACATACATACATACATACATACATACATACATACATACATACATACATACATACATACATACATACATACATACATACATACATACATACATACATACATACATACATACATACATACATACATACATACATACATACATACATACATACATACATACATACATACATACATACATACATACATACATACATACATACATACATACATACATACATACATACATACTTACATACATACATACATACATACATACATACATACATACATACATACATACATACATACATACATACATACATACATACATACATACATACATACATACATACATACATACATACATACATACATACATACATACATACATGCGTACATACATACATACATACATACATACATACATACATACATACATACATACATACATACATACATACATACATACATACATACATACATACATACATACATACATACATACATACATACATACATACATACATACATACATATATACATACACAAAGGAAAAGAAAGCACCCTATTTGTGTGGCCGTTCATCTTGATTACTATACGTTTGTAGCTGTGCCATACACCCGGTTGTTGTGAAATTGATCAAAGACGATATGCAGATAAAGATATCACCTCCATCGATGGACCGTGTGCATCGTTTAGGGGAACAGAATCTTCAAACAACAAACCACTACTAACTAAGTTGGCTACTTACAGCAACCATGACCAAATTTTCTAGAATATAAACGTGCGTGCGTGGACCAAATATATATATCACTGGAGACGAACAGAGCCATCTATTATACAAATGTGATCTCCGACTACTGGGTTCACTATGGACGAGTCTTGGTGGGGAACGCGCATGCTAAAAGCATACCAAAACTAGGTCAACTACACTGACCCTCAAATAACGCTGTCATGATTCCCTTGTATCTATTACGTCTGTATGACTCATCAAAGTGTCCTCTTGTTGTGGCTAGGTAAACTGACTATGCTTTTGATACAAAAAAAATTGTTTTTTTGTACTATTTCATTGTACCGTATGTTTGAAGCGACACTTGTAAATAAATTACTTTATGTTTGCTGTTGTGAATGACAGCATAGAAATATATTGCTGCAATGCAATAATGACTGCTTATAGTATATTTCAATTATTAATGCGTTTTGTTATAACACACAATGTCCATCAGTAACAATATCAATACTTCATATGACCTCTTTGATTCTAACAATACTTTGAATGTCATTTAAGGGTTCTTGACCCTTACCCTCTCTAATGATTGTAAATGCTATACTTGCGATGAAAAGCAAAGGTGGATGTGATAGTTTCTGTTCATCATAATACGCGGCAGCTCACAATGATGCATTACCTTTACAAACTTAAACATGAAGAATGCCACAAACCGATCCATAATGTTCATTTGCTATGAGCAAATAGACCAATGACAGACGAAACATAATCTCTCTCTCTCCGTTGGGGGGATGTTTGGTATCTCTACATTAAGGGAATTGCGTCTCGACAAAAGCATCAACGAATATATGTATACCAACATCGCCTCCAACAGAATATGCTCCTAGGAATTGCATTCCTATTTGCTTGACGAGAACACAGACATATTGCAAATAAACCACGGAGCAACTGAATTTCCCTCGACATCATTTTAAGTACTGCCGCTTAAGCTTCTATTTGTTGTCTCTATGCAAGCTCTGCATAGCCGATTATATCACCACAAGCAACCGCCTTTGCAACGTATTTGAGAGCTTGACTGCTTACTAGGGATAGTCAAGTCCCAGTATCCAAACCATCTTCAGTCAGGGTCACCATCTATAATATTTGAGGCAAAGTCAGAAGATTTGATCGATTTTTAGATAAGGCCCCTCAACACTTACCACATTTGATCCCTGCTCTTTGTAACCATGGTTGCTCGCAAGCGGTCAGTCATGATTGGTTAATATAAACGTAATCTGAATCTTACGGATAATCTCAAATGAGATAACTGCATATAATACATATAAGAGGCATCGGTCGGCCCTCAACATGAATCACATTGGAAAGGTTTGAAGAAGCTATTGACATACGATTATTATCCGGTATTATTGAGTGTAATATATACAATATTTGAGGAGACTTAAGTCTTCATGGAGCAATCGAACAATGAATTGTGTTATCAAGACCCACTCATGCAGCTCCAACACGTAGCCTTCCAAAGTGTAGCGATAGATGTATCAGTTTAAACACCACAGAAGCACAAACACGACCAAACAAGCCAAACATTAGCAACACCTACTGAAATAAATGTGCCTACGGAGTTCATTTATAAACGCTGCAATCGATCCCACAAGGACAACATACGCAAGAATAATACGACATTAAATAAATGCCCTGCTTACACTGATTTAAGAGTCTGACCCGCTGGTTGCCAAGTTGAATGGTCCGCGCAACATTGTCATATATCAAACGGTTGAAGCCGACATTGGTATTTCCGTTCTAGGAACCAAACAACATCAATTGGTCCGTCATCTCTTGATTATAACCAACTAAAGCTATTATTCATTCTCGTATATACACCGATATATAGTGGCATTAGACCACGCACTACACGACGATAAACCTGGATTATACATCTTAGCATGACATCACCCGGAACTATAAGCATTACTTTTAAAGTACTTTTTTCTAAACGTTGTCAGACAGCCCGATATCATATAATAGCACTCATGTCTACCACATTAATGAACAGTGCCTGTAATCTAAGAAAACTTATGTGATCCCCGGCATTACGCTTTGTATTATTGCACTAATCTTAATAAGATTCCCTCCATCTTGAATTATCCAAGCAACGTTGATTGGTATATGTCAACTTACACTTACGTCTCTTGGGATTGATACGATGTTTAAGCGCGAGTGACCTCGATTTCTTAGTTAATGCTTGAAATTCAAACCAGTATCCGATTACAATGGGGGCTATTTCGAAACCCGGTTAGGCAGTTGCAATTTCTTTGGTAACCTTCCACCTAAAATAACAATGCAATAAAATCAACATCCAGTTTCACCAAAAACAGCAACCGGTGCGCCTTATACCACGACTCAGGTCTGTTAAGCATATTCAGCAATATAATCACGCCATTCACACTACGTTATTGTCACCAACAAATTTCATTTCTGTTTAACTAATTTCACATTTGTTTACGTTCAATCGGATTCCCGATTTTCTGATAATTTCTAGAACTTTATGAACAATTCGGTCATCCTCAGAGCGCATTTTGGTATAGACGACTATGTCGTCCATTGACACTTTTACACTTTCCATTCATTCAAAGAGCTTGGCAATTCTAGCATTTAAAATTTCTGGTGCACTACTTATCCCGAATGGCATCCTGCGGAATGAATACCGACTATAGGGAGTGGCAAAGGTACACAGTTTTGAGCTTTGTTTGTCGAGCTTTAGGTAGTAGAACCCTTGCGATACATCCAACATATTTCGCTCCGTATCTCGGAGTGCTCTGGTAGGTGAAAACACACATACTCATTGAGTTTCAATGGATCCATGCGAATTCTGAGATCACCCGATACTTTGTTTTATGTCTAAATACTCTGAAGACATCACGTGTGCCACGAGTTCAAACTTCTCACTGTCTCCGACTCCAAACATCGACTGAATATCTCCACCACCACGACAAACTGGACTATAAGATGTCTTGTACGAACCCAGCTTTACAGTTACGTAACAGACTCTCCGAGTAGTGATGACAGTGTTGTTGTAGGCTTTCAGATTCAAACTACTTGCAAGCAGCTTTGGTTTCACAGCGAGGATTTTCTAGTGTCACGGCGTAAACGCGGACCCCTTCATCACTTTGAAAAAGTTTTATTTGCTCACGACACGTTTACCGCGCTTGACACATCGTAATACAGTCAGCTAGGCTAAGGGTAGTTTCTCCCAAAGTTTATCTTTGAATTTCATGTCTCTGATGCCAACGACAACCTGATCCTTCATCGTAATAAAGTTACACGTGTCTGATTTGACTCTCAAATCAGACAAAAATGCTACAAAAGTCTTCTAATCCTCTTGCTCCCTTTTTCGAAATACGTACCGTTCGTTCTGTTGTGGCCTAAGGAATTTTTTAATGACATTAGCATAGTCTTTTTTATCCTCTCGCATTATAAAAACTGAAGGGATATTGTGCCTCAGGGCCTGCCACAGACAAACATTATCCGATTTTCCGATCACCGGATGAACTAGCGGCGTCAGTTGCCCCCATACCAAATGCCACCAAATTTCAGCCCAAAGCGTCAGCCACAAATGCGTGTCTAGGGGTTTTGGCTCATAACCTTTGTACCTTCCGTCCACCACAACACAGCGAATCCTTCCAGCACGAAGGGTGTTAAAAACCTAAATCGTCTACATTTTACCTGCGATATGCGCTCCTCACTTTCCGTCCCAACCTTATCATCAGCAATTGCTGCACTATAGGTTCTTTAGGCTCATCTCAGGGCAGTCTGGTTATTATCTCCGGACCATACTCACCACCAGGCATATCAATTATTTTATATTACTGCCATCGCTTCCTGGCAGATTAATCTACAACATCGCCTTGCTCAAATATATATATAAGTGGAGAGGGTAATCGGCTTGAATAAATCACCTCTAGGCTACTTGCAGTGGTGATAGTTTCACCATTTGCCATGCATTAATAACAACACCCCACAGTCCCCAAGCGACCACGGCCTCATCAGTGATGATGACAGCACGTAACTGCATCTAGCTTGCGTTACCGTTATTGTAAATTCAAAATGCTCACTAACACGTAGTACCAGTAAACAATAAACGGTACGTCGCAATCTACCACCACCAATGACGTAATGAATTATAAATTGTTCTGTCATTGGGGCGCTGCGATCTCTATTCTGACGGATGAAAAAAGAAGTGTCGGAAGAATGGTTTTGCAATCAAGTACCGGCTAAAATGATGATAAACTAATGGATAGATGATAACAATATATTGCACACTACACCATGGTGTAATTCGACACCAGCAGGTGAGGATACCGCCAGTAATGTCGGGATCAGATGACCCTCTTATCATTGTGCGACCAAAGTCATTCCGGAGCGATCATGAAGCGGATCTGTGACCGCCAATGAAATTAGATATCGACGCTGAAGTAGTAGCTAGTCAAAGTAATTACACCATAGACTGTTAAATTCCGTACTGGCATTTTGGATAAATATGTGCGGAACGAAATGCTGATTAAATAGTCTAGTTCTGCATAACCGCCGTGATATATGGCGGCATATATGAACTGATTTACTTCTGTGGCTATATTCAAAGCACATTGCGCTAATGGATCAAATGTCCAAACCTAATCAAACTTAGTTTTTTCGATTGTGAAATCGTTGGTTCTGCTCGCTAACTTTAGGAACCATCGAATATTCTATTGCAATAGGTAAACAGCTTTTCAAAAACTGTAAGCGATATAACAGCAACTTTCGCTCCCTTCTATGCACTGTGGCGGTGAAGATGGAACGGGAATTATTATCGCAGTTCCCTGCAGTATAAGTCAGTGTTGGTGCTACAATTTTTTCCGTCCGGACAGTCGTTTCGTCCAATTCAACACAGCCTCACAAAGCACAATTATGCTCAATTGCAACATGATATCACTTTTTTTTATAACTTTTCGCCCACGAAGTTTTAGAACCTGAATGATACTAGTCCTGAATCGATTTACCCTTTAATTCTACCTGTGTGTCAATATGCTGTCCCCATTAATAGAACAACTGATTGTCCACGCAGACAATACCGACATCGTAATCAATGAACTGTTTGGCGATATGGCGCATGCGTGGATCTCAGTAACATATATCGCTCTGTCGTCAGACGCCAAGAAGCCGCTTGAGTGAAATAATACTGACTCACCTTCAATCCATGCTTTGTTGTGAAATTGAGATATGTAAATTGTATATTTGTACACTGTCCTATCAAAAGAATCATTAGGGATGGCCAATACGTTTCGCAGGATTTTACCCTGTCATTTATAACATCTTATGTTGTGAAAGAATCAAACGGCTGAGTGGGCGTTCTGTTGAATAATGTACTGGTTTGTCACAAGTGGGCCTTGGGGAATGACGTCATTGACAGCAAGACATTACCCACTGAAGCACAAAACGATCATCAACGCATGACCTGCACCAGCCGAAGCAGACCCAGATCATGTGGCAAGTAGAACGGCAGCTTACTATATTGTTTGGTAAATAGCACATTCTTAGTCTTCTGCCCTCGGGTCACGTCACGTAGGTTCTAATTATATCACGAACGCAAAAAAGCGGTATGGTTGTCACGTTTTGACCTCATAAGCCAGTTATACAGTCTTAACCCGAATCATTCGATGTTATGTAAATGGACAACTCATAGTCTTGCAGACGCATCCAAAGATGCGGATTATTTTAAGCGAGCTTGGTACATCTACTATAAAGAAAGAGCGTGATAGTGCATATCGCATAAGTGAATTTCTGCAATATATTACAGTGAGTAAATTATTACTAAAATATCTTAATCTGAACCAAGTCATATATGCTTTTAATCATCATGCGAATATGAAAGGCACTATTATGGCGTTTAAATAGTGAATTTATTTCATCCTTTACTGCCCATATCTAATGCGGTCTTCAATGAATAACAGAAGCAGTTGCGTAAGAGATGAACCAAAAATGAATGAATATGGTTTGATTATTGACCAGTGGGATAATGTCATCATAATACCGAGTGGCCGGTGCCGCGGGGCTGTAACATTACGTTGTGTGTGGCAAATACGTCCCATACAGCATAATTAGCTGGCCAATGCGCTCTTCAATGTCGTCTTCAGTATTCGATATGAGGTTTGTAGGATATAGATCGTGTATACAGTGCTATTGTACATTGGCGCACACAGAAGGGAATAAAGAGTCAAATATATGTGCTGTTACCGATAGAGTCAGTAAAAAATGAACTTAAGAAAACCAAGACGCCATCTTTGAGAAGCACAGAGGAAAAAGAAGAAAAAATAGCCTACCATGTCTGCATTGGCCTCGCAGTGGACTCCAGCTCGGATTGATAAGTCTAACGAGCTTAATGCACGGTTGACAATTGAATTTAATTGCAGCTCTTACTGGTTTCCGCCGTTGTCTGAGTAAGTCGATTTCCTTCTGAATCAAGTAGAGTAATTGACCATCAGTCACGGCAACTCTCAAGGTAAATGGAAATAGGGCAAGTGACAACGATAATCAATACATTTGATAAACTATCCGACTTTAACTCATGCTAACTGTATCATTCTAACCCAAAATACAACTGTGTATCAAATATGCACAAATAAGCAGCAATAAGGTGGATATACATTGCTCATCAATTTAGTGGCTGATACAGATGCGGCTGATAAGTTACAGATTAGGATAACAATAGTCGTTGTTCATTATGCACTCCATGCTGGTAGTAAACCTATCACTAGCATAGCAAAATCACTTTTATTCATTGTCAACTTGTTAACTTGGCGATATCGAATCGCCAAGTTATGGCGATCACCCCGGTTTGTATGTATGTATGTATGTATGTATGTATGTATGTATGTATGTATGTATGTATGTATGTATGTATGTATGTATGTATGTATGTATGTATGTATGTATGTATGTATGTATGTATGTATGTATGTATGTATGTATGTATGTATGTATGTATGTGTGTGTGTGTGTGTGTGTGTGTGTGTGTATGTGTGTGTGTGTATGTGTATGTATGTATGTATGTATGTATGTATGTATGTATGTATGTATGTATGTATGTATGTATGTATGTATGTATGTATGTATGTATGTATGTATGTATGTATGTATGTATGTATGTATGTATGTATGTATGTATGTATGTATGTATGTATGTATGTATGTAGTATGTATGTATGTATGTATGTATGTATGTATGTATGTATGTATGTATGTATGTATGTCTGTATGTCTAAATGATGAAGTGGCCAACTCTTTCATACCAAATGTCGCATGGTAATATACACAAATTTCGCCCCGTAGCCCCAACTCGAAAATTTGTGATAGTGTTTAACCAATTATTCAATCGCTTATAACTTCAGCAATAATCGATGGATAGTCATAGAAATTGGGTCGAATGTTGTTAGGGGCACTGGCTATCGAATGATGAATGATTTTATGGATGTCGATGACGCCACTTCCGGTTACGAGTAAAACAACGATATTTAGCTGTGCAATCGGAAGTTATTGCGTCATTTCTCTGTCGTTAATGGTCGTATCGTAAAAATGTTACGCTTCCGAACTTGAAACTTATTGATTTAATTGTATATGTCATATAGTTTTCTCACAAACTGAGCTTAAAGTTAAATAGCGCCCCCCAAAATGCATTACCACCCCGAAATGTTTAATACTACTGGGTCGATTTTTATAATTTTTACATGAATTTGAAGGTTACTTCTCGAGTAACATTTCGTACGCAGTATAACAGCAGGAATTATGCGTAGTTTTCTCACGAATCGCAGGTAAAAAACAGCTAAAATTGGTATTTTTTTTTCGATCGCTTATAAAATCGACAATATTTGTTCGAGGGTCACAAAACCTGGGTAAAATGTTACCATGGAGAGCGTCAACCGAATGATGATTCTTTTAGGGAAGTGGCTGATGTCATTGCCGTTCACGAACGAGTGGAAGTTAAAAATCGACTAAAATCTGAAGTTATCGAGTCGTTTCTCTGTCGCGAATGGTCGTATTGTGAATTAGTTTGCTCGAGAAGGAAGCCCATTTAATTCTGAACAATGTGTATAATTTTCTGCTCTAAATACCCAACAGTTTTCTCACAAGGTAAGTTTGAAGTACAGTGGGTTTCAATTCTTCTGGCTCTTCACTGCAGCCGCCCTGTCGCGCAGAACAAAGGAATCCACAGCGGCCCAGCGCGCGGCTTGAGAGAAGCGGTTGGCTGCGGGAATCAGGTCAAAAGCAGCGCCTCTCGCGCTACTTAAGAGGCACATGGGGGCACTTTACCAACGGCATCAGGAAAATTTCATTTTGGTCAATTAAGGCCCTATTCTTAAACTTTTCCAATTAATTAGATGCAGTTCGCCAAGTTCCCCTATGCACCCATGGGCCTCTTGTTTATACCCGCGTTTGGCCAGTGCTGGTTTCAAATAGTTTGACTAAAAGAGATATATTTATTCTGCCGGCCCACAATATAGTATTCTGTATATCCATGCTCTGTATCGCATATCATTTACTAGCCAGATAGTTCACCGATATAATCTGGACTCACATATTCTATTTATCTTATTGGCAATATTGATATCACAATGCTTAGTGCGGTGATAAGGTCAACTCAAATGCACACGTCATGATGACCATTCCATTGCAACACAATAATATCGTCGGTCACATGACCACAGCTGGACGACCGTAGCTGATAATTTATTCCAATGTGGTTGTTGTACAATTCGTCATCTACTGCTGCATTGAAGGAAACGTTATGATATGAAATATGATGTTTGACATGATACACACGAATTGCATTTCAGACCTAGATGATGCACAATGTACGCAAGATCAAGAACCCGCAACATCATTATCCGTGTAGGACAGCGATACGCAGTGGACTAAATGATAATGCCCTATCATATGACAGGTGTGTCCGAATAAAACATTTTGTCGCCGGCGATTGAATGCTGTGAAGAACTTAAGGACGGCCGACATTTTCTGACATCAAACAAGAACAGTGCATGCCGGATCTTAACATTAATGGTGTTATATTTAGCGGGTTGCGGTGAATAATGTTGAAATGTATCGATGGTGATAGTGATTTGCTCCGTGGACAGGTGGAGTAGAGAAAGCCATGAAGCTGTACAAATTCACACTATCAACCATTATTGGTTGAACGTACTTGGAATTTTAAAAACAATGGCACCAATGATCTTGTGATTGGGTGCCACGGCCTGATGTGGTTTCGAATGAACAATAACGCAATTTGGGCTTGACAATAATCACGCGCATCTAAATGTTGCAGGCAAACATAGAGTCTAGTAACACCGGGGCAAATGTAGATTTTATCACACCTTTCACAGACATTGGCTATGTTTGTAAGACGATTTGTTGCTTATATTAAGGGGGAATATTTATGCTTTGCAAAGCAACACTTCTATTTGATTATGGGTATATTGCGGCATGGTGCCCGCATTACTATATATACGCGGTTGCTTACCGATTATCAATTGGCACGACAGGCTGACATATGTTGTAGTCAATGTTATAGCGTAGATAGGGACTACAGGTCGTGCTGCAGCTTAGCAGAGCCCGGGATATTACAACCACGGATTTATGCACGGCCCACATACACATTACACGCATTAAGGAAAAAAAATAGGCGTTCGCTCTTTCTACGTAAACATGGTTTATTATAATATAACATCTTGTCGCGTAATAGTTCCAGAAATGCTTGCCGTTATACATTGTATATCGACAGATCTGATTATGTACTGATTTATTTATAAATTACTTATTGTCCATAACAAGTAGTTAAACAGTAATATACGGCATTATCTAGTTCGCCATTCATACTCTTAAGTATTGATCGAATGGCAAACTATTGAAACATTTGCCAACAAAGTGGAGAAAGAAGTCCGATTCGGGCACGACTGAATTGCTTCGAATATTGTGCAATGTACACAATCAGTCCCACAATAAATCAATAAAGCTATTAATCGAAACAGCTCCCATGGCACTTCTGAGAAATCCTATCTGGTTGCTAAATTGAGAACAAAGTTAGCTGTTTAACTTGTAGGCAAACTTCTAAAACTTGCCTGTGGCATGCACCTTTCCTCTCAGTCCAGTAAACCTGGGACAATCCTTTATCAGCACAATACTTATTGATAACTTTCATGTGCCTCAAAACATCTGGATACGACGCGATGACAATACACCTGCCCAGCATCCTTGTCCTAGTAGCAGAAATGGTCCATGGTCAGGCCACAGGATCAAGTTTGCAGAGCATTGGTCAAGGGTACGCCATATAATTCGTGTAAGTAGCGTGGCACTGTGTGGCCATGATTGCAAAACGTAACGCCTAAACACCATGCCAGTTAAGGCCTGCCGTGTGAGATGAACAATTAGGGCTTGCTTTGTGCCTGAAGATAGATTGCTAGCTTTGGCTGTATCATTTTACAGTAATTGGGTCTTTAGATCTGATTCTGTTACACATAATATCCATCACTGATTATGAGAGTGATAACGTCTGTAACATTCAATGACGCTTAACAACTGAATGTGCTGATGTTGGATGGGATAGCTGTGGCAGTAATTGGATGCTATAGCTGATTAAGTCATGAGTCTTACCTATGCTAGAACATGACTTTCCAGCCAGTTAAAGCGGTATCCATTTGATCGATAATTGGCACCTAAATTGCACGAATATTCATAAGTAACGCACGCACTTCACATTTAAAATGTCAATGTGCACGCCTAATTTGGCCCGTTATTCTAGAACGCAACAATGTGCAAGTGACAATGTCCTTTCGTTTCATCCGTATAGCGAAGTATGCTATCATGGTTATAATGCACCAGCTCAACACCATTTGGCTCGTCGTCACTTCATTGGATGCTTCTGAGCCATTGGAGCTAGGTTGGTCGCTCCGCCGACACTTTAGTCAGTTTACCGTTTCACTGTATTTAGGCAGGGTCTTTGGTACCTTCTGTAGCTTGATGAAATGCCCATTATTAAGCTGTCTCTATGATAGCCAAACTTACCTTTCGCTATCAGCCAGTAGGATATCGTCACGAAGGTAATAGTGAGATCTGCAATTTGTCACATCATCTACCAATGTCCGGGCAAATACTCATCTGACCTGATCACGATGTCCTCGTTTGCTGCGTCTATCCGGTCGCTAGCTAACACCGACACTGGGCATAACAAATATGATTGACTACAGTTTTAGCCGTAACAACCCTTTACTGTATTTAAACTTTGACTCCATCGATGCATCATATGTTCGTGTGAATGGTTTAAATACAGTTAGATTAATTCTGCCTATCCCTCGCTTTGGCTTGTTTTTTCCAGCATGCTCGTACAAAACATCTGACTAGAACGTCTGTAGTCTAATCGCATGCAATAAGACTTCTGGACATTAACAAGGTACATAGAGCCTTCTAGAATGAAGCTGATTTGCCTTTTATTGATTGACACATTTCGCATATTAACGCAACTAAAACGTTACTAAGTAGATGTATTGAAAAATATGTTATCCAACTTTGGCAGGATTATAACTCATATTGTTCTGTTATAGATAAAGACAAACTGGCCAATATATATCCGTTGTGATTATCCTCTGATTGCTACTTTTAGGGTAAACCAATCAGTTTTGAATTGTTTTGGGCAACAGCATGTGTCTCATGTGTTTAATGATACACCGTTTGAACGTTGACTAGTATAGACAATATGTCAACTGACATACACACACACACACACTCACACACACACACATATATGTATAAATATATATATATATGTATATATGTATGTACATATAAATATATAAATACATATATATATATATATATATATATATATATATAACTAGTTGCATATATTTATAAATATATAAATATGTATACATATGTATATTAATATATATAAATGTAAATATATATATACAAACGTATATATATATATATATCTATACATATATATATATATATGTACATATATATATACATATATGTATGTATATATGAATATATAAATACATATACATATATATAAAATAGTTTTATATATTTATATATATAACATATACATTATATATATATATATATATATATA
Source organism: Urechis unicinctus (assembly GCA_034190875.2). NCBI lineage: Eukaryota > Metazoa > Annelida > Polychaeta > Xenopneusta > Urechidae > Urechis > Urechis unicinctus. The sequence continues at coordinate 75,891,906 of CM067350.1, read as the reverse complement.
TATATATATATATATCTATATATATATATATATATGTATCTATATATATCTCTATCTATCTATATATATATATATATCTATATATATCTCTATATATATATATCTATATATATATCTCTCTATATATATATATCTCTCCCATATATATATCTTATCATCTTGCTTCGACCATTTATTTTATTCGCTCAATTACTGACGTCACCTTATGCCGGTGGTTTGCAAAATTGCTTGACCTTTGTTTTCAATTCTGAAAACTGATTGATGTAGTGTTCTTTTCCGATGAAATCGGTCTGCATTGTATCTCAACCCAAGAACCGTAAACTGTTATGTCTCTTGGTAACGTTGAAAGGTAAGCAATCGCGGTATGTGAGAAAAATGGAAATATTTAGGAAATATCGTTGAGGATGATGATATGTTGAGGCAAATGCGAATTCTGCATGTTGCGGACCCCTCGGTTAGATAGTTCATTCATAACGTTAACAAATTGACATCCTGGTCACGGGTATCATAGAAATACATTCCACGCCAAGTGGTTACCTGTTTGTTGGTACTTTTATTTGACATCTCAGCTTTCATAATTTTTCCGATCCATTTTTCCATATTCAATTACTAGTTTGATATGCTCAATCTGTACCTTATCCAAGTAACGAATGGGGTGTTTTTAGTCGCATAATAACTTGCCACTTCGAGGCATTTGGAAATGAATAAAACAAATTACCAGCCAGCAGTCACGCAATAACCAATGCGTTGTGGGGCGGATATCCAATCAAAGACTGTTGAATGCTACCTCTTTTATTCTTATTTATCAACCCACAGTGGACACGAAGAACTGAGCTATTCAAAACTTTGTTTTATATAACGATGTGACTTGCAGTGTTCGATCCTTTTTAAGCCTCTTTCAGAGAAGCTATTCTGCGTCACACTAGATATCGCCATCTTTGAGTGCGCGTGCTCTGTTGCTCCTGTTGCTGCTGCTATGGGTAACATCCTGAAAGATGGAAGACATTTACCATTATGTAATACTTACCATTTAGTTGATCCGCCAAATTGCACGTCGTGAAATTATGATATTGTATGTCACACCTGATATCACTCATTGGAATCAGATGAGTCTGCTGGCGGATTTAATCACACAAAATACGCATCAACTGCATTACCTAATGTGTTGAGACAAAACTGCAGATTTAAGCACATATTACTATTTCTTATGGTCATCTTGAATCACGCTCAAACACCATGTGTTTGAATAGTCTGTATTTGTCGCGAATTCCATGACTTCATAGAGCCACTAATCATTGTCTGGAGTCTCTTACCATTTACCCATGATGTCAAAGACCAGGGTATACCGATCAGGTAGAAAAAGGATTGAGCTGGAAATGTGCGGTGATCTTGTTGAGTGACACATATTTTTCATCAAAACTGGGGCCATTCAGACAACAAACAGACGTTTGCTGGTGGAATGATGCTCGGCCATGTGACGCATTGGTTTTTCAGACGAAGTGTTGCTATACGAGGGTGTAAAGCTTCACTTGCGCTTGCCATCGATTTACTTAAAATATCAGTACAATGGACATGCAATAACTGCTTTCATAATTATTATATATGAGCGAAGCGTTCCTGTACCACCATTACTGCTTAGGTAATGAAATTAGGCCCATTTATTCGTTTGATTTTCGTCAATTATATGGCGTTCAGCTATTTACAGCTGAGCCATTCAAATTAATAAAGTCAAGAGGATGAGGGATGTCAAACTCCTTCGGGGAGAGAGTATGAATATTGCATTCATCCACCAGTGCCTTAGTGATTATGAAAGATCACGAGCTAGGAAAGCGAAGAATGCATACAGAACGATTCGCTTGGTGAGGTAATCAAGTACAGCTAAGAATGTTAAAACGAATCGCCTTACCAATCAATCATTTACAGCCAACGAATTTAAAGGTAGTACCGTTTGATTATATTGAACACAATAATAGTAATGGAACATAGTGATGATGAGTGAAGATGCTTCTACACGTCGTTTGGCGTCAGTTGGTTTTAACATTAGCTCGAGGCCGCTTAAACATTTCACCAAAGTTTCATGGTTACGAAACCATGCGAGTCAATGATCCACTATTAACACGTCATAATATATATATATATATATATATATATATATATATATATATATATATATATATATATATATATATATATATATATATATATATATATATATATATATATATATATATCACGTCAAAATATATATATATATATAATATATAATATCTATATATATCTATATATATATATATCTGGCTGTCTCTATGAATATCTATCTCTGTCTATGTTTTATCTCTCTATCTATATATAAATCTCTCTCTCTAAATACATATATATATATATAAATATAAACCCCTATATATATGTCTCTATATATGTAAATATAAATATGTGTATATATGTAAATATATACATATAATTCTATATCTATATATATCTATATCTATCTAAATACATATTTATGTATATTTATGTATAATTCTATATCTATATTTATATATTTATATACATGCATACAGATATATACGCTGTCATGCATATAGCATACATTAACAATTACATATATACATTTATGTATATATATATGTGTGTATATATATATATGTTTATATATATAAGTATATATATATATGTTTATATATATATATATATATATAAATGTTATACATATTTATGTATATTTATATACATATATTTATATATATGTATATATATATGTAAATATATATATAAACATATATATAAATACATATTTACACATATTCATGTATAATTATATATTTTATATACATGCATACAGCTATAAACGTTGACATGTGTGTCTGCATACATCTACAATTACATATATACATTTATGTATATATATATATACATCACATACATATATATACATAGCATATATATATATATATATATATATATATATATATATATATATATATATATATATATATATATATATATATGAGTGAGTGTTATTGTGTAGAAGAAATTATATATAAGTGTACATATATATATACTTTATGCTATTAAACAGCATTACTCGTTTGCGTCAAATGCATTCGTAAAGTACCTCGATTAACCAGCTGACACTAAAATACATATTATACATTATGTATATATATATCTCATTATTGGTGCTTTACAAACATTTGCTATTATAAAAACTAATGCGTCGCGTGTGCTTATTAGCATATGGTTCGTTACAAAGGATATAGGATCCTTCTTTGTGAAGAACGCCGTTTTGGATTGGGAAGCCTTCTACTCTACATGACCAAAAGGAAGTTGTTAGACGTAAGCATCATCGGAGCGGCTAAGGATGATCGGTTTGTATCGGTGGTGATTTGTGAGGGACAAGCCTTTCCCATTAGACAGTCATCAGTGACTTTGCACAGCCTATCGTCCGGATGCACGGATGAAGTGTGTTTTCTGCCTTTACATGTGCAATTGCGATTGTGTAAAAAAAATACATGTTAATGTTCTAGATTTCAATTCTCCCGTGAAGAATATATACATATTGTATTTATATATATATATATATATATATATATATATATATATATATATATATATATATATATATATATATATATATATATATATATATAGATATATATAAATATATATATATATATATATATATATATATATATATATATATATATATATATATATATATATATATATATATATATATATATATATATATATATATCTATTGTTAACATGATCTCAGCCATTGGAGCTACAGTGCCAAACGCTGCTGGTGACTCTGCAGTAAATATATTATATATTCCAACACATATACTGCATTTAAAGCATTATCTAAACACAATTCTAACCACGTTACAGCCGCATCATGTTTTCCGGGTAATTCATTTTCATATTCAAGCAGTCCATTAAGTATTGATGAATTCAGAGTGCACGTTTATTGCCGGTACGATGGACAATAACGAGATGCGTCAGTAATATAGCGCAAAACTCCCTCCCTGCAGTGAGGTCCAGTGTGCTATATTGTGCTTTGACTACTGCGACAGACCGTATAGTGGAGGTAACCTTCAGCTACTGCTATACAAATTGCAGCCGACATATTGCCCACTTGGCGCCCACAAAATACACGTCGTTGGTATTGATATGGTCATGACATATTGGTTGGCTTCAATAGCCTGGCTGGGCTCGCGGGAAGTGGGGGATGGGATATATTTTTGACGTGGCATACACGCCAGAGGTAAATTGCCAGTGGTGCAAATGTAAAGTCATGGACATCAATTCAATTAGCAGGTTTGCCTTGAATGGGCGATGATGCTTAGGGCGTGCTGCGAAATCATTGTAATGATCATCGCTGTTGAAATGTGCAACTCCCTGATTGTTCATTTAAAATATGCTATGTCAAACATACAGCTTTTTGACTCCTATCAAAGGACCAGAGTCAACTAATGTCATGAAAAATGATACATACGCGCACTTGCGTATGGCGACATAAACTAGAGTACGGTTTCATAAAGTAGGCGGCCAGTAATACATAATTCAATATTAGGGCGGGTTGCATTATGTGTTGTGGTTCACATCATGTAAGTATGAATTACCATAATAGCCAATTATATTTTTAATTTGTTTACTAATAGTAAACCCCCGATACAACTTGCCTGGTTGGACGGATCAGCGTCCTCCACTAGGCAGAAGCCAAAAAGCTATTGTCAGGAAAGAACAACCATATATCCTGTATATGTTGACACATCTGGGACACGAATGCAAGCTTAACCCCACAGCAAAATGCATCCGACGGACGTCCTTATTCTTGATATTACCCATCAAGCGCCGACAACCTGCTTTATTGTCAATCCACCAGCTGCGTCGGAAAGGGAACATATCTGGTATGCTGGGTAGCTGGCCTTGACATGTTTTGCTGTTAATAATGACCTGTACCAGATGCCTCCCTTTGAGACCACAGGCATTGAAACGATTTTATTTAAACAATTAATGAAGGTTTGATGCGCCACCGCTTCGACCAGGAAGATAGCGAGAAACATATGCGCCTTTGTTTATAAATTAAAAGGGGATTTCCAGTTCATTGAATGCACTTACTCAATTGTACTTCTGTAACAGTGAAGTTGTGAATTTGGCAATCATACCATTGTTGTGAAGTCAGTGACAGTTACTCAATGCCTTGACGATGCCAATATGGCGCCAGAGCGGGTGCTTATCCACGAATTATGTCAGGTTAATGACAAACGCAGTTTATATGTACTTTCAGCAATGGTTTCCGTACGTGCACTAGATGTGCATGCAATACATCATTTGGTGGGATTGTATCTATTGCTTAACTCCCATCCTAGCTCATACTTACTGGAATCATACACGCCTGGTTAGATACGCAGTTGTGAGCCACAGGCAGCTAGGGATCTGCGCTACAAGTAATTAGGTGCTAGTTTAGCTTTCATGTGGTATTTGTTTAGTGGCTTTCTCTTGCTTTATCGCTCAAGCCGTTATCAGCTGCTCATGTCCAACATAATCCTGTCCAATGGCATCATCCATTTTTTGTTGAAGGGAGTTAGTATATATATGTGGCTGGCAACCAGATAATATAACTCGATTGTCATTAATGAATTTCTAGATGAGGAATCCAAAACGTGTTAACGCGTTTGCTTCCATGTGGTCTCAGGTCGTAGAACTGCTCATATAATGATTATGATTAAAACCCCGCATGAGCGTCCTTTTGTCAAATAAATGACACAATCGCGTTTGGTGACACGCGGTATTTCTCAATTGGTGAATTAATGTGATTAACACATCGGTGCCTCGCGATACCCAATTAGACATAGGCGGGTATTTATTGGGTGCCTTTAAATTGGTTAAGACACCGTGTACACACTTTGTATTAATCTTGTCTGGGGTCGAAAGGAACTTGGCTTTTGCAAATCGATAACCTCTCAACCGAAGAACCAAATATCACGGCACTTGATTGTATCGATGGCTAAAATGTGAGTGCTTATAGCTCCATATTGTACTTCGCAACATCTGGTTAGTACCATTACATGTCTAGACGTTGCAAAAAGACCATCATTATGCGTCGATGCTGTAATATACAGAGGTCTTGATGGGGGTGGGGGGTGTAGGCGGTGGGGCTAGCAAAGCTTGCCGAGTGCGTACTTTATGATTCCAAGCCTTCCAATATTATAAGCTTGACTTGATCTCACCTGGATCACTCAGGCGCTGCTTCTATAAGAGCTGTTGTGCAAGTTGTAGAGGCCTTTCTTGATATGGTGTTGATGAATCAACTGAAGCATTCTATGTGTAGGGTGTTTGTGCAATCACTCCGCCCCCTCCACTCAAAAACCACCTACTAGGTTTGTAGCAGTTATTTTACCCAGCTGGAGTTGTATACTAGCTACATTACGGTATACTAGAGCTAGCGTTAAAGTAGTTAAAAAAATCCAGCCAATTAAAACATGAAAAGCAATCATGGCAAAATAAGTTTTATGAGGACGACGATATTGTCGTTTCTCGACACTTAATGATGATTCAGTGTTCACAAGCAGATGGTAATGACTATCGTTAATAGCTCTAAGTACATCTAAACATTTGATGTGTATTCCACGACTGATAATGATCTTGATAGATGTCGTCATCCAAAAATAAAATTTGAAACGGCGGAGTGATCTAAACTAGGCCGTTTCATTTGTCCCAGTAGATGAAAATATAGTCTTTGCCGATGCCGTTACATCTCCATGCTCACAGATATTCTACAGCACCAAACAGTCCCGCTCTCACTCCCTCCACTACACCCCAACCAACCGACGACATGATGGGCCAAAATATAGCATTATGATATATATTATTGCTAGCTTTGTAAAGCACACTAAATCATCGAGCAATATGCGTACCATGGGACAAATCATAAACGTTATGGGATGCATTTTATAACAAAGATACAGACAATCTCCCTATATCGAGCAACGTGATGGCTATGTGTGCACCATTGTATCTGCGTATCAAATATCGTGTAACTCGCTCTGAACTCGCGCTCTGTCATTATGTATCTATGGTGATGATGATAATGAGATACCATCAGATATAAGACAACATGGAGGATTGAGGCAATGTGTCATCGTGGATGACTCATGTATCTCCAACAGGTAACCTTCAATAATGTAGCGAAATAAATAATTGTCTAATCTGAAATCACCGCAAACAAATTAACAAGGTAGGCATCGTTTATAGCGATTGGATTGGAATTGATAGGGCGTTATACGGGCGACCATTAAACAGGCGACGCCATGTTTAACGTCAAAACAGTGTACTGTTTCACTATACGGTCATTCAACAAATGACCAACCATGCGTAGATGAGCCACAGACTAGGTACCAGCTCACTCTGATGAACCGGTGTGTGGAGCGAGAAAAGGCACATTGAACGAGCGGAGTGCGCTTAGGCCATCAATCCAACGTTTTAAGCTATCGTCGTTAAGTCCAACATAGCAACATCAATCTTTCAATCTATATTCATGTCTGTTTCTTCATTAAATAAACATGCAGTTTGATGGATTCAGTGCCAGACGATTAAACTGTTAAATATTGCTATTTCTGTTGTCTGACGATTAATGTTAAATAGGCTATATTAATTAAGAGTTACCGTAAGAACAAATGACGCAGATAGAATGATATGTCGATCATCTAACTTATTTATAGAGGAGGCTATCTTGTAAATGGCCATAGTTATACGTGCACAAAGATGAGGTATAAATGAAGGATGGAATCAACACACGCATATTAATTACGACGTGTTTTAGTTAGGAATGATCTATAAATCCTGAGTTAGCACATCTATTGTCTTTATGGACACGTTGATTGATTCATCTGCCTCTACCACATTACAGCCTATCACAAATGAATAATTTAGGGTTAAATTTAGTCTTATAAAACTCCGTGCATAATTCTGCTTGTGATGCCAACACCTAATACTGTTGGTTGGTTCAAATGCGCTCTACACTATTCCATCGCTATATAGCTCCTAATAGATCACGATATAATAAGATGAAATGATTTACCAACATAGAATATATGATTTTCCATCACAGCGCTGGCGTACTGTTCAGCGAAACTGAAAATCTTACGGATATTAGGGTCATGTATATATAACGGACAATGACATGAGGTTATACCAATTGATGAAACTGTACATGCCAAATGTGCACGTCACTAACGTCACAACTATTACGTTGGCCAAATCGTCATACCTCTAAGTGTCCCACACTATTATACTCAATTGACCAAATATGAATATATGATATATATATATATGTATATATATATATATATATATATATATATATATATATATATATATATATATATATATATATATATATATATATATATATATATATATATATATATATATATATATATATATATATATATATATATATTTTATATTTATATTTATATATATTTATATATGAACTGTGCAGCTTCAGTTCACGATTACTTATGGCAGCTTTGTGCAAACGGTTTGTCCTAATCTTTAATCACTCGCTCTGTTACTGGCCGAAAATGTGTTTAACGACAGTCATGTTCGAGGACACTTTACCGGTAAGTGTGGTGCCTTGGGATAGGGGGGCGTGGCCTTGACCAGATGCCACCGGTTCACAAGCTATTGCAGTTCAAATTAATTCATTGCTCGGGGTTACCCTTACACGGCCGCTGCAGTGCGGTATCAAATGTGAGCCGGCTATTGAAAGATATCCTCGTCGAATCTACCCTCACGCCATGTCATCTTCGGTTATGTTTATGTTTTGTGTCATAAAATCAAAGCTAGAACAGAACTGCGGCTCATATGTTCTAAAACAATGATCGCCATTACGTTCAAAACAAGGCAGAGCATGCTGTGTTCATCAGCCAAGGAGAGTCAAAGGGAAAAAACGTTATGATCGGTGTCAAATATAACGTCGCTGATTCAGGAAATCATCCATAAGCAATATTGGGCCATATCCAGAGGTTTATGACATCCCAGTTAAAGTTAATTGGCACTAGCAACACGCGCCACCAGCGATGAGGCGTGAAACGACGCATCCATTATGGTATTTACGGGCGTTGTGTTATGGTTATAGCTTTTATGTGTTTGATGCCAAATCTAGAGGTATAAAATGATATATCGTGTTGTTTTATTATGGCTATTGTTGAATCACTGAGTTAGCTGGGGACTGTTTTAGCAGTTAGCATATAAAAACATTTAACACTACTTTATGGATATGTATTCCATTTGGCATGCCATGAAAGCTTTCATGCATACACAAATTGGCCACTAACGCAATGTACACTGAATATCTTTTCGGGGCTAGGAAGTGAGACACCAGTTGTCCTAACTATTGAGTAATAAAGAAATGTGCTTTTATTAACCAACGGTTGTATGAAACAATGACCATGATCAATACACCGAAGGCAACACATGCAAAACTATATATTGTACAATTGCTTAGTTTAAAAACGTACTATGATTTGTCCGTTATATAAATCGACTCATGTTTATTAGGAAGGGCTGCGTCCATGCATCATGACCGTATATTAGTTACATATAATAATGATATTGGGGCCAAATTGTATTGTTCCTGCATGACCTCTGTGCGATCGTCTTGGAAAACACTCTTAAACAGGGATGCTGAGGTATTTGATCCCATCTTAGAACGTGACAGAAATATGGTGGCGAAAACCTATTAAATCTCATAAACAATCTTTCTCCGGCTTCTTCGCTCATGTTACAGTCAATCATCGAGTTAGAAAGTTGTTATTGCTTGACGGTCAGGTGATTGTACAAAAGTGACGCTGCATTATCAATGGTGCACCCTATATAAGACCCACATGACATTCTGTTCACATTGGGCGGCTTCTAGCACCAGTCAAATGATAATAGGCAGAAGCTGACATTTAATGGTCAAAAGCACAAACGCAGCTACTGCCTAGACAACACATCAAGATGTGATTTTGAAGACAGGCTGCTAATGTGTTCTATTATTTACGCGTTCAAAGACGAAGACACCTAGCAAAAGCGTTTGCAATTGGGAAAAGATGGCCCCAGAAATGGCACGACATAGAACACAAATGTTTCTCTAAACTGGCCATCCACCATCTGATGCTATTTGATGGCCAGATTTGTATTTATCTGGAGACTTATGTAGCATAATATCCGAGGAAAAGCCTTGAAACGATCATTAATTTATATTGTGACCGACCATTTGCAAATAAATTGCCTGACATTACATTGAATCTTGTCGCACACAGACACTAATGGAATTAGCGGTATATACCGTTTTATTAGACATTCATAAGATTCTACGCCTCTCATAATTGAATCAAATAGACGTAGAGGCGGGCATAAGTCTGTGGAAACAAACAATACAACATATGAAGGGGCAGTGCAATTATGGTTATGACTTTTCACTCTCCCACCGACGTTTATGTTGCAACTGTGATATATGAGCGCTCCTTAAATCAGATGAAGCCAAGCTCACCAAACTCTCAATAATCATCATCAACTTCGTCATCATTTTAAAATATCCTCGTTAATAGCATCATTGTCAAAACTTTAAACATTATTGGCGGGATCATTGTCGAGGCAACGTCAGCCTAATGACAATCTTTACTACTGCGATTGTCGCCGAGGTGATTAGCATAAACATTAAAACTATGCTCATTTGAATAATCGCTGACGGAATCATGGCGATTGGCATCTCACTCTGTCTCTTATAAGCGCAATACGAAGGATAATGTCATGTCAAACAGTCAATGCGGTGGACTCAAAGTGTTGTATCATTGGGGGGTAATATGTGGTGACAGCAATATGTGTAAGTGCAATGAAAGGCAAATACAGGTTACGCCGAATGAATGGGAGTGAGATGTTAGACAGCCACTAAGGACTGTATTACTTGACGATAGCACATTACCTTGCTAGATAAAGCTTTTTCATAAATGTAAACGAATTTAAGCGAATTCACACTTCGCCTTGCATTTGGAACCATCAAAATCACAGGGAATGTTTTCGGAACCCTGTTTGGAGTGTTATCCATGCCACGACTAGACAGGTGATATTTGGGATTGTTTATCACTGTTGTTGCATGTACCTAACCCATCAGCTCAATTACAAGGCGTAAGACCTGCGATTCCAGTCCGTGTTACGGACGGGCACAAAATTCCCAATTTCACAATCAATCACATCCATCCCGGAAAAGGTGATAAAAGCTGCATTACCAGTGCATTTTGTTCTGCACAATTAGCAGTTGGTGCATTCTTTGTACACTAAAGGCAGTTGATTGATGGTAAACTGAGAGTAATGATGACATGTTTTATCGCAGGGGGTGAGAGTGGGGGAGTGTGTGTGACTTTTGATGCATCAGGTGTTACCGGGACGAATGTGAATGGTATCAAATACATGAGCAGTGAGTTATGTCAGAGTAATCACCCAATGGGTAGCTTTCAATGCTAAATATTAAATCATCAGCTCTTATTGTGTAGAGCCACCAACTAGCATCATTATCATGGACTATCATTATCTTTCAAAGCTGCAAGACGCAATCGGATGATGAAATTGTACAGCAAATGATCGTCGTTTCGCCTTTTGCTATCGAAATACACGAAAAAAGTTCGCTCTCAAATTTTGTCTTGATAAAAGTTGCCAACTAAGTATGTGCATTTGTCTTCCCCAAATGAGTATGTTTACTTAGCGTGCTCAATTATTAATGTTAATAGTGATATGGTATTGTATAATGCGTGACACGTAGCCTTTCAGGCATCTCTTCTATGTAGGGGAATCAATGCATCGTGATAAAAACCCGAATGCAACTATCCGCACAAACATTAGCAGAATTTAAAAGTGAATAACAATTATAGCGGATCTTACCTTATGATTAACAGTATAACCCTTACAATTGATTTGACAATTGTGACGCGTTGATGCTTTGCAATCTATTTGAACCATCACCCGCCACAAACTCAACCTAGGTAGCGGTAGTCTGAGGCGATACCATTGAATCACCAAGTTAATCACAACTTAGATGAATTATCCGAGCAGCGACGGAATTCACAGACCAGTGACCATCCCTAAGAAAGGGCCGCCAGCTTAAGCATAGACAAAGGAAGCAGTTCATCAACGGGCCAGTTATCAAAGCAATGGTGCATTTGCTAGAGGGAAATACAACAGTTGCAATAGGCTTATGTTCAGCAATTCCTGGCAAATACATCTATTTTACCGATTGCGATTGAGCACTTAGAGCAGGCTGACGAGGCATGTCATCTGAATGGTCTATAAAAAATGAAAATGGTGATTGTTATATATCATATTTTTCACGTATACTGCTTCCATGTCATCGCATCAAGTACGACTTCTTTTGGTAGGCTTTTGTTGTTGTTTGGCACTAATCTTATTAAAAGCCCCTTATTGAGTCACATACAAGATACAGTTTGGATGGTACTAGCTGGGATAAACATTGCAGTAACTAATGGTCCACAACAAAGAATAGCTGGAGTTAGGCGGTATGTTTTGCCGCTGCTGAGATATCGTTAACGTTGGAATTTGGATTCAACAGCAGACTCATCGCTCTAATTGGGTTCCTTGCGTTATGTGTTTTAAAAACAAGACTAATAATCAGATAGACAATACATGAGCATCCGTCTATATACCAGCACGTGCGCAGCATAAGGAATATAAAAAGTGCTTAGCGGCTTTTACAATAAGAACAAGTAAACAGTAACATGGTCGGCGTAGACCACGGGAACATAATAGAGCAGCACTTCTACCCAGGAATGTGCTTCGTTAAGTTGCGTGGTAGAAACTATAGCACCGTCATGCATAAGGCCATTACTTGTGCAGCATACCTGAAACCATTGGCATTCACCAACTGTCTCTTCTCTCTTTAAATTGAGTACGTCATCTGGTATTAGCGTCTGGCTAACACATTGCTTCTAAACCTTTCCTCTCATAGATAATGTGATTGTGTCAATGATAGTAAGTTATTCGCGCAGCAGGCGACATGCTCAAAATACCAAATGTTACAGTCCATTGTGCACGGGATTTACTAAGATCAACAGAATATGCCGAAACCCCAAAACTAGCAGTGATCACAATGCAAACTATTTGTTAGGACGGCATCATGCTGAAATGAGGGCACCAGGTTAATGTAGGCTTGTTGATGGCCGCAATAAAACGTGTGGAGTAGGATCGTTATATGCTGCAGAGGTGAATTTGTAGCTCGATGGCTGTCGCCAATCCTTCGACCTTCTACGACCTCTTAATATCTTGCGCTTGGGTGTTAGCTATAACCTGCCATACAGACAGTATCCCATATAATGTTGGCTCACGGCACTATGAAGTATGTCATTATATATTACTTCATGTGGACCAGAAAGACATATTTGATAAGCCAGAGAGTATGGTGGAACGTTATTGGGTAGCATACTTAAGGCAGCACTAATCTTCCAGAAGCACTTTCCCTTTCAATGACATGTACGGATAATTTAGGAAAGTATGGCAGTATATCACGAGCGAGACACTAGCAACGATGCTACACCGTAGCAATAAATAAGTCAAAGGTATTTTACTCACAGAGGCGTAGTTTAATCAAATTAAATGATCATGATAAGATATAGCATGTTGGTTACGACAGCCATCGCTATGTCCATAAAGTGAGGTGAATGATGGGCTGACGAGACTGAAATCCCGATCATTTACGCCTACAAAGCAAGAGTGGTGGTAAATAACTCCGCATTTTTCTGTAGAAACAATATATGGTTTTGATAAGCAGGACACTGATTGGGAAAGCCAACGGCTATCATTATCTTATTATAGATGATATATATATATATATATAATATATATATATATATATATATATATATATATATATATATATATATATATATATATATATATATATATATATATATATATATATATATATATATATATATATATATATATCTATATATCTAGATATATATATATTATATATATATATATATATCGGTATATATATATATATATATATATATATATATATATATATATATTTACATATAGATATATCGATATATACACCAATCTATATATATATATATAGATTATACGCGCACTGTACACGCAGCACAAACAGATGGCGAACACTAACAGTAGTCCGGAACGCAAAGGAATATTTTCATATTACTTCGGTGAAATATGAATGCATTATGAATTAATATCATATCGATTAAAGTTAATGGGAAGAACGTTGCGGATGTTGACGGCATTGATAATTACAAAACTGCATTTGCAGGATTAAAGAATTATGTGACCCGGAGATATATTTATTATTTCTGAAAAGATCTGCAGGATAAAAGAAAACATTGATGACTCACTGGTTAAGTGAATCAAGCTATGAACAGCACACACCACAAAACAGGCCGTTTAGGGAAATATATCTTATGAAAGACCATGGAGCTGGCAAAGGTCATTTGCATATGTAGTTAACCGATATTAGGGAGGTGGAAACAACAGTAACAAACAGCATAGCAGATCCGGTCGAAGTGAATACTGATACATTTATTAACTATGCACATTCAATTACACCGAAGAAACCTGTGGCCTCGTGATGGTCATTTCCTTCATTCTTATTACGGAAGGACCTGTTAGATTGTTTAAAAGATGGGAATGAGGGATTCTTCATTTGCTTATTTCAACGCTTCCATTGTATTAAAGTCAGACAAACTCGTCCCTGTTCTTTTTGACGAACCTGCTAGCGAACAGACACTACCACGTTTCTGATCAATTCAACCGTCGCTTGTGGCACAAAAACCTGGAGGTTGTGGAATGTGCAAACGTAATTGTTTAACAGAAAAATTCCCAGCTTAACAGCAAGTAATTTATCGACCTGTCAATATATCATACTCAGAAAAATACTGGAAACACGCATGAACACTAAATGAATTAAAATAAAAAGATACTGAATAAACTCCTCCATGCCTTCCGACAAAAAAAATCGTGCCATGAAGATAATGAATGATAATGATAAATGGTGTATGTAGCAACTACGTAATTGATATAGAAGGATTAGTAGCAGTAATGCACCATTATTCAACATAGGTGGATACTCAATTATTAATTCGTCATCATTCGATGTCTAGTAACAGCAATGTACTATTATTCAACACAAGATAAAACTCAAAAGTAATGTACCATTATCCAATATATAGAGACATTCGGTATGAATGTGCCATCATTCAATATAGGATGATACTCAACAGCCATGCGCCACTATTCAATATTGGAAGGTATTTATGTGCAATTAATCAGTAAAAGAGAACTTGCAACTGTAATGCGTCATTATTGAGCATAAAAGAATACTCGGAAGTAGTGTGCCAATAGGAGGATTCAGACGATAAAGTTTGCTCGGCAATAATGCGCCGCAATTAAAACCGGTGGATACTCTGCAATAATGCGCAACTGCCTGTACCGGATTCACCCAGCTTCCGTTAATTTGACGCGACACAGCAGTAAGATCTTAACAGCAGCATTATATTACACGGAAACCTCACAGTGGCTTTAGGGCTTCAACCATCAACCATCAAGTTCTGCTAAATGGGATCGAATCAACGACCAGACACAATGTTGTTGCCTTGTTATTGCAGTTTTCAAAATTGCGGCAGTGAACATACGGGCAGTTAACAGTCCTTCGACATATTGAGCCCTTCTGCGACACTTGATTGTACATCGTATTATACGGTTGGATTAAGACAATGCGTATGGGAGTGGTTATCAGGTGTGTCAACCATCAATTAAACTGGGTTCATTAACAATGCTGGTAGCTAGAATTGATTGATTGTTGAATTTGCTATATTCAATTATCTGTAGCTTGACAAGAAACTCGTGTATTGCAGCGTAATTGATCGATAGCCGACGTTGGCAACTGGAGGATAGTTATAACATGTCGTATTTACTTAAAGGCGGTCACCAATGATTCCCCAAGTTTATTGCACCTAATAATGGAAAAATACACAACTGTGTTCATAAATCTCTATCTCTTTCTCTGTCTCTGTATCGGTCTGTCTATCTCTATATCTCTCTCTCTCTCATTCACTAACTCACTCTTTCTCTCTTTCTCTCTCTCTCTCTTGCTCTTTCTTTCTTTCGTTCTTTCTATCTCTCTCTATCACTCTCTCTCTCTCTCTCTCTCTCTCTCTCTATATTTTGTATATATATATATATATATATATAATATATATATATATATATATATATATATATATATTATATATATATATATATATATATTTATATTTAATACATATGTGTATGTCTCTTTCACACTCTCTATCCCTCTCTATCTCTCTCTATCTTTCAATCTCTCCCCTTTATTTATGTATATATACCCACGCACATATGTATGTGTAAATATATATGTATATATACATATTTCTCTCTATCTCTTACTCTCTCTCGCTATATTTCTCCCTTTCTCTCTCTTCTCTCTCTCTGCCTTTTTTTGTCTTTCTCTCCTCTCTTTCATGCTCTCTCACACGTTTTCTATCTTTCTCTCTATATCTTTCTATACCTGTGGATTGGGGTGTTTAGTCTGGGATGCTTGTGGTGGGTCACGTGCTTGCGGTGGGTTGGCGTGCTAGTTTTGAGATTGACGTGCTTGAGGTGGGTGTGGCGTGCTTGTCGATGGGATTGGCATGTTTGAGTAGAAGTCGACGGGCTGGTGGTAGAGTTGACTTGCTAGGGGTTTGGAGTCTTGTGTTGGGATTTTGAGGGGCAAAAAGTAGATGAGAGCCATTTAAAAACAAACTTTTTGTCACGTCATCAGCTTAGCAGATAGTTGTACTGGACAGCAGCGAGGAAACGTACGCTAACTCACTTCTTTGATATTCAATGGCACTCAGCATTAATTTGCGGACGCAATTTTTATCACCCATACTGTTCAGGTTATATATACCCTGTTTCGTGCAGCGTGTTGTATTATGAAGCGGTCTATGAGGGGTCATGACGTGCTACTCTTGATAGCTGATGCTGTGTTTTCCAACGCTGATGTGATTGGGCGTTTCAATAAGCCGTTACATGGCGACAACATCTAACTGGAAGATACAAATGCACTTATAACTACTTTAACATGTGTTAAGCAATATCTAGCGCCGCCTGCATCGACGCCTTTTGCATTTCATTGTAATTGAATCACTTTCATACACCCCCTTATTCAAATGCCTAGTGTATATTATGCGGGACAATATGATACCCTTCAACACTCGCAATAGCTGGACCAAGCCTCACTCTAGCTGCGAAACGACTACAAATGGGCAAGCATGCACACTGCATGGCGGAATATGCTAAACAGACCAGAATCGTGGTGAAAAGTCGGACCGGTTGATGGTCTTTGGTGAATCTGGACGTAGGGTAATTGCAATGTCATGTGAGGTGGAGGGTTGCCGAAGAAATTGCTACTGTCTGTGAGAGTTCCACAATAGCCCCAATTGTTATCCTACCATTAACTAAGGAACCAAGGCCATTCGCACAATCACATAATATCGATCTCATCACAGTGACTTAAGTGTTCATTACAATATTCGACACGATGTTGCTAGGACAACTACATTATTACACAAGATGAGGGAATCTGATTTAGATTAGTGATTAAAGAAAATCCTCACTGAATGATAATGCCCTAATGGGGATAACATTATCTTTCATTAATTACAAACAATATTCATGAAGATGGAGTATGCGGAATAGGTGAATGCCACGATTGGCACAGATAAAGGGGTATTATAAAATTATACTGGGCTCTCTGTCGATATTTAGTGAGGAATATATTAAGAGTTATGAATACAGCTCCTGGGATTCCATAGTAGGATGTATAAGAACAGGTTTATCTGCATGTATTATGCGATCTAGTGTTACGCTATAACGGTGCATAGTTGACTATGATTAACCCCTTAGTTGGGTCGATTGTGCTTACACTGCCCAATGTAGAGAATGCATAAACCACACCGTTCTAGTAATCCGTGCCAATATTGAAATTTATCGAATATTTTTTTTAAATCTGGGTGAATGCAATTGTTATTCTAAACAGCCTTAACAACCAATTATGACTCAATTAGAATATAAGTAATATCACGTGACATACTCACCTGACCTGCAATGTGGCCCTGTTCAACGTTTCAACTCTCACTCTACTTATGCATGGATGTGAATAAGGCCAGTATAACAACCTAACAATACCTTACATTGATATGCAAGGAAAGGTTGGAACAACTGATGTTATTTTCAGACCAGAACGGAAATTACTCCCGTTACCGTCGACGGTTTTAATCGCTTGATAAATGATTTTTTTTTTGCGCGAATCATTCATTTGGCATATCAGCGTGTCAAAGGGTTAGGTCAGTGCAAGCAGTGACCCCCCGCTTGGCTTAATTACAAGAGTTGGGTGTATGTGCGCAATCGTGGCATGATCGATCGTGTCGCTTGGTTAATGATTGGTGCAACGGCGGGACATGTTTTGGCGTTCTTCAACAATGTGAGGATACAGAGGTGGGAATTTCTCATTAGACCTATGACTAGCTTGAATGATGGATACTCTGTATATGTACGCATTGGGCGCAAAGATAAAATGCACCTTTTTGTCGACCAACAGCGTGACGATCATTGTACTGTTACAAGAATGTTTATGTTTAGGCTATTGCCTGGTTGTTATTGTCAATCTCGTCCAAGGGGATCAAACACAGCGTTCCTGCGTATTGAGCTACATTGAATGGTCGCATTTCAACCGGCCAGTAGAATGAAATGTCTGCCGGTTCAGGTAAATGCAACGCTGCGTATGGTCTGAGTCACACAGCTACAAGCCCATTCAATAATGGTATCTAACGGAGACGTGAATCAGTTCAAACTCCGCAACTGTAGACCACATTCTGCGTGAATCAAGCTAGCCACGATAGCTCTGTCCAGCTGTGTTGTTATGTGAGCTCGTTTTAGGCTACAATACAATTAGTGAACTAAAACATTTCTGGTTGGTCACTGCCATTTAGTGGACAAGACGCTGTGGACAATCCAACATGGTACGGATGCGAATGACTAAAGGAAGCGGAACAAATTGCTTGGCTCTGATAAGCTAGCATTACTCTCGGATTTAGTCTGAAACACGCAATCAGTCAAGACGCTTCGTGTCAAATCAATCGGTATAGCAACAGTCAAATTGTTCGTTCTGTGGGATAACCAAATGCTCTATTAATGACGACAGAGTCATCGACAAAGCGTTCTCACAGCCATAGAGTCTTCTGATGCATGACATAAGTGATATTAGGTTATACGGCATGTATTACTGCGCTAGTGTCATAGATATTAGGTAGCATGAAGTAAGGGAGCGACCATTAAACAATGATTCCGACTGAACATCATGTGCTTGGATAGCTGGTCTATAAAAGTGTGTCTAGGGTTTATATCAGTGTTATTGATTCGATGAGTTCAGTGCCCGGAAACATTATTACAATGTACAGTCACGGGAAGCAATTATTCATCCAGATCATAACCGACTTCCATCTCCCTGAAAGATTAATCAAAGTGGCTGCTCAACTTCCTGAAGTAGTTAAGGTGCATTACATAAAAGTTACCAGCATAAGTTATTCCTTTTCAGCATTTTGAACCTTATGGTGACATATTAATATTAAAGCGCACCAAAAGTTTAATACATAATTTGTCGGACTATCAGTTGGGCTGCTTTGACTGCGGCCGGTATAGCGCATGGCATACTATATCGTTCACAATGTACCAATTTTGTACCAATTACGAGACTTGAGATAGTTATTTTGGATTAACTATTTATACTGATATGATGATCAGGATTAAGATTTTGATTGATGCATCTAGGGATTGTGTGCGTTTACGGTTAATTTTCAATGCACTAGGCACTGGAATCTACCGTCGCACTCCAATGGAACACATTAGTTCCCTTTAGAGGTAAATGGATGATAACGAGGCGTTGCTCAGTTAACGTTATGATCACGTAAATAATGTTTGGGACATCTTAAGTACATTGACCAATCACAGGGATAATATCTTGGTTGGTATGCCCGTTTCAAATGAAATGCTTGCTTTGTCTAATCCTGGCACTCTTTGCTGCTAATAAGTGCATAAACATGCACAGATAAAATAATCCATTGGAGTGTGGACAGCGCACCAAGTCTTTTGCACCAGTTGCGACCCTGCCCATGTGACAATCCAAAACGCCGTCTCAGAATCGCCCTCAGGCGTTGGGATGCCGATAATTAAGTACGCTGGTATCTTTCTCAAATAAAGAATGATTGCGCAATTATATTATGAATATTTTACGTGCTTGACCGCATTGAAACAGCTAATCATATCTAGATATACCCATCATGTGTATAAGGCGCTCGGTGGCATTGATATAAATGGAGCGCATGCTATAAAATACGCAAGAACAAAACATAATTACATTTAAATGGGTTTCAGAAGAGGAATTATAAGCTATTATATTATGAGAACATGTGCAGCACGTTTTATCATAAGTACATCCAATAGTTTTATAAACAATTGCATATCTTGACAATAAGAGGCACTGGTGAAAGAATGATTGCCATTGTCAGCGTAGCAAAGTAGTTTCCCTAAACTAGAACATATTTGGCCGACAATTTGTAACCACTTATAACAAACATTATGTTCCAATTGCTGCATCATGGTACTAAAATCTGCATTACACGTATACAATACGATTAAAGGCTACAAAAGTGAAGGGATCATTTGTATTTATTAAAATATGACCTTCACAAAGGCATACAGACATTTATAACAATTTCAATATGCTTATTTAGATGGTGTGCATGATAGGAATAACACATTTGAGCCAGGACAAATTAACAACGCCACATTATCCTTCTACAGGTACGCTGCATAGACACAAGTTGGTCGATGGTGCTCAGGACACATGGGGCAATTTTAAACAGTATCAAAACTTTTTGATAACGCACTGATACTATGGGAACAAAATCAATCAAACGATAGTATACGCTTGGTACATAGTGATGAGTCATTGTACGATTGACTTAATTGTGAGCCAATCGTGCTAGTCAACTATAATAATTACAGCAGTAAGGGATAGAGGTGGGGGGTTCCGGAACCCCTGCACAATTTTGGCCAGTGAAACCCTGCTTGTCTATGTTGATACTCTAGTTTGATAACTGCATCTATCTTCAAAACCACAAAAACGCACCTAGTCTGGTTGATAATCCAAGTCCCCGGAACTTGAGCACTTTCATTAATAATATTTGACAATGCCCCGAAAACATGAGCTGTTTGAACTAACTCTCATGGTCACTACCACTGCCGCAAACGTCCGTCAAATGAGCTCAGCTAAAGCACTCTAACATGATCGAGATTGCTGAAAGCCTGTTGTAGTAGCTACTGTGTAAAATGCTCTCGGCTCTGAATCCATGCGTACTGACTTAAGGCGAAAGATATTGGTTTTTTTTATTAAGCTATTGTACGGCACCAGCCATTTGAACGGCGATTAGCTTCATTGCTGCGCGTAACTAGACGTAATGCTTTTCATCCATTAGGTAAAAAGGAAGCCGTTAATGGTACCGGATACCACCCTTCAGAGAGTCATCGGAACACACTATCACTATATATATATGCATATATATTTATATATAAATATACATATATATATATATATATATGTATGTTTACATATATATATCAATATATATATATATGCATAATATATATATATATATATATATTTATATATATATATATATATAATATATATATCTATATATATGTATTAATATACATATAAAAATATATATATATATATAAATGTATATATATCTTATTTCACTCTACATATATATATATATGTTTATATGTGTGTATATATATATGAATATATATATGTATATATATATCTATATATATATATATATAAATATATGTATGTATATATATTTACATATATATGTATATATATACATATATAAATATATATATTTATATGTATATATATCTTATTGCGCTCTACGTATATACGTATAGATATATATATGTATATATATGTATATATATATATATATGTATATATATATTTACATATATATAGGGACATATATATATATATTTATATATATATATATACATTTACATATATATATATATGTATATATATATTAATATATATATATATCTGTATATGTGTATATATATATATACATATATATATAGGGTATATATATGTAGAGATATCTATATAGATCTATATTCTCTCTAGAGAGGATAGAGATCTATATATATGGGAGAGAGTCTCTAAAGAGAGAGATTTTTCTGTAGTCTATATATATCTCTCTCTCTCTCTCTATCTCTCTCTCTCCTCTCTCTCTCTCTCTCTAGATCTCTAGAGTCTCTCTCTATCTAGATCTCTATATCTCTCTCTCTCTATCTCTCTCTCTCTATATCTATATATATATATATCTATATATATCTCTCTATATATATATATATATATATATATATATCCCCAATCCGAATCAGTAAGGCAGCATGACCTTCGCTCATCACTTGATTAAAGCGTGATTTGGTAAATTATTTATGAAGGAGAAAACGCTTTCCTAATGTTAGCTGAAACTAAGCCCTCAACGAGGATTGCGTAAGAGCATGAATCAGAGGGACTGCCACTTTATTGGTGTTGTCAGTCTTATTCTTAAACTGGTACATCGATTCAGAGAACGAATTGGATGGTATGATAGGTGTGATTTCAATGTAAAATTCATACAATATATATTACTCTTAGTGTAAATGAATCAATTAAGTTGCATACACACTTTGCATACAATACAGTAACGGCATATTCAGTTGCTAACGTATATTTATATATATATATATATATATATATATATATATATATATATATATATATATATATATATATATATATATATATATATATATATATATATATATATATATATATATATATATATATATATATATATATATATATATATATATATATATATATATATATATATATATCTATATGTACATGCATATATATATAAATATATTTATATATGGTGTCTCCCAAAGTTCAACGCTTCCTGCCGATTCAATTGTTGTTTATATTCGCTCCAAATTTTGGCAACCTGTAGTTTGTATGCTTCTTAGGTCTGGCGATCAGTTTTGTCATACTTTACGCAACGAAATTTGATTTATTATAGTTTTGTTGCTTTCAAATATATATCAAAATTGTGATCAACACGACGGCTGGGCAATGTTTTGTGAATTTTAACGAATATCCATGGTATATATTTACTAAGTTCTCAGTGCAGCCTGAAAGTGTTATTCTTTAAAGTTGACATCATGCAAAGGCCTGAATTATCTAAATAGGTAGCGATCAGGAGTTTCCGTATATATAATCGGCCAGTTTTCGCTCTTTCAGGTTTCCACAAGTTTACGGGCTTTCCGGCGGAGGGGTAACAACGCTTTGTAATCAAGACCAGATGTGTGGAATTATATACTATGTTCCCCTACCAACAAAAGTCGATATTGAAGAATAAACTGTTAAGTTTTTTTTTTATATTTTAGTAACTGCAAATACCCATCATTATAATTAGATGAGTTATCTCACCAGTACCGGTCATCTCAGCGGTAATTCGTCGTTGGTCCCTTGGCCAGACAAATCTCAAAGAACAACTGAAAATATGGACTGCGGTAATTTACAGGATGCATGACAGTCAGTGGTGCCGTGAATTCATATGTGCATGTGACTTGAACTATTTTGCATCTGACATATTTTTAATTAAGTGAAACGTGTCTCTTTCGAACTTTTTAAAAGCTCTTATAGATCACCAGTATATACAGATGAAGTGTTCAGAATAGACTTGCAAAACTAGTTAAGTGGAGTTATACACACAAATAAACGTAGCGAGGGATAGATTTTTAAACTGAAGCTCGAACACAAGGATGATGGCGGTATTCATAGAGATATAAACGGTATTCATAGAGATATAAATGGCGTAAGGTATAGCTAGAGATACAAACCAGGGAACGGCTGGTATAACACGATATAGAGCCAGAGATGGGGAGTTAATGAAGGATATTTGCAAGAAGTAAAGGGGAGTTGTAGACCGATCGTCATTAGCCGTGAAGGGGAGTTGGTTACCGATACTCACAAACTATAATAGGGAGTTATAGCCCGATACAGAAAAGTAGTGATGAGTAGTTATAGATCAATAACCACAAGTAGTGAGGTGAAGTTGTAGACCGATATTAACAGGCAGTGAACGGAATATATAGACCGACACCAACAAGCAGTGATGGTGAGAAATAGACCGATACTCATAAGTAGTGGAGTGAAGCTATATACCGATACCCACAAGCAGCGAACATGATTTATAGACGTGTTCACACAAGCAGTAATGGAGGATTTTAGACTTATGCTCACAAGAGATGAGGTGGTGTTATTCACCGTTAATCACAAGCAAAGAAAAGGAGTTACAAACCGATAGCACAAGAACTGAAGGGAAGTTATTGACCGATAGTCACAAGAACTGAAAGGAAGTTATTGACCGATAGTCGCAAGAACTGAAGGGAAGTTATTGACCGATAGTCGCAAGAAGTGCAGTGAAATCACAGATCGATACACCAAAGCAGTGATAGAGAGTTACAGTCCGATACCCGTATGCAGTGAAAGAGATTTATAGACAGATACCCACAAGAAGCAAACTGGATATATAGACTGATATAAACAAGCAGTAATGGGTAGTTAGAGACTGGTAGTCACAAGTAGTTCAGTCGAATTTGAGAGCGATACTCACAAGTAGTAACCAATACTCTAAATAAGTATCATTGACGGGTAGTTATAGAACGAAACACGCAAGCAGAGAAGAGGCGTGATAGAAAGCTACACACAATCAGTGAACGGGAATTACAGACCCGACACTCAAAAGCAGTGGAGGCGAGTTACAGAGTGATATTTACAAGCAGTTAATGGTAGTCAGAGACCGGCACTCACAAGCAATGAAGATGATTTACAGAACGATACTCGCATGCAGTGAAAGATACGTAGAGACCGGCGCTAACAAGCACCGAAGGAGAGTTACAGACCGCTACTCACATGCAGTGAATGGTAGTTGGAGACAAGTCGTACAGCGAAGTTGTAGAGCGATACTCACAAGCAGTGATAAGTAGTGAGAGACCGACAATGACAAGCAGTGAAGGGGAGTTATAGACCTATAATCCATACAGAGAATGATAGGGAGTTACAGACCGATACTCACGAGCAATGATTGTAGTTAGAGACCGACACTCGCAAGCAGTGAAGGGGAGTTATAGACAGACGCTCACAAACAGTGAATAGTGGTTAGAGACGGACACTGACAAGCAGTGAAGAGGAGTTAGAAAGATACGTGGTAGAGAGACCGACACTCGCGCTAACAAGCACCGAAGGAGGGAGTTATAGACCGCTACTCACATGCAGCAGTGAAGATGAGCGGAAGTTAGTGAGAGTGGTTAGAGACCGACACTACAGTCACGAGCAGTGATAAGTAGTGAGAGACCGACACTTACAAGCAGTGAAGGGGAGTTATAGACAGACGCTCACAAACAGTGAATGGTGGTTAGAGACCGACACTGACAAGCAGTGAAGAGGAGTTAGAAACCGACACACATTAGCAGTGAATGGTAGTTAGAGACCGACACTCGCAAGCAGCGATGGGGAGATAGAAACCGACACATATAAGCAGTAAATAGATGTTACGACCCAACGATCACAAGAAGTGAAGAGGACCTACAGACGGATAGGCACACGCAGTGAAATGTAATTAGAGACCAGCACTCACAAGAAGTAACGGTGAGTTACAGACCGATACTCGCTTGCAGTGAATGGTAGTTGGAAACCGACACATCACAAGCAGTAGAGGTGAGTTAGAGACCGACACTCATAAGTAGAGAATGGTAGCTGGAGACCGACACTCACAATTAGTGAAGGAGAGTTATAGACCGATACTCGCATTAAGTGAATTGTAGTTATAGACTGATACTTGGACTTCCTTAAGCCCCCAAAAGCGTGTGTGTGCTTCTCGGTTTTCTTGTGTGGTTTGAGGATAATTATCAAGTTATCCTCTTGGATACGATCGTATGACTTTCGATGTTGATGCCGATGTATTATACGAGTGCTATATAAACGTATTAAATGAACTTTTTAAAATTAGCTATAATCGTCCGTTATAAGCATTCTGACAGCTACAGTTGTCTTTACAAACCTCCCACACGACCAGATTCAGCTTGAATAATCTATTATTATTACATCCTAGAACATCCTAGAAGTACTTGCGTAGTAATGGTGATTATGGTGTGGGCTGACAGGAACAACAGTTCCACCCATGTGTTAATCGATGAAACGTGCGATTCAACCAACCAAGACTATCATGGATATTCAAAACATAGATAAATTGGGATCGTCCTAGACTGGTATACAATCTATTAAATTACAATTGCGACTTTCAGGAAACATTGATCGGATTGAGAAAGTGTAACATATAGATTAATATGATCAAGATGAGCGCGTATAAGGTAGTGTAGCATATACATCCTTTCATTGCTGCCCAAAACGCTCGCTTGCTGCAGTATGTGTCGTGTTAAAGGCAAAAATATCACCAGTCGATCAAACAATGCGCACTGCAGCACTTGCACGCTAAAACATTGCAACATCTGGGGCTAAATATATATATATATATATATATATATATATATATATATATATATATATATATATATATATATATATATATATATATATATATATATATATATATATATATATATATATATATGTGTATGTGTATATATATATATATATATATATATATATATATATATATATATATATATATATATATATATATATATATATATATATATATATATATATATATATATATATATATATATGTATTTATATATGTATATATTTATATATTGGCTATTTCATTACCGAATCGTAATCATAAATATATTTATATATAAATATATGTATGTATAATTATATATATATATATATTTTTATATATAGTGTAAAGGAGTAAAATTATTAATATCGGACAATGAGACACAGTCACATTGAATATAATGCAGTTGATTTAGACGGAAAGGAATTACACCTACTAATGCCG
>CM067350.1:75845864-75864567 GCA_034190875.2 Urechis unicinctus | reverse complement strand
GGATATATTTTTATAGCTACTACACTGGATGTATTTTTGCTTGGTCGAGTTATTACTCTGAATATAGTTATTACCCTTATTTAAGTTGTTAACCTTGGTGGAGTCATATTATTGATACGTTTGTAACCATGGTTACAGCTGTTACCCTTGGTGCCGTGGTACTATTGATACGATTGTAACCCTGGGTACAGTTATTGCATTGGTTACAGTTGTTACCCTTGGTGTAGTTGTACTATTGATACGACTGTAACCCTGGTACAGTTGTTGCCTTGGTTACAGTTGTTACCCTTGGTACAGTTCTTATGATGTGTAACACCCTACGCAAATACTCCATCCTCCTGCCCTGTGTAGAATAAGTGGTGACTCAATATTTTAATGTTTTTCGCAACTGTGTGGTATTTATCATCTGATCAATTAATGATAGGTTGTTTGACTAATTCTGGGCGTAGAGGATATGTTATCTGGGCTATATTGAATATAGATGACAGGTGATGTGTGTGTTGTAGTGAGTATAGATTAAACTCTATATTACAGCACTGCATATTGCATTTTACCTGCGATAAAGTTGATGTTGTTTCCATCCATTGAATGAACCGTTGCAGAATAATAAATACCTGGGGTGAATGAATGACTGTTTAAGCTGCCACTTGCATCTATTATATGACCAGGGCGAGTATGGTAGGCTGCACAAACAATATATGTTTTCGCTGTAATGTTGACCAGAACCTTCAACTGCTCTGACGTGCCGGCAGACATAACTTGCTAAAGAACTCATACTAAAAATGAAGATTCTAAACTATAAATGCAATGGAGCAGTGATCCCTATTATAATCATTATGTTTGTGTCTACATGAAATCGTTTGATCTCAATGGAGATATTCAGGAATGTTTGATGTTGACAAAACTAGCACACATCGTATAATACAGGCTAGTGTCAAGCGTCGCTCTCAAAATACGCAATAAAGCGGAATAATGCATACTAACTTTGAACACTTTTCTTTTCCTGCAATAAAAAACTGATCGACCAAGACATAAAGGCAACTCTTCAGTTGAGGGTGATCACTTAAGAGGGCGTGACTCGAATACACTGGAATGTGGTGCGAGGTGAGATATTACGGGAAGTTTTATACCATGTTAAACTCAAAGTTTGTGCTTCACCAACTCTTTACATGAATCTATTCGCATTGGTTGATATAATAGGCTGCATGATGAATTCGATGTGAAACATAACATATCTACGTATACCGTGTTAAGTGATTCAGACAACACTTTAAAGTAGCTTCGATGAATCATCATTTTGATATTTATTAACGATGTTGAAGATTTGTGTAGTTGCTAAAATAATTGTTTTGGAACAGTGACATACCTTTGTGATAATGATGGCGCCAATATGTCACCATACGATGTGTTCCAACTTCCCCCCCCCAATTGACACCAGCCAACACACAGAAGATGACCTCTATGAAAATATCTGTCACAAGCAGTAATGACATTTAGATGGCAACATTTTTCATGTACAAATTAACTGAATGGCCGATAATGCCACATCCAACTCCTGTTGATGGCTTGTGTAGTTCGAGGGGAAATGCTTCAAATATTTTAGCGCAGGTCGTCTAAAGCTTTTATCATGCCTGTGGCTTCACCTCCTGCATACTTTCCAAAGAGAGGGGGTGGAAAACAAGTGGTAGAGTTAAAGATGTATTGGAAAATCGCCGGGAGACGTGGAGGCTCGCATAGCTAACCGAAAAAACACAGATAGATGTGGTATAAAATGGTGTAGTTTCGTGGTTTACAGTGTACAACCATCACTTGCAATTCTTGGTGCTATAAAGTGTACAAACATCACCTGTAGTTCTTGATGGTTAAAAGTGTACAACCACAAACGGCAATTATTGATGGTTTAAAGTGCTTAGACATCACCTGTAGTTGAAAGTGTACAATCATTATTTGCTTTTGTGGTTTTAAGCGTACGACTATCACCTGTAGTGATTAATGGCTACAAGTGTACAACCGACACATGTACGTCTTGGAGGTTTAAAGCGTACAACTATTACTTGTTCCTACATCACCTGTATAGTCTGCTAATCACCTGCAATATCAGCTAATCATCTGTATAGTCAGTTCACACATCACGTGTGTAATTAGCCAATCACCTGTAAAGTTAGCTCACACATCACCTGCATAGTCAGATCATCATCTGTAATGTAAGCTCACATATCAGCTGCATAAGTCAGTTCATCATCTTTATAGTCAGCTCACACATAACGTGTATAGTCAGCTCATCACTTGTAAAGTCAGCTCACATATCACCTGTGTCATCAGCTCATCACGTGTGTAGTCAGCTTGCACAATCCCTGTGAAATATTGAAAGACGGGCCGTTCACTATGGAATGTCATAGGGCCACGAGACGGTGGTGGGGCTGCATGGGGTCCATCTCCGCAGGGGACGGAAGCAACGCATCACCATCGCGCGCGCATTACTCCGCCAGCCTGTTATACTGCCTCTGGACGAACCCATGGCGTCGCTCCACTAGCACAACAAGAAGGTAGATAAATTACACATACGCACAACGAGAAGGTAGGTAAATTACACATACCCGTCCTATTATACCAAGCTAGTGTCGTATCGTGATCTGTGGTGTGGAGATGCACTCGATACGCACTTGTGATCATCAAGACTCGAACTCCAGGTGTAGGGTTTATAACAACTTGAACTTTATTAGCTGACTCCAACTTTCGAATTCTCCAATTCTCATAGGACGTGCAGTAGCCAGGTCAGAGAGGGTTGGGGCCTTCGGGCGTTGCCTGGGCAGGATGGTCATGTGGCTCTGGAATATAGGGTATGTATGAGGATAGGAGGGAAATGGCAGGTGACATGTAGGTCACTCATGGATCTGGGAAGCTTTTTTTCGGGGACTATTTCTAAGATGCTTTACTTGATTCAATGTTTTTTCTCAATTTCTCTTACTGAGTAGTCTTCTGCACTGATTTTATATGATTTTATCTTTAATGAATCATTTACCTGCATATTGTATGTGGTGGAGTGTATAATAAAACTCCTAAAAATTGATAAATACAAAGTGTTTTAATTGAATTATAAATAATTAACCCATTGGGGGTTCCACAGTCACTTATTCAATGAAAGGAGCAAACGCGAAAAGGATGAAAAATGAAAAAACATTTTTTTTCTTCAACAGTATTCACGTGTAGAGTGATTATAGATTACATTATAAAGCACATGGTATTAAAAGACTACTACATATCACCTTTCATTGAGATTGATATAATATCACACCCTGATTTGGATAGAATTAAAAACATTCACACAGTCACACTTAACAAACACTAAACTTCACCTTAGGCAGTTGTGGGGAAGATGCACTGCCGAAAGTTACATAACATATAACAAACAAAAATAATGTCAGAGGTAATCTGGACCTCAGTGGTTCATAGGTTCCATCAAATTTTTGAAGGTTTTTCCCAATCCTTTTATCCGCTCAATGTGCGCCCTCTTGCTGGAGATCTTCCGTCTCTCTGAACCACTATCCCTGTCAGCCGATTCTTCTTACTGAAAAAGGTTGGTATATTTACAGTGACATCACCCTTGTCAGCCATTACCGAGTCACCCTGGTCACACATTTCTGTCGAGCTTGGGACCACATTGCTCTGTGCCCTTGATGGTTGTGACAGATGGACGTGACAAATGATTGTGGCAGATGATGATGATGGTTGTGAGGGTAAATGTGAACTGATACACTTATGTCAAAGATACCCACGTTATGCAAAATGTATCAATTAAAATATTCATTCTGTCTTTTTCTTACACACATGCATCGTACATACATGTATTCAAACATACATACAACCATACTACAATACAACCATACATACATACATACATACATACATACATACATACATACATACATACATACATACATACATACAAACATACATACATACATACATACATACATACATACATACATACATACATACATACATACATACATACATACATACATACATACATACATACATACATACATACATACATACATACATACATACATACATACATACATACATACATACATACATACATACATACATACATACATACATACATACATACATACATACATACATACATACATACATACATACATACATACATACATTTATGGTCTTATTGGGTGTAAGAATTGTTGGCCTAACTGAGTGTCAGATGTAGCCGTATTGAATTTCAGAATGTTGCAATATTTTTGACGCCAGATTTTTCCTTACGGAATGTAAGAACATTATCATATTGGAAGTATTTCAAATACTATTATGAGGAAATTATTTCATTTATTATGTTCAATGTATCTAACGATTGAATCCGTTTAAAAAATATCCCTTGTGAGGCCTTATACGGCAGTTTGGTCGCTCTTTAAGAACTCTCCCAATTCCTGGTCATTTGCTGTCGTGGGGTTTCCACTGCTCTGGCGACACGGGAAACTTGCGTCGAACGTGGGTGATATAGGTACATAGCACATCCACGGCCACCGCTTTAGATACCCAGTGACGATGGGCACGTCGTAAGTTTCTTTACCAGAATGCAAACCGCCATCCGCTTTATGCGACGCTACACCTCTACTGATTATTCCTCTTTCTTGTAGAGTACCTGTCAAATAAATCGTTAACACCACATCAATATGTTTGCAAATTGCGAGGTTACTATTCGAACATTCTCGTTATGTTTGTCTGAAAATAAGAATGGCTAACCTGGCACGGTATTGTCCAAGATGAATCCAATAGTTCCGCCCACAAACATCCCTGTACTCAGCAGTACCGTGATGATTTGGTCTGCTATTTCATTTCCTGCCCAGATATACACACCAGTGAGTTAAATAATTTAGTCTGAATTTGGCAGTTTGGTATATAAATTAGAATATAAATTTGGTGGAATGGCCTAAGGATCAATAGCCTTAGCTATGCGATTGTCCCGATGTCAATCGCCTAAATAGAAGATTTGTGTCATGACCATTTAATCAGTAGCGTTAAGAAGCTATTGGCACGATTGTCACAAAATATGTTGCCTTAGCAACACCTGTATGCGATTGTCACCAAATCAGTTGCCTTTGCGACAGATTGGTGAGAAATCCACAAAATCAGTTGCCTTGATAGCTATTGATGTTATCAGCGCAAAAATCGTGTGATGGTCATATAATCAGTTTCTTTGCATACCTGTCTTAATTGAGTGTCCGTTTTTAGTGACCCATTGAGGCACAGTTAAACCAACTAATAACGAAAGCCCCAAAATAAAAAGATTTCGGGTTGAATTCAGATCCACAAACTGGAGGTTAGAAATCCCAACTGCGGTGACCATTCCTGGATAAAAATGACACACAATTCATTATGTTATACCTGATTTGATTGGCTGCGGAATATGTTCAATAAGATTGAATTAGCTGGTGATAATGTCAAATTAAATATGATTGGTTGATGATAATGTCAAAAGGGATTTGATTGGCTGGTGCATGTCTTGTGCGACAGCAGCACTGTGAAGGTGAGACACGAATCAAAGTTTCCTACCGAACATAACGAAGAACACTCCTCCTAATACAGGCTCTGGGATCAAGACGAAGAAGGCACCGAACTTGGAGAACATGCCTACGAAGATGAGGATAAGTCCCGCCACCTGTATGACCCTCCTGCTCCCCACCTGGTACACAAACACAGGTGTATCATAATGAGTCCTACTACCTGTATTACCCTACTTTATACATGTCGTAGACATCAAAGGATATCATATCGAGTTACGCCATATGGGAAAATGAACCTGCCTTTGTGATTCCAATGGCGCCAATATTTTCACTGTACGACGTTGTCCCATTACCCGTCCCCCAGACACCAGCCAACACACAGCCAATGCCCTCTATAAAAATACCTTAACACAAATACAAATTGCAATAAGATGGCAACAGTTACCAGCGTATGAGTGACCTGGTTGGGTTATGAGGTCACGTCCTACCTCTATTGATGGCGTGTGTAGGTGGAGGGGGTGCTCCACTAATTCTGGCACAAGCGTAGTAGTCCCCCAGACTTTCCATAATGCCGGCTACTACCCCTGCCAGCATACCGAATACGAAGCCGTGTTGAAGGTGGGAGTACCCCATTGACCTGGATGTAGGCAAGGGGTAAGAGCGCAAATACATGACTACGATTATAAATGCTGTGAACGGTTTTGTTTATGTAATATATCCACGAAAATTAAAGTAGTCGTCAGTGTGAGAGCACGTCCCAAGAAGAATGATAGGATTATATATGTCACGTGATCAGGAAACTAACTAGGTCGTCCTCCACAACATTGTATTTAACACGCGAGATGCGGCACACACCGAAAGATGAAAGACGTAAAGATTCAAACAGTAATAAATAAATGCGAAAATATATGATTTAAGATTGAAAATTATGTTGTAAGTGGCAACCTTGTTTTGAGTGAGGTAACATTATGCTTTATTGCTTGTGACATCATGCTTTATGGTTGCTGACATATTTTAGTGCTGGTGACATCATGCTTTATGGCTTGTGACATCATTGCTTTATGGCAGGTGACATCATCCTTTATGGCTGGTGACCTGATGTTTTTTGGATGGTGAACTGATCTTTCGTAGCTGCTGACCTGGTGTTTGACAACTAGTGACCTCGTGTATGATGACTGGTGACCTGGTGTTTGATGACAAGTGACCTGGTGAAGTTGTCATATTATCTGGTATTCCATCTGCAGCTGTGTAAGTCAATCAAAACGATACTCATGTCCCAGAGTCCGAATCAGTGACACCTTCGAAATAGCGTTTTATTGTTAATTTCAAATGTATGAGGTGGCCAGTACAACTCACCTACAATTGATGGACATTTCCATTTGTCCTGACTCAAAATGGCGAATGTAAGAACAAGAAAAGCAAACGTGCCACCCTGGATGATAGGAAGCCTGTCGGTGACGTAAGAATGAGAGACTCAAATGAACAAAAGTAGGATATATATATATTTATATGTATATATATATATATATATATATATATATATATATATATATATATATATGTATATGTATATATATGTATATATATATATTTATATTTATATATATATATATATATATATATATATATATATATTTATATATATATGAATGTTAACATGTGCTTATTCTGGTGATAATGATGATTATAGTGGAAATTATCATGACAACGATTATGCAAATATATTTTAGCAGGCAACGGTTACCATGGTAATAGTAATGCTCATTGTGTTAATAATGACATTGAGATGATGCCAACCGTGGTAATATTGATGGAAGTGGTTGTGTTATTTTACAGTGACGATTATTAGAATGATTACCAAAATTGTGAAAATGATGAAGATTATACTGTCAATAATGATAGTGATGAGGAGGAGAATGATGAAGATGATGATGATGATGATATTTATAATGAATCTGATGCCGCTGATGATGATGGTGATAATGACGGTGATGATAACAACGACAATGGAGATGATGATGATGATGATGATGATGATGATGATGATGAAGGTTTATTTCAGTCATGTCATCACCTGCATCCTAGAGTGCTTTGCAGAACCGTGACGATCCCAGAGACAAAAAGAATGGTAGCCAGTATCTCCGAGAGGGCCAGCATGTCGTCACCGACGCAGATGGAGCGAGCAAGCAGCATCGGGATGGATAACGTTCCACCAAACATGGTCAGGTAATGCTAGAGTCAGGACCAACACATGGTTAACATGGTCAGGTAATGCTGGAGTCAGGACTAAGAGAAGTTTAAGATGGTTACGTAATACAGGAGACAGGACCAACACAATGTTAACATGGTCAAGTAATGTTGGAGACAGGACCAACACATGGTTAACATGGTCAGGTAATGCTGGAGATAGGACTTACACAGGGTTAATATGGTCAGGTAATGCTTGAGATAGGACTAACACAGGGTTAACATGGTCAGGAAATACTGAAGTCAGAAACCAACACATGGTTAACATGGCCGGGAAATACTGGTGATAGGACAAACATCAGGTTAACATGGTCAGGGAATACAGGAGAAGGGACCAGCATATAGTTAACATGGTCAGGTAATGCTGGAGTCAGGACCAACACATGGCTAACATGGTCAGGTAATGCTGGAGTCCGGACTAACACATAGTTAACATGGTCAGGGAATACTGAAGTCAGGACCAACACATGGTTAACATGGCCGGGAAATACTGGTGATAGGACAAACATAAGACAAAAAAGATGAACACAAATCTGACTTCTTATAAAGTGGCGTCATCGTTGTTCTGGACGGGGGTTAGGTGATGGAGGTGGGAAGTTGTGGAGTTGCTGGCGGCTGCGGTGCTTACTACCACCTTCAGACTGGACACGTGACGACGACTGATCTGGCCATGTGATCAGTTTCAAATTCCATCAGGTTTCCTTCGTTTCAATGAGAGACCTCGAGTTTTAATCCGCTAGGCGGTGCCACGGAGCAATGCGGTCCCTCGCCTTTTTCCGGTATTCAAATACACAGTTTACAATAGAAGGTTGCACAACATCTTTATTTTTGATTGAAACCTTTCGAGTTATATCGTTGGTAACATTGGAGCAAATCATCACTGATGGATAAGTACGGCCGTCTGACCTTACAGCAATGGAAAATAGAGCTGAAGAAGCGGGCGAAAAATTGAACTTAATGAAAGGTGAGTTTCTTTGGCAAGGGTCCGTAGATTTTGTGTTTACGTTGGGATGACCCAATTCCGTCCATGTAATAACCCTGTCATTTTTCTTAATAACTGCTTTGATACTATTTCGTCCCCAACCCACTTCGATCAGATAATCTGGTTTAGCGTTTCCTACTCAGACCCCACCCTCCATGAAGGCATCACCCACATCACAGAATCTCAGTGCCAAGAGGCGAGGGATACAATTTTGGGACAAGCCAGTAATAAAGCTTGGCACTTAGAAAGGTTTAAGAGACAGCAGTCCTCCCAGTTTGGCAGGAAATGCAAAGCAGCTATCAAAACAGACTTGGTCCGTATGGCGAAGTCGCTGACCCACGTCAACCAGATTCTACTCACGACGATGACGATGAGTTTATTACTACTAAGATTTCAAAGTAATGTGTTTTAAGGGACTATTTCAAAGTTGCTTTACTTGATTCAATGTTTTTTCTCAATTTCTCTTACTGAGTAGTCTTGTGCACTGATTTCTTTTTTCTTTAAGGAATCATTTACCTGCATATTGTATGTGGTGGAGTATATAATAAACTCTTGAAACGTAATAAATTCAAAGTGTTTTAATTGAATTATAAATAATTAACCCATTGGGGGTTCCAGAGTCACTTATTCAATGAAAGGAGCAAACATGACTCAGATCACCTTTCATTGAGATTAATATAATATCACACCCTGAGTGGAATAGACTTAAAAAAACATACACAGTTACATTTCACAAGCATTAAACTTCACATAAGGCAGTTGTGGGGACGATACACTGTCGAAATTACATAACATATAACAAACAAAGATAATGTCAGAGGAAATCTGGACCTCACAGTGGTTTATAGGTTCCATCAAAATTATTAAGGTTTTTCCCAATCCCATTATCCACTCAATGTGCACCCTCTTGCTGGAGATCTTCCGGTCTCTCTGCACCACTATCCCTGTCATCCGATTCTTCTTACAGAAAAAGGTTGGTATATTTAGGGTGACATCATACGGAGCAAATAAGTCCTGCATGACTAAGCCTTTGTCAGCCATTACCGAATCACCATGATCACAGAATTCTGGCAGTTTGACTTGGCCAGTTGTCCGTCGCCGGCCGGTTTGTTTCACATCATTTCGGAGATGCTCGTCCGCTACGCACAGCACAATGACAGCAACAGCTTTATCCTAAATGTCGTCAACATCAAATATCTCATGACCGCGTGACGCAGAGCGAGAAATTTTATTCGTCGAAGTGAAACAACATGGAAATGAATCTCTTGTATTTACACGTAAACCGCGAAGTATGCGCATAACCTGATAACTTCCGGTCGAGCTTGGGACCGCATTGATCTGTGCCGCCACCTCTCAGACAAATCCGCAAAGCCGTCTCCCATTCGTTATGTGTGGGAACGATGGTGATGTTTACCTGAAGGTTCTGACTGATGGTTGTGACAGATGGAGGTGACAAATGATTGTGACAAATTATTGTGACAAATTATTGTGACAGATGATGATGATGGTTGTGACGGTAAATTTGACTTGATACACTTAAGTCAAAGATACCCACGTTATGCAAAATATATCAATTAAAATATTCATTCTTTCTTTTTCTGACACACATGCTTCGTACATACATGCATTCAAACATACATACAACCATACTACCAAAAATACATACAAACATACATACATGCATACATGCATACATACATACATACATACATACATACATACATACATACATACATACATACATACATACATACATACATACATACATACATACATACATACATACATACATACATACATACATACATACATACATACATACATACATACATACATACATACATACATACATACATACATACATACATACATACATACATACATACATACATACATACATACATACATACATACATACATACATACATATATGGTCTCATTGGGTGTAAGAATTGGTGGCCTAACTGAGTGTCAGATGTAGACGTATTGAATTTCGGAATG
Source organism: Urechis unicinctus (assembly GCA_034190875.2). NCBI lineage: Eukaryota > Metazoa > Annelida > Polychaeta > Xenopneusta > Urechidae > Urechis > Urechis unicinctus. The sequence goes on along the minus strand of CM067350.1, from coordinate 75,853,809 downwards.
TTGTTATATTTTTGACGCCAGATGTTGCCTTACGGAATGCAAGAACATTATCATATTGGAAGTATTTCAAATACTATTATGAGGATATTATTTCATTTATTATGTTCAATGTATCTAACGATTGAATCCGTTTTAAAAATATCCCTTGTAAGGTCTTAGACGGCAGTTTGGTCGCTCTTTAAGAACTCTCCCAATTCCTGGTCATTTGCTGTCGTGGGGTTTCCACTGCTCTGGCGACACGGGAAACTTGCGTCGAACGTGGGTGATATAGGTACATAGCACATCCACGGCCACCGCTTTAGATACCCAGTGACGATGGGCACGTCGTAAGTTTCCTTACCAGAATGCAAACCGCCATCCGCTTTATGCGACGCTACACCTCTACGGAGTATTCCTCTTTCTTGTAGAGTACCTGTCAAATTAATCGTTAACACCACATCAATATGTTTTCAAATTGCGAGGTTACTATTCGAACATTCTCGTTATGTTTGTCTGAAAATAAGAATGGCTAACCTGGCACAGTATTGTCCAAGATGAATCCAATAGTTCCGCCCACAAACATCCCTGTACTCAGCAGTACGGTGATGATTTGGTCTGCTATTTCATTTCCTGCCCAGATATACACACCAGTGAGTTAAATAATTTAGTCTGAATTTGGCAGTTTGGTATATAAATTAAAATATAAATTTGGTGGAATGGCCAAAGGATCAATAGCCTTAGCTATGCGATTGTCCCAATGTCAATCGCCTAAATGGAAGATTTGTGTCATGACCACTTAATCAGTGGCGTTAAGAAGCTATTGGCACGATTGTCACAAAATATGTTGCCTTAGCAACACCTTTATGCGATTGTCACCAAATCAGTTGCCTTTGCGACAGATTGGTGAGAAATCCACAAATTCAGTTGCCTTGATAGCTATTGATGTTATCAGCGCAAAAATCGTGTGATGGTCATATAATCAGTTTCTTTGCATACCTGTCTTAATTGAGTGTCCGTTTTTAGTGACCCATTGAGGCACAGTTAAACCAACAAATAACGAAAGCCCCAAAATAAAAAGATTTCGGGTTGAATTCAGATCCACAAACTGGAGGTTAGAAATCCCAACTGCGGTGACCATTCCTGGATAAAAATGACACACAATTCATTATGTTATACCTGATTTGATTGGCTTCGGAATATGTTCAATAAGATTGAATTAGCTGGTGATAATGTCAAATGAAATCTGATTGGTTGATGATAATGTCAAAAGGGATTTGATTGGCTGGTGCATGTCTTGTTCGACAGCAGCACTGTGAAGGTGAGACACGAATCAAAGTTTCCTACCGAACATAACGAAGAACACTCCTCCTAATACAGGCTCTGGGATCAAGACGAAGAAGGCACCGAACTTGGCGAACATGCCTACGAAGATGAGGATAAGTCCCGCTACCTGTATGACCCTCCTGCTCCCCACCTGGTACACAAACACATAATGAGTCCTACTACCTGTATTACACTACTTATTACATGTCGGCCTCAGTACATCTGTCGTAGACATCAAAGGATATCATATCGAGTTACGCCATATGGGAAAATGAACCTGCCTTTGTGATTCCAATGGCGCCAATATTTTCACTGTACGACGTTGTCCCATTACCCGTCCCCCAGACACCAGCCAACACACAGCCAATGCCCTCTATAAAAATACCTAAACACAAATACAAATTGCAATAAGATGGCAACGGTTACCAGCGTATGAGTGACCTGGATGGGTAATGAGGTCACGTCCTACCTCTATTGATGGCGTGTGTAGGCGGAGGGGGTGCTCCACTAATTCTGGCACAAGCGTAGTAGTCCCCCAGACTTTCCATAATACCGGCGACTACCCCCGCCAGCATACCGAATACGGAAGCCGCGTTGAAGGTGGGAGTGCCCCATTGACCTGGATGTAGGTATGAGGTGAGAGCGCAAATACATGACTACGTATAAATGGCAATATCTGCTGTGAATGGTTTTGATTATGTAATATATCCACGAGAATTAAAGGAGTTGTCAGTGAGAGAAATCTGTGTGAAGTCATAGCAATTCCAAGAAGAATGATGGGGTTATATATGTCACGTGATCAGGAAACTAACTAGGTCGTCTTCCACAATATTATATTTAACACGCGAGATGCGGCACACACCGAAAGACGTAAAGATTCAAACAGTAATAAATAAATGCGAAAATATATGATTTAAGATTGGAAATTATGTTGTAAGTGGCAACCTTATGTTTTGAGTGAGGTAACATTATGCTTTATGGCTTGTGACATCATGCTTTATGGTTGCTGACATATTTTAGTGCTGGTGACATCATGCTTTATGGCTTGTGACATCATTGCTTTATGGCAGGTGACATCATCCTTTATGGCTGGTGACCTGATGTTTTTTGGATGGTGAACTGATCTTTCGTAGCTGGTGACCTGGTGCTTGACAACTAGTGACCTCGTGTATGATGACTGGTGACCTGGTGTTTGATGACAAGTGACCTGGTGTTTGATGACTGGTGACCTGGTGTTTGACTGGTGAACTTGTGTTTTATAACTGGTGACCTGATATTTTGTGAATGGCGATATCTGTGAAATGACGTCACCTGGGTAAGGGAAGCGGAACCACTTTGACTGATGTAGTACGACTGACTTGGTGTCCGTGCGCGTCTTGTAAGCCCAGTGAGTTGGGTCATCCGGAATGGCGTTGGTCAATGTGAGAATGGAACACACGAGCCACATGGCACACACAGCCAGCATCACCTGCGAGCAAATGAGTTCTATCCTTCAAACCAATGATTCTTGTGTGTGCTGATATTGTAAAGCTAGTATTTAGTTTTTCTTGGCTTTTCTTGCTTATGCACGCTCTTCGTTATTGTAAAGTTACTCACTGCCTGTAGTTGCTGGAGTGGGGACTAATCAGAGGAAATTAACGCGAGTCCTGGAGTAGAGACGCTTATTTGGTTTATTAAATTTCAACAATGAAGCTCCCTGGAATCTCGCGGTCCGAATCGTTTCTCTGACTAGATGAATCTCTCCGTATTCATATGCGAGGGTTGGTTATATTGCCCGGTATTGGCGTGTCGTACCGCGCTGATAATTAAGATGGGAGGGAGGGGGTACTCTATAATTAAGGTGTGAGGGAGAGGGTACTCTTAACTAAAACAGTATTATAACATCCTCCCCAACCATAATAAAGTTGAACTTCCACTGTTCAATAAATTTAGAATTTACCCTTGAATTTTGAAAATTGACTTTGTTAAACTAATTGAAGGTTGATGAAATGGAATTTGGAATATGAGTTATAAAGTAAAGGGACAGCACGACACGAGCCCAATATTATTAGATTTTGAATTTGGAGTGATCCCAGGGTAGCTTGGACATGCGCCAATACTGTTTGACATTGGCACATATCCATAACAAAATAGGAAATTATATAAGTTTACAATAATTTTTCAAATGATCTAATTTTGCTAGCCTAAATGGTATTAAATAAATATATTACAATAAAATGGAAAGAATTAAAATATGGAATAATCTAGCCGTTATGACATTAATTACATTTTCACAGTATTACTCCGCACTAAAACCACATGGGAAAAAGCGATGAGCCTATACTTAAAATGGTGAAAATAGTGAAATTACTTATTGTATCTAATTTAATTATTAATTTTCGGAAGAATTAAACTAATGTCATGAAAATTAAATATACAAGAACAATGGACTAATGCCGTTAAAGTTATTGAAATTTGTGGATTTCTTTGGATGCTTCTTGAAGATGAAATATCTGGAGGGCTGCCGCATTGGGTTCTCCAGGTGTCGCTTGAGGGGAGGGGTGTGCGTTATCCGACGCCTGGTTGTGCCGTTGTGTCTCCACTGTATCCTTGGTCAGGGAGACGTAAGCTTTGGCTACAAGGTGTTGGCGCGTCGGATGAAGGCGATATCTCCCTCTTGTTTGGCGTAAATATACCTGGGAACAAATTAACTGACGGCAGCGATCAGTGTGTCTTGGTTATGGGTAATGTAGGACGTATTAAAAACATGAGTGTTCAATGTGTAAGTGTGAGTGGGTATGTTACTTATGTGTAATATTATAACATCTCAAAATGAATATTGGTGTATCACGCAAAGAAAAGTGTGAGGTGTGTTTGAAGGATTGTGTATACTTTGCATAAGGTGATTGGAGCGCGTGTAGATGAGTGACGGTTATTGCAAAAGATAGTATTTAAGAAAGCTATGCTGCTGTGAGACTGTTTAGAATAGTTATGCCTCAAAGAATATATATGTTGCACATGACCACTATCTAACATGTAAGTCCGGATACACAACGATGTGACACTTTAATTGTATGTGTTGTACGTGCGGGAGAAGATCAATATACACGACTCATATATATGTATTGAGAATTAAATGTTTACGATACGTCTCCATTAATAATTTGATAAATACGCACGTCTTCCCTAAGCTGCAGATTCCTTCATGAGATTATACCCCGCATATACTTGAATAATATAAGATTAGCGTTATGGGTAATGTGTAACATAAAGGGTCGCTAATTTTACGCGTGTCCGCATGATATGCCAGACGGTGCGATAATAGCGCAGTTGACTTCACTTATTGTAAGATTTTGTCTTATCTGCAGACATAGAGGCAAAATAATTGTGAATATAATTGATGATATCATTGTGTCAAGTTTGCGCTGCGTGGAAGAAGACAAGTTTTAAAAGTCTTCTTATAATTTAACCTTGACTCACAGTTTACTGGATTTCGTGTGGCGGCAAAGGATGCGTGAGATTAAGCGTCAAATGCGTATGTCACTTTGAAGACTACCTTGATACTTAAATTAGGTGCAATTAAAGGGTGGCAGCTTGGGCCTCAGATACGCCGTGTTTATTGGAATTACAAAGGAGTCTGTAATCCTTGATAATTGGCGGACGCAAAATGAGGGTCTTTTATCTGCGTGAATGTCTGAGTGCAGGATGTTTAATCATTCGGTATACGGGCTGACTATTAAAGCCTTAAATTGGAATGATCAAAATGTGAATTTCACGGCTTGTTATCTTTGACACTAAGGTTGATTCCTGAGTTCGCCTTGATAATTTGAATTTGTCTAACCGTCAGGTTCATGCGTTTGAATGCGTTTGACAAGTGGTTGAGATCGTATCGTTGGTAAAATGTTATATGGTTGGAATAATGAATGAAACATGCGTGTGAAAATCATGTGTGAAATAATTGCATGTAAAAGTGGTTATGCATATAAAATGAATATAGGCGTCCTGTTCTGAGAAGATAGTATATGGCTAAAGATAATATGACATTGGTTGGAAAAATTTCTAAATGGGAAATATGTACGAAGAATACTATGAAAATGAATCAATGAGGCTAGGTAGACATAATTCGTTATTGGTTCAAAATTGGTAATGCTCATCTTCCGCGCCACATCCTTGCGTCCTCGAAGACCCACTCATATTGTTCGCCAACAAACATAATATTTAATACTTAATTTGAATATGGAGGATATTTGACCTCAAATAATTTTTAACAAATTTTGCGTTTTCCCATCCTTGCATAAGGCTTGTCCGATGCGGGAGGTTAAAATTAAGGCGATAGCGGGAGGGGTGTTTAGTGTGGAGGAGGTACTTATGCGCGACGGAAGGTCCAAATGAGCAATAATAATTTTACGGTCAACTCATTTTAATGTAAAATATGAGTGAGGTACTTACCATTGAAGAAGTTGAAAGGGGGGTATGAGGTCGTCATCTTCGATGTGTTGATAGCGCCAGGTCGCTAGTACGCCTTAGTTGAGTCGAGTGGAAGAGGCCGGTGTACGCTGCCGTTGCCCTGGATCATGATCGCGTCGTATCTTGCGGCCTCGTGTCTCTTCTCTCGGCGTGTGAAGCAATTGTCAGCTTTCTTCTCTAACGAAGAACGTGTAAGCGTCGGGAATATGTGTGCGTTGACGACAGTGGAAGTCGCCAACTACCCGGACTCTCACACCAAATGTATAGCTAGTTTTACATTGGCTTATGTGCTCCTTCGTTTTCGTACTGTTACTCACTGCCTGTAGTTGCTGGAGTGGGGACTAATCAGAGGAAATTAACGCGAGTCCTGGAGTAGAGACGCTTATTTGGTTTATTAAATTTCAACAATGAAGCTCCCTGGAATCTCGCGGTCCGAATCGTTTCTCTGACTAGATGAATCTCTCCGTATTCATATGCGAGGGTTGGTTATATTGCCCGGTATTGGCGTGTCGTACCGCGCTGATAATTAAGATGGGAGGGAGGGGGTACTCTATAATTAAGGTGTGAGGGAGAGGGTACTCTTAACTAAAACAGTATTATAACAATATTCGTTACTGCGTAATCCACTAGAGACAATTAAATTTCCTCATCCGAATGCAATTACATTGTAACACGTAAAACCTAGAATAAATGACAGAGATAAAAAAAATTAAAGCAAAATATATCAACATAATAATACATTGTTTGACAAAGCCAGTGAATAACTCACGGGGAAAAGTTTAAACACAGAGAATCCAAAGTGGCTGCAGGATTTTTCCTTCCAGTTGTATGTGAACACAGGGACATTGACATTTTTCAGGTACTGAGAAAAAATGGTTATGATTCCAACGGTTCTGAAAGTCATATGAAATAATACCACGGTCATGCGCTGTCATAAATTATGGAGACGTTTTCGAATCAAAATCGCATTTGAATATGACGTGGGTAGCTAGTTCTAGTAGGAGGTGAGGGTGACACCGTGAGTTACTTACGTGATGGCCACCCACCAGTTAGTGGAGGCGACGTGGATGGCGGGTTCAAACAGTGACAAGCCGATGAGAGCTATGGTGGGAGCGATGGCCAGCGGGCCAATGAAGCGAAGTAAGACGCCAACAACGCCACTCAGTCCAATAATGACTTGGAACAGCGAGGCTAGAATAATGGCGCCCTGTATCTGAGAAACATCATCCGCATTGACCGACCGATTGCTATAGCATTTAACCATCGATCATAATATCTTAGTTTGGAATATTGGGTTACAGGCGTCACAATCAAAATACTGTGAAATTGTTTTATTAGAATTATATCAGCATTCATTCCTTACTTCGCGCATGCGCATCTGCCACACCTCCCGATGTTCCGCACTTCCGGTGAATATGGGGGGTGAAGTTGTCATATTATCTGGTATTCCATCTGCAGCTGTGTAAGTCAATCAAAACGATACTCATGTCCCAGAGTCCGAATCAGTGACACCTTCGAAATAGAGTTTTATTGTTAGTTTCAAATGTATGAGGTGGCCAGTACAACTCACCTACAATTGATGGACATTTCCATTTGTCCTGACTCAAAATGGCGAATGTAGGAACAAGAAAAGCAAACGTGCCACCCTGGATGATAGGAAGCCTGTCGGTGACGTAAGAATGAGAGACTCAAATGAACAAAAGTAGGATATATATATATTTATATATATATTTATATGTATATGTATATATATATATATGTATATATATATATATATATATATATATATATATATATATATATATATATATATATATATATATATTTATATATATATATATATATTTATATATATATGAATGTTAACATGTGCTTATTCTGGTGATAATGATGATTATAGTGGAAATTATCATGACAACGATTATGCAAATATATTGTAGCAGGCAACGGTTACCATGGTAATGGTAATGCTCATTGTGTTAATAATGACATTGAGATGATGCCAACCGTGGTAATATTGATGGAAGTGGTTATGTTATTTTACAGTGACGATTATTAGAATGATTACCAAAATTGTGAAAATGATGAAGATTATACTGTCAATAATGATAGTGATGAGGAGGAGAATGATGAAGATGATGATGATGATGATATTTATAATGAATCTGATGCCGCTGATGATGATGGTGATAATGAC
>CM067350.1:75767383-75845764 GCA_034190875.2 Urechis unicinctus | reverse complement strand
TATTCTTAGTCTCTCTTCTCTCTCCCTTTCTTTCTCTCTCTCTCCTCTCTTCTCTCTTCTCTTTTCTGCTTGTGTGTTTGTGCTTGTGCTGCGTTTATTCGTGAAATATACCATATCAGCTTGGAACCCACTTAACGAACCCGGTGTGGTAACAGCTATTCATAGTCTTTATGTGATGGTGCCCCTTTGTCAGATGCCATAGAGCACGTCCTTCAACTTGTGGTGGCCTTCACTTGATATAATGCGGGATATAACTTACGTATTCAGATAATGCGATAGCGCCATACACAGACACGGATGATGCATTGTATATATCGTCCTTCTCTGTTTGTATTGAAGTGTTTATTAGGGAGGGATATCTTGTTTAGGCATTTGGGTGTCCCCTGGGTTCTGCGTAATCAGAGAATCAGATCCATAGGATTCCATTCAGGATTCTCTGACCTCGTTCCCAGTACGGCGCACCTCGATTGAGGTACGCATGATAGTCGTGCCACCGCCCTCTGCTGTTTTGCATTTTATGACATTATTTTCTGAAATGTGATTGGCTTTGAACGATTTAATTATGCAAATATTGGAACCAAATCTGTTGTTGTGAGCGATATCGGGCGTTCACTAGAAGAGTTTTCACTTCCATTATTCGACAGCGACTGCACGTTTTTCGACGTTCATGATTAAAATTTTGTAAACACACCAACATGGCAGAGGTAAGGTCTATGTTTTCTCATTTACAAGTATATCATCTTATTATACATTATATGTTATTCAAAATTCTATGGCATATTAATGAGCTATCGCTAATAATATAACACCCCTGTTGAATGATTTTTCTGAAACAATGGCGTATTGATGCGTTCGTACTTAAATCGAAGTATGGTGTACTTCCTTTTGAATTGGTGCCAAAGTCTGATAGTAGATCGTATACAGATAAAAGAATGACACTTATGATTCATATGACCGAACCGCAGGTCGAATGTAGCCTTTCCTGGTGGTGTTCTTATATAAGATAATTTGTTTTAGAAATTTGAAACCTAGTACTTATGAAGTGACATAGCACCACTCTGACGGTAGTATACATATAAATCAACAAAACGTCGTGCACGGCTTGAAGTGAAAATGTCAGTTATTCCAACCAAATAGGATTTGCTCTGTTAATAGAGGGTGATATAAAAAATCTCACAAGAATTGCTGGTTTGTGTTGTGTACTTAAACATTGATTATAATATTTAATGTTATGTATTTCACTAGACAGTATCTGATTTACTTTGGTTTTTTTCCCAGAATTGAACAGCTATTGGCCATGCCATTTTCAAAACGGTGTGCTTCTGAAAGCCTTCATTCACAATGAGGATGTTTGAAAACTGGAAACCTGGTGTCAAAGAAAAACTGTTGGATTCGGTTGGAAAAAAAGAATCTGTCCATTACACAAAAACTGCTCCTATGTTCTGTCAATCATGCATTGACGAAGTGAATAAATCTATCCAGACTTGAACACTCCTTCAGCCGTTAGTGATGATTCCATGCAGCCGCCTTCCAGGCCGCTGAAAGTGGGTTTCAACTCTCTCAATGAAGAAGCTATTCCTGTGAGGGGTGTACCAGGTATCGCCTGAACAATAAACCCATCTTTTATTGTTTTCGTCTATATACTCAACCAGAATATTCCCCTTACTCTGCTGAACAAGTTCATAAGACTTCGTACATATTATCCTCTTCCTCTCGTTTCTCCTAACGCGGCATTCAGTACCATCAGATATGTATGCGATAGGTATTTTACCTGTGTGGTGTTTCCACTTTGGATCTCTGAAAGTTTAAATACATGTTTTCAATATATTCCATTCCAAACAACAGAGACACAGAAATATTTCTTTCTGGATTCCATTTTCATGAAAACATAGGTACGGGCGCATTTTGTACAGAGTCGAATTTGTAAACGTTATTGCATAAGTCCTTATCTTTCCTCCTTGGAAGGGAAGAGGCTGTCCCAATTAAATCCAGCGCGGATAAGGTCAGGTAACCAGCGCTTCTTTGTCTCTCGGAATTAGATTTCAATGACATCACATCGATTTGCTCTCTATTCCAAACCCCTCCCCCATTTCCGTTTTCAATGCCATCCCACCTTGTGAACATGCTTTCTTCTAGTTTTGTCATTCAACACTCGCTGTTGTAATATGTATGTCTGTACATGTATAGGTATATCAATTAATCCTATCTGTGTCATGACCTATTAAAATAGCTTTATCCTGCGTTGTGTAACCTGCCCTAGATATATCATAGTTATGTATCTCACTTATTGCATCAACATCATACGTATACCTTTAGCTGTCAAACTGTCATAACGTTACTATACTTGTTATCATTATCTGTCTCATTGTAATACTGGTAATTGATTTGTAATGTACCTGTACTCGGGGATTCGGTATCCTATTATGTAATACCGAATATTTTACGTATGTGATTGTGATCACAATTTGCTCCTTATTTCTGAAATAAAATTAACTCAAACATTGCTGTTCAGCCACTCCTTCACAAAATATGGATCTGCATGATATATTGTTAAAGGCATATGATTTGGCCGATAGAAACTCAATTATTAGCAGCATGTAGGATAAACACCATCATGAAGTTTACAGATGAGGAATATTCTTATGACCACTGTCCACATTGCAATGGAAGTATTTGTAATAAAGCATAGTAAATTTCAATACAACCTGATCGGTGACCCCACGATTTTGTGAACAATCTATTCCATATCTGGTAAACCTTAAGTATGCTAAAATGATAATGTTCATTGCATATGTAATGATGCTCGTTTCCATCTATAAGGCCTTAAATAATAACCTGACATCCAATTAAAACAAGAACAAAAGTTTTCAAAAACTCGAATAGAACAGGCCAACAAAAGTATGAAAACTTGCTGTTGTGGTGTTTGAGGGGACATTCTGTTCAATATCAAACACCTGGCTGCTTTGTTATTCTATTTGAGAAGAACATTCATTTTTAAACACAACTGAACACGTATATGAACACTCTCAATCAGACCCGGGTGGACAACAAGCGAGATTTGAAACAATCATGGTATAGCGTACTTCGATTGGAGTACGCAAATATCGGTTGTGCAAATGGATTGACATGAGGTGTGATGTTAACATCCATAAGTCACAAATATGCCATAAAATTTTCACGAAACTATATTTCATATAATCTAGACAAACTATGCTCCGCAAAAGTAATTTTTTAACCTTGCCAAACTGATACAAATGATTCGTGCCTCATTAATCTTCAGGAAAGTCACCCAATAGCCGCCGTACTCAAGTTTAAAAACGAATATGAAAGCCTCCTCGTGCACGTGCAACGCTAAATCGAGGCTATGACAACTAAGGGGTTTTTCACGATTTTACCCAACCAAATCTCAGTAAATGATGTCACAATTTGCAAAACAGTTGAGAACATTAATGTTTATGTATGCATACTTCAAACCAAGTACGCCGTACTAGGAACGAGGTACGTACCTCGATCGAGGTACGTACTTCCTTCTGCGGTCGTCTTTGACCTGATCATGGTCAATAGCGTAGACACATAGTTACAACAACCGGTGGTTAGTGGGTTACTTTAGCCGAGCAGGCTTCTTTATTCATTCCTGTCGACTTCAGCTCCAGAAATGCATTGAGTTGACATATGCAGGTTGATACGACTTGCACCAGTCTAATCACTCTTTCTCTTCTCAGTTAAACAAATGATGTTATCTATAATTATTGATTTAGCCATCATGCCCTTTGTCATTGTTGAAATACCCCCACAAGTATCATGACCTGTCTGAGCTGAATTTGCAGTAAATGTTCCATTCTCTGGTATGGCTTTGCGTCAAACCAGGGGCGTTCCTGAGTGAGTATTATCTTATGCTGGTAGTATGATTAACAGCGAGAGCACCAGCATAATATGATATCTCAACAAATATTTAACAGTAGTACCGCCCAACAACAAGGCAATGTACCGGCCAGTTGCACTGGATGTCACCAATCGCAGCCGCCGGGCTAGCCAACAAGCGATACTATAGTACAGATAGTCATCAATAACCTCATTGGTCAGGCCTCTGGCTGGAACATTCAATCGATATGATCCACGAGGTTTCAAACTTTATATTCAGTAGGAGAAAATGGTATTCAGGATATATCAAATATAGAAACCACGAGTGCAGAGTTGACTTCAATTTAGTGATTGTGCCATACACAGAACGGCGTCAGCGGTAACCACTAGTGAGTGGTGTCAGCTTGGAGCTCGGGGTTCATTCCTCTTCCAAGTAGATGAGACCCACTACATGCCGTCGTTACTGTGACAGAGTTTTGCCTGATTAATGGTCTCAGTTACCACTGCTATACAAAATCGTAATTGACAGCGAATTACAACGTTATGGCGTCTAAAGTGAACTCGCCAATGAATTCCTTGAGCTGTGTGCAAGATGCAACAATATGACGTCATCGACTTCACAGTCTACATACTTTTTCGCCACACATCATAATCGCAAGATCTATTACATATTTTTTTTGCCCACCCAGCCTTTCGGTATATTTGTTTTAATATAAAAGTCAAACAATAACCTTATATATTTCAATAAATATATATATATAAATATATATATATATAGATGTATTTAAATTTATATGTATATACATAATATATATGATAAATATATATATTTATATAGGGATTATATATATATATATATAATAGAGGAGAGATATATATATATATATATATAATATATATATTTTATATATTATCTATATATATATATATCTATAGATATTGCTATATATATATACTATATATCATATATATATCTATATATATATTGATATATATATATATCTATATCTAGAGGATATATTTATATATATATATAATCCATATATATATCTTTATATATATATATATGTATATCCCTCTCTCTCTATATATATATCATGTCTATATATATATATATATATATGTATATATAGATATCTATAGATATGTATGCCTATCTAAATATATATATAAATATATATACATATATATCTCTAGAGTAAACCTCTCTATCTATATCATCCCCTCTTATATATATATGTAGCATATGGCTCTATATATATAATATATATATAGATATCCCTCTATCTCTCTCCCTATAAATATATCCATATCCTACCTCCTCTCTAGAGGGATGTATCTCTCTCTATCTTTCTCTCTCTCTCCCTCTCCCTCTCTCTCTTTCTCTCTAGATAAATATCTATTTCTCTCTCTCTCTCTCTGTCTCTCTATCTCTCTGTCTCTCTCTCTATCTATCTCTATATCTCTTTCTCTCTATCTCTCTATCTCTCTCTCTCTATATATCTCTCTCTCTCTGTCTCTCTCTATCTCTCTCTCTTCTCTATATATCTATATATCTCTCTCTATATATCTATCTCTCTCTCTATCTCTCTATATCTCCCTTGCCCTCTAATTTAATTCCTTTTCTTGCTTCCCATAAATTGGTAACGTCTTACTCTCCAACAGGTTGGTGAGTTGTTGCCTGATTACCTTAATCGTCTGGTAAGAATTTCTTGACACTTAATAACGCCATATTTAACGTAAACATAAGCGAAAGCTCATAGTCATTGTTTTGCCAACATAGCTATAAATTCATCTGTAGCCAAAATGACTTAAGATATAATACAAAACAGTTAATCCTCACATTCTGGTTGGTATTTTTCGATAACGAGCCATGATTTGTAACGCATGTTTGAAATATATTCAATGTATAATTCATGTCGATATCAGTAGCGCGAATCAAACATGTATTTAAGCAATCAATAGCTAGCGTGGGTACAGAACAAAATACCGACGTTACATTATCATAATACCTGATCATGAGAAGTAACATCTTTCTCTCACTTTACCTCACACGTGTGCTGGCTATCAAAGTTGATAAATAATGGCAAACAAAATAGAGCGTGAAAATATACATCACAATCACTTATCCATTCGAGCGCAGAAACGACGTGCAAAGCAAACATACCCATGAAATCAGACATGAGGCCTAGTAAACAAAGGCAAAGCAACATGGCGGTTCGTGCGATTCGTTTACTTAGGAAGGTTTTGGTTGACAACCACTGCCTTGGGTCCTCTCCGCACATGATGCGAATGGCAACAGTGGCGCCGTCAGGGTTGCCAACTGCGTCGTCGGAAACGACGCATATTGTTAGCTTTTGAGGCTGCAAGTGCGGGGTTTGCCTACCTACAGTATCTGCAACCTACAGTCCTTTCAGAAGATAATTGGCCCTCCCGAAGCTCGACGCCATGCGACCTGGGCAGTTCGCATGCAACTGTAAAGGCTGTGTTTCATTCTTGTCCTACCTGAGAGTGCTTTTGGGCGTACAAACTGAGTGGTGAGATTTGAGCGCTGGTCATTTGATGGATCGCAGCAATCACGAACCTTGCAGCACCTGCAAGGGTTTCTGAAAAAGTTGTTTGGGGTTAGCTTAAAAAGCAGGCCATCTACCTGCCGATCCCCAGGCACATTCATCGGCCACAATTTGATGTATCTGAACCGATTGAGATTCACCAAGCCATATCCTGTTTCTTCCTGATGACATCTTGAAACGCCTGACGTACAAGTGTGCCCTCAAAGTATTGGACGTGGCCTCACGCTACACTGCTGCAAAGCCATGGCCACCAAATGGACTAAAGACGTTGTCGATGCACTTGAAAAGATATACATGTAAGGACCACTGCATTGACCCCACCATCTCATGGTCGCCCCTGGAAGTCAAATGGCTGCAGTGAACCAGCGACTGGCCACTCATGTCTCGGTCAGATGTGGTTGTGTGGTAGTCCATTGAGACCCAGGCTATTGTGGGACGCTTTAACCTTCTCTTTGGACACCACTATGCCGTAGAGTTAAAACTACCATCACCTCTACCAGCCGGCCAACCACTGACGGACGCTCTGTCATTTACCCCGATGAGCCCATGCTCTGCTATTTGTTTGACGGCCACCTCATGGAAGGGTTCTCACCCGCTGATGTTTGTGTCCTTGGGCTGGCAGCACCTCGATATTACAAGCCGCGCAGTGGATTTGCTGTGCGTCCTTAAACTGCAAGATGTTGTCGACCTTCAAGTTGAACCCCAACATAGTCTTGTCCTGGTGCGTGTGGACTCCAACTTGCGCTGGATTACCTTGCAAAACTGCAGCTCCGTTGGCTTCCTTGCCTTGGAACTGTCTTCCAGGGGACAAGTTAGCTGCTGGAGCTGGTGCATGTACATTGGATACCGCTATGCATACGAGGACGGACCATTGCACAAACTCTTTGATGATCCAGACTAATGGGGGATAGGGGTCTTTGACCATGAAGACGTAACAAACAGGAAAACTATCTGTTTTGATAGTGGTCTGTGTTGCCTCGATGGTCACCTCGAAGATGTCATTGAGGAGGCAAACTGGTCTCTGTCTGATATTTGGGTCTCGATTTTGCAGTAGAGGCACGTAGGGTTAGCTATCCTTGTGTTTCTGTAGTAGCAGATTTCTGGTGGCTGATGATTATGCGGTTCTAAGGAGTCCACTGCTCCACTAACTGATCCCAGTCCAGGCAGATAAGCAGGGTACTTCAGCGATGCCCCTACCAGAGTGCCTGCCGGGTATCACTGACCAGGTAGTCCAGCTCGTCTGGGTCAGTCACAAGTTTGCGGGCGAGATTATTACAATCAGCATTGCGACTTAATGTGAACTTGCCGACAATGCTTCAGCCCCTCTCTCAGTCGAGTGATAGCCAAACCTCATGTTGTTTGCTGAATAAGAGAATGAACAATAACCACCAGCAATCTGATGTGATGAGAGGGCTTTGGTGGGTTTACCTACTGGTGGACGGACGATGGTAATGACGGGTAAGGGAGCTTTGGTGGGTTTACATAATGGTGGATGGGGAGCTTTGGTGGGCTTACCTAGTAGTGGAAGGGGAGCTTTTGTGGGTTTACCTACTGGTGGACGGGGAGATATGATAGGTTTACATACTGGTGGACGGGGAGCTTTAGCGGTCTTACCTACTGGTGGACTGGGAGCTTGGTGGTTTTATCTACTGGTGGCCAAGAAGCTTGGGTGGGTTTACATACTGGTGGAGGATGGCTTTGGTGGATTTACAAGGAGGCTTTGGTGGGTTTACATAATGGTGGACGGGGAGATTTGGTGGTTTAATCTACTGGTGGACTGGGAACTTTAGTGGTTTTATCTACTGGTGGACTGGGAGCTTTGGAGCGTTTATCTATTGGTGGATGAGGAGCTTTGATGGGTTTATCTACTGGTTGGCAGGGAGCTTTGTAATGGGAACTTTCATGGGTTTACCTACTTGTGGAATCGATAGATTCGGTGGGTTTATCTACTGGTGGATGGGGAGCTTTAGCGGGCTTACCTACTGGTGGACGGGGAGCTTTGGTGGGTTTACCTACTGGTGGATGGATGGTTTTGGTGGGTTTACCTACTTGAGAACAGATGATTGAAATGACTGGTAAGGGAGCTTGGATGGGTGAACCCCCTTGTGGACAGATGACTGAAATGACGGGTGTTGGAGCTCCACTTCAATGGAATGATTAACCGGACGAGATATCACTGCTAGCGATGGGTTATCCCATCTGAAAAATTCGTAGCTGAGGCCACGCGTGCTGTTTCTTCGATGGAAGCACCTTTAAAAGAGTTTCTTTTTGGAGTGATTATTTGCCAACTGCACGTGCTTAGTGTCTGAACATGACTGTGTTCAACAGTTAGCCCTATGTTAGATTCATCGTTTTATCACTGTAACATACATCATGTTTTGGTTTTGTTTTTATATAGCACCAGATGCTTTTATGACAATCATTGTTAGTTTGCGTCAATCACAAATATTCAAGCCGTATCAAGGAATAAACCTTAAATGCGGCAGTCAACCATGTGGGCGCAGCCAAGTGCGTTATAGATGTAACACGTCGGCCAGTTACTTACTTGTCTAGTACTGTTACATTCGATTAAGAACATGCAACAGTCTGGCAGTCTCATTCTTCGCTCTGTCCATTCAATCAATGAACCTATGGTAGAATACGTATATTCAGCAACATTTGTTAACTGTATTATGTAAGGAACGTACTGCGCCACCTCTTGGTTACATCAAAGGCAGAGGTTTCCTGAGGATCACAGTGAATGATCTCATGTAAATAGCAGATGCGCTCGAACAAACGATCTGGTATGTAAATATATCGGGTATATCAGCTATGCCTCATGCTTAGCATATTTATAGATGCATCTGACATTTAGTTGTGTGAAGTGAAGTTGTATGTCAAGTGAAGTTGTATGTCACACCGTTACAAAGAATTGTGGAACCTGGACTGTTAGTCAAATTGTAACGTTCATCAACTCTTTTGAGTATGACAAAGCAAATATAACAGAAGATAAACGCAATAGGCCTGTTGCCGTGCCACCCCCCTAACTTGGATACCACTTCTATATTAAATGCCGCCACGCATATATATAAATTGTTGATGTCGGAGATGCAGCTATGTTTTCAAGACGAAATGTCATGTACAAAAGCGTGTTAGTCATTACAAGCACAATATGGTTTGCTTGTGAAATACAATTACTACTCAATTTATATGCAGTAGAATGATATTTCATTAATCAATATTTGATTAGCTTTTGCTTTGGAGATAACATATGGGATTTCCTTGTCAACACACAAACAGAAGCAGTCAACTGATGTATTGTCATTCGTGCATCAATATAAAATACATAATAAGACAAAGACAGCTACATCTCCAAGCCTCGTTCACAGTGTTTTAGTTGTTACAGAGTGCACTTGTGCATCCTTACCCTCAAGCCTCTGAAGGGTCAGCCCACCTTGTTGTTGGATTGTGGTTTGATTTGGACCGATTATGTTGACAATGTCAAGCTGAGGATATTATTTCCCCGTCGTCAAGGTACCCAGATTAAGTCATTGCCCTCAGCACACGGTTTTTGCAAGCATTGTATGAGCATGTACCAGTAGATTGGCGTAGCTGCTAGTAGTATGGAACGGCTCTGCCGACCTCAACGCATAGTTGGACATGAGGCTTAGACGATTTGGTTTAATTTCAAAGGTCACTTCCTGGCGCTTCAAGTATTCAGTTCACCCGGGTGATGCTTTTACATGTGATGGAGTGGGCTCCTGTTCATAATATCACTGACCAGAGCCATCAGAATCCTGAATATATTCGGACCTGTAGACATGGAAAAACGATTACATGGATCATTCAACTTGGCACTCTTGGTTTAGAATAGTTGTTATATTATATTACGTGTGTATTATAGATAAAATTACTTCCTCAACAAATCCATGTACCGCGTATGTAACGATGCGATTCTCGTATAGATACAGCAACACGAACAATTCATTGATTTAAAATGTGCTTGATGGGACAAGGCAACATTAAAGCATGGATGGCTAAACCATAATTCAGGTGTAGGGTTTGTTTCTTTGGGTATTAGTTGGTTTCAGCATCACGATTAGACCATGACAGAGCCATTTAGTGTATATCAGTTGATGTAACTAAACAAAGGCACAGGGGTAGTGGCATGCCAGATTCTTTTACTTATTTTCTCTCACAAATGTTTCAATATCCGACCATGTTATCATCCCCTAGATATTGTACTCACCACTATAGAAGAAGTGAAAACTCTGACGCGATTACAGCCATACTGTTTAGTGATCAACATGTGTACATGCTAACTCGTTCTTAATTGTTCATATTACGTACCTTACAGCGGCTTCATACAAGAGAGAGAACAGATATATCAACGATGTCATTCACTCTGCCAATGAGTGAAGGGAATAGTTTTTTTTCTGCAATCATTCTGAATGCTGAATTTAAATGAACAATTTAACTTGTAAATCCTCATGCAGGGTACATATGCACATGAAGAGAACCTGATCTTGCCCAAATGACTGCTACACTTATAGCTATTTATTAACTGGAAGTTTGATTCATGGTGCCATTATTCGGGGCCAACATGTCACTTCCTAGGCTGAGTGTATGAAACTACTGTAATATGACCTGAGTATGGTTTTCCTTATTAGCGACTCAGGGAATAAAGACAAGATGATGGTCGCTAGTATTGCTGACAACAGGGCGAGGTCCAGCTTTTATTGAAACTGAGGAATAGCAAATAGTCCGTTCCTTATTCCTCCACTTTAAATACACATAGACATACATGAATATATATATAATATATAGATATAGATATATATATAGATAGGAGATATATATAGATATATAGATATAGAGATATATAGAGAGAGATAGATAGAGAGAGATATCTATATATATATCTATAGAGATCTCTAGAGATAAAGAGAGGGAGATCTCTCTATATAGAATCTCTATCTATCTATATCTCTCTCTCTAGGGGAGATCTCTCTAGAGGTCTTTCCATATATAGATAGATTTTCTATATATATATTTCTCTATACATCTATATTTCTATAGATATATTTCTCTCTATCTAGAGATGCGCGTATATAGATCTATTTCTATATTTCTATATATATATATCCATATATATGTATACCTATATATGAACATCTGTCCCCTAAATATATATATTTTATATATATATATATATTTAGATCTATATTTTAAAAATCTCTCTCTGTCTCTCTCTATATCTCTCTCTCTAGATAGATATATATATATAGATATAGAGATATATCTCCCTCTCCATCTCCTCTCTCATATATATATAATAGATATATATATAGATATAGATAGAGAGTCTCTATATATAGATCTCTCTCTATCTCTATCTATATCTCTGTCTATATATCTATATCTCTCGCTCTCTATCTCTATATATATATACATATATATATATATATTATATATATACTGACGTTTATAACCTTTTGTGGCCAAATTTTTGTAGTGCATTTTTGATATCATTAATTATCAATTATTTATTCGGCATCTTTTAATTTATACAATGAAATAGTTTAATGGGAATAAAAATCTTTTTGTCACCAAATTTATACTTTTGGTCCTCGAACGGTCGTCCACGAAAGGTCAAGATTATTAATTTTTACATTAAATCCAACCTTTCGTGCCCATATTTTTTGAATATTTGCAAAATACCGAAAGATATTTTGAACCATTGGTATCAATTCAATGTTGTTTCTGTCATCATGAGATTAGAAAGGTCACTTTTTTATTGATATATTTTTGGTTTTTCCAAATATAATTTACATAAAATCCAACATTATTTGCAACCGAAATATTCAAATCATTTTCTGTCATCATGAATTAGAAACATTATATATGTTTGTAGATGTGATCATTATGAACCATTAGTAGCATTTCGCGATCTAATTCAATGTTGTAGATGGATGTATAAGGAAAAATAGACTTTTTTGGAATAATTTTAATTTTTCAAATAAACATACCAAACACACATGATTAAACATTATTACGGCTATTTGGATCGAAGTATATATGGTTGTAAGGAAGATATTTAGGAGTTATGTCATCGAATGGTTAGTTGTAAACATTTTATTTCGCTATTATATTCACAATCCAAAGAAATCACGCGTGAAAGATTATCTTTGCACGTTACTAAGAATAGCCTGTCCAATTAAAATGGTCAAACCAAAATATTTTTTATTATTTTGTAAGAAAATGTGGGTTGACTTTATGTTGACATACTGGTATATCCTTTCGTGGACCAAAGTCTACGAAAGGTTGACGGTTTGTCGTTCGTGCTGATATATATATATATATATATATATATATATATATATATATATATATATATATATATATATATATATATATATATATATATATATATATATATATATATATATATATACCGTTAGTAACAGCTGCAACGTCAGATGATTATGATGAAATATGCAGAGCTTCCGCACAGGATACACCGGAAAACTTTTGTATATGTTATACCAGAGCCCCCCCATGACCTTCCCACCCCCCTTGTTCCCCCCACGCGTTGACCACGTGATCATGTGACGTGTTTGGACTTGTTTGGACTTGTTTGTCACGTGGTGATGCTATGTGACCACGTGATATGATGTAAGGCCTAGTTTAGGTGTGTTGTTGAGTGTTTAAAGGTACTGAGTGGGGTTCTATAGAAATACATGAGAATAACAATGGGTTGGGTATATCCTTTAGTTTAAGACTTCTAGTCAAATGATGTACCCACGCCACTTGAGAATGTGACGTAACCCTTTGGGGATAACAATGGACTTGGGAAGACGTGTTTGAACATGTTAGTAAAGTTGAAAGGGGTGGTGGTGTGAAAGTGAACCATGTGATATGATGTAAGGCTTTGTTGAATGCTTTATAAAGAGTTGGGTGTCAGACTGTTTTTTCAATCACTATGGAGTCACCAATACCCCTGAGCTCTCGCGTGACCATTCGTGTGTTGAAATGTAAGAATGGAGCTCCATACGTGAGGTTGGAGGTGGAGCGAGTGAGTGGAAAGCGATTAATCCCGATTTTCGCCCTGTTATTTGGCCGCCTTGTAAGTGAAGCACCTCGTCTGAAAGAGGTAAACAAAGTATATTTAGCGGGCGATCAGTACTTGGTCAAGCGTTATTTTGCTGGTCGTCATTTGATTGGCGTTCAGCATTTCAGAGGGGAAGAACGAATACCTGGTGGTTGGCTAATCACAGAGGCGGAGTTTGATAAGCTATTGAGTGAAGACGTATTGCCCCAGATCTGTGAGGCGTTACAGCTACAGGATATATAACTGTGAGGCGACAAGTTTTGTGCATCTGCCCGCTGGTTGACCACAAGGTGAAGGATAGAAAATGGCAAAGACAACTGAAACGATGGTGATTCCAGTCTACACTCGCGACTTCTGTCAATTTTCGTTGACGTTGTGGAATAAGGACAGAGTAATACTTCTTGATACGGATCGGAAATTACAGATAGCTTTGGATTTGAGAGACTTTTTTGTACGGTGGCTATGAGTTATCAGCCATAACAGAGACCCTAACCGCGGTAGAAGCGGGGACGCATCAAGAACGGGAGGTTTCCATGGGAGCCGAAGTCTCTATTAGTGTTCAACACCCCCGACCCCGCTGGTGATAATAAAAACATGACCAGGTAAAATTGCGTTTAGATAGATTTGCTTGGCGCAGGTTGGTTGACAGTTGGGAGGACTTGAATGATCGATTTGGAGCAACGAAACAACGCCAGGAGTTACTGGAGGAGTGTCTTAAAACTGTCTACGTGGATCATTTGGTAAACTTGGTGAACCTCGTGATTAAAGAAAATTGTCACGGTTGTCAAGTGGTCCATCCAAGTCAAGAACAGCATGATGTGTGTTTGATGATGGAACGGGAGGAGCAGGTGAAGCTGTATTTACCTGAGGCAATGCTGCGCGTGAACGATCTGGAATTGATGGATATGTGGACGACATGTTTGGGCTTGTTTGTGCCTGCCCCTTCATGGACGGAAACCAGCCAATTCTATTGCCCTGATTATAGACAATCTTGGTTGATATCGATAAAGAATGAAATTGAAAGTCGTGTGATTCACCAATTATAATCGCTTCAATAAAATATTTGTATATATATATATATCTTACCTTCTGTTTTTTTTTTTCTTAAGGCTTCTGTATGATATGTTGTGTAATATAACGAACACAACGGTTGATGACCAGTATTTGTGGTGACATCAGCGTTACATGGTTTATTAAAGCTAACGGAGACCTGTGATTGGTGCTTTTGATAAAAGAATGAACACGTGGGCGTTGACATCACATCACTAGACCTTAAAAGCGGGGTAACAGGTTGTGAGATAAACGAATCGCGAAGAAGTAAAGCAAAAAAAATGAGAGAAGAACGTCCGACCCATGGCGAGAAATGGTGTTTACAGTGATGGATTCTTATCCTGATGGTAACGTGACTGAACTGCAAACCGTATTGAAGAGAAAATACATTGATATGTTAAAAGTGATGGATGATTTTGAACAAGACCCAACGCATCAACAGATCATGACAACACGACAACGTTTGTTTGAAGTTTATGGGGATTGGGCCAAAGCTACACGGCATGCCCTATATCAGAAGAGATTTTTATTGGAACGTCAAGTGCAGAAATTCAAACGTTTGGAGGCTAAAGAGGTCGAATAATGGCCGGATCGTGTTAGGACCTGTTCGTCACGTGACTGATGACGTCATTCTGTAACTTGTTTGCTGAGTGAGGTATTGAATAATGACCGGAGCATGTTAGGACCTGTTCGTCACGTGACTGATGACGTCATTCTGTAACTTGTTTGCTGAGTGAGGTATTGAATAATGACCGGAGCATGTTAGGACCTGTTCATCACGTGACTGATGACGTCATTCTTTAACTTGATAAGTGCGGTATCCTTACCAAATTCGACCAGTCACTTGGATGATCATTGACCATGACACAGGCACAAGTAAACTTACAGTGTCGCAACTGTGGTCGATTGGAAGCTGCTTTACAGTGGTGTAAAGAAGATTACGATGAAGTGAGACGTTTATGTCGTCAGGGCATGGATGAGGTGCCGAATTGCGAGAACAATTGAATCGGACCAACAAAATTGATATGGATTCATTAGCCGTCAGAAAGATAGAAGCCTTGCGCGAGTATCGGGAAAGTTATTTACGTCAGCCTCGACCGGTAACTCTACTACCTGACCCTGATAATGACCTGTCAGATGAGGATGTGATAGACATACCCATACCACGTGCGCCCGGCAGTATTGAACCATGAAGAGTAGTAAATATAGTGGTTTCTTTCAAATAAATATTATTATATAAATACATTGATTGTCGATTTTTTAACCATATTCGTATATAAGCGACCTGGTGTCAACACGTAACAAACAAACAAAATAATAAATAAAATAATGGATCCGAGATTTAAGCATCCCTTTACATGTGTTGTGGCTGGTCCGACCGGTTGTGGAAAAAAACCTATTTTGTCAGCCAGTTCATCAAAGATGTCAATCTACATATGGATCCCATCCCTGAACGCATCGTGTGGTGTTATGGTGAATGGCAAGCGTTTTATACCAAGTTCACGCAAGTCGAATTTGTTGAGGGTTTATCGTTTGATATCGATGGGAATCGACCCACGCTATTGATTATCGATGATTTGATGCATGAAACGGACCAGCGCATCACCAAACTTTTTACCAAAGGCAGTCACCATCGCAACATAAGCGTCATGTACCTGGTGCAGAATTTATTTGACAAAGGCAAAGATCATCGCACTATCAGTTTGAATGCCCAGTACCTCCTCGTATTTAAAAATCCTCGAGATGGAACGCAAATTACCAACTTGGCTAAACAAATGTACCCCGGTCGTGTCAAGTATGTTCAAGAGGCTTTTGTGGATGCTACACGTGAACCACACGGTTATTTATTGGTGGATCTGAAACAAGACACACCAGAACATTTGCGCCTTCGCACCAATGTGCTACAACCACACCAGACGGTTTATCTCGAGCAGAAATAAATTATCTATATATATATATATATATATATATATATATATAAATTGACAAATCGACTCATACTTGTCATTTGATTTCTCAAGGGTTAAGATGACAGGTCGCTTACAAAGACACGCTGATACACTGCGAGTAATGGCCAAGGCAAAACCAGCCATAAACAAAGCTTTATTGAAAACAGCGGACAAAGATCTGGTCAACTGTCTCTGTGAATGTGCCTTGAATGTCTTAAAAGGGAACGTTCCCTTAACACCGACTCAGAAACGTAAATTAACCCGACACAAACAAGGTCTGCGCACCCTTGCTACTCGAAAAACAGCCATTAAGAAAAAGAAGAGTGTGTTACAAAAAGGTGGTTTCTTACCAGCACTATTAGCACCTATTATCGGTCCACTATTGGGAACGTTGTTAGGTGGTATCGTGAAATAATGGCAAAGAAAATGATACTTGTGGATCCTCGTGTATTGAGTGCTTCACAATACGACCAAGCCCCCACGACTTCGACCTTGATGAATTTGGATGACGAGATGCGTCAAGTATTGAATCAGCGTGATAAGTCGGATGAGGATAAAGTTTTAATGTACAACCAGATATTGCAAAAGCATCGCACCTATTACCAACAGCATAAATCTCCACAACCACCACCACCACCACCACCACCACCACCACCACGCCCATCCAGATCTGATGACACAACAACAGTCGAGTCTGCAGACCCACCCGGGGTGGTTAAGCAGGTGGTTGAGGTGATGGACGATCCTGTGATGGTGGAAGTTATCAAAAGCATTCCAGGGAAGTTCCAGGCTAAAGGACGCTTGTTAATGGACCGAATCCAACGAAACCCTGATATGGGATGGAATGACAGCGGAGAATTAGTCCTTAAAGGGCAGGTGGTAAATGGAAGCAACATGACTGATTTAGTAAATGATGTGTTACGGGGTCGTAAAAATTTCACTCCCCAGGGTTGGCGAGAATTTGGTAGTGCCTTGCGTGACACCAACGTACCACAAGATTGGGTGGGTCATCCAGATCGGTGGTCGTGGATCCAACATGGGGAAGATCGAGTGCAGCGATTGATTGATCATAAAAGAACTCGACCTGGAAGTTTGGTGGCCAGAGGAAAAAGACCAGCCAGAGGTGTAGCAGCTAACTCATGGACGAGGTTGGAAAACTAGACAAGTTGTATTACGACCCACAATTACCCAGTGCATTCGGGGGTCTACGTACCTTGTCAAAAGCTGCCAAGTTGAAAGCATCCTCAGTAACAACGTGGTTATCACAACAAGATGCATACACACTACATAAACCTATACGACAGAAATTTCTTAGACGTCGAGTGGTGGTAGGTGGTATCGACCATCAATGGCAGGCTGATCTGGTCGATGTGTCACGCTTGGCCAAGCACAACCGGGGTCATACCTTTCTGTTGACTTGCATCGATGTGTTTTCCAAATATGCCTGGGTAGTACCCTTGAAGACTAAGTCAGGTGTTAGCCTAGTGACAGCCTTTGACCTGATATTGAAACAAGGCCGAAAACCACAGCGCTTGCAGACGGACAAAGGCACAGAATTTGTCAATCGCAAATTTCAGACGTGGTTGAAAGCCAACCACATTCATTTTTTCACAACACACAATGCGGAAACCAAAGCAAGTATAGCCGAACGCTTTAATCGTACGTTGAAAAGCAAAATGTGGCGTTATTTTACCAAACACAACACATTGGATTATCTATCGGTGCTAAAGCAATTAGTCCGCGGATACAATCGGAGCTACCATCGAAGTATTAAACGCACCCCCGAGTCGGTAAAACTTACCAATGAAGAAGAGACTTGGTTGACGCTTTACGGCGAGTCTAAAGATGCTAAACCACCTAAATTCAGCATGGGGGAAAGAGTCCGCATCAGTAAGGAACGGGGCAAGTTTAAAAAGGGGTATTTGCCCAATTGGAGTGAAGAATTGTTTACCATACATAAGGTTCACTCTGGTATACCCAATGTCTATACTCTCATGGACGATGCCCAAACTGTATTGGCGGGTACGTTTTACGAAGCGGAAATGCAACACGAGTAGGTAGGTGATAAAACCGTGTATCGTGTGGAGAAGGTGTTGAAAGAAAGAAGGCGTAAAGACGGCAAGCAATACTTTGTCAAGTGGTGGGGGTATCCAAGCAGTTTCAACAGTTGGGTCGATCGACTGGAAGTCTATAAAAACTGATGTTGCCATCGATTCACCATCATACCATGGAAAGCCAGCGTGACAATCACAGCGATCGGGTGTGGACAGTCTTTGGTCAATCCATACCCAAAGCAGAAATCGTGTTCTTTGCACAAATCATCATCCTGTATACGGTCATAGTCGTCAGCATTTACAATTTATCAGCGGAAAAAGGGGACAGTAATTTATGGACGGCCTTACTCAGCAGTAGTTTAGGATACATGCTACCTAACCCAACCCTCAAGCATAAAGGGATGTCGGTAGTATGACATTCAACTTGACGTTGCCGAGCAATAGCTCCTTGAGCTATCACCCAGAGAACACGCTGACAAAATATATCACTCAATTACCCAAAGACCATCGATTTGATTGGCGAATGGGAAGTGGGTTTGGCTGAGATACAGTACCCCCGTAGCTGGTATAACATTGGTGCCGATGTGGGGTTGACTGTTCTGAATAAAAACTTTGTGGAATACATGAGTGACCTAGGAGTTATTACTTGTTTGACTGATTATGAAGAAATGTGTCGATTTGCTGACAGGGGTAAAATGGCACATCCTATTTACACTGATATCAAGAAGGGGTATTATAATAGTCCACAAGCCTTGGTGGATACCCTGAATCGCCGAATGACGGTCTTAGGGGAATCTAGAGTCCAATTTGGTTACAATCACCAAATACAGAAAGCTGTTATTCAATTGACTGATGATGTGATAGTGGTATTGACTGAGAAATTGAGTCAGATCTTGGGCTTTGACCATACTACCCAAACGGCCTTGGAACAAGTAGGCGAGCATATTGTCGATCTGAATAGTGGTCTGTATGGTTTATATGTCTACTGCAGTGCAGTACAACCTCAAGTGGTAGGCGACACGATGGCGCCTCTGTTACGCATCATACCCCTTAAAGATGACTTCAAAGGTCTTATGGTGACCCAGACCTATGAACATATATTTTATTCTCCCGTAATGACCAAATCATTTTCCACTGTGGAAATCGATATAAGAGATGATACTGGTCATCCCATACCATTTGAACGTGGTAAAGTGACAGTGACGTTACATTTTAGGAAAGAGAGAAAAACTTTGTTTTGATATGGCAGATCCATATACATCTTATTATACACACCAAGCCGGAAATGGTTTCCCCGTATTCATGGGGAGTAGGCGACAACGTGGACACGGTTTGGGTAGCCTCTTTAGCGGTTTGGCTCGTATGGTGATGCCTCTAGTGAAACAAACACTGCCCTCATTGGCCAGGAAAGCTGTACCCATCGTCAAGAAAAGTATCATGAAAACAGGAGCCAGGGTGGTCGGAGATGTATTGAAGGGTCGACCTTTGAAAACGGCCGCTAAACGACGAATGATACAAACCGGAAGTGAATTTGTTGATGATTTGGCTCCAGCTATAAAACGACATGCGCGAGGCAGTCACACCAGACCCAAACGTGGTAGACCATCGAATAAGAAACGCGGTAGACCGTCCAAGCGTGGAAGTCGACGACAGCAGAAAGGTGATATATTCGGATAACCATGGCTCTCGTCCACCCGCAATCATGCCCCTGTACCAAAAGTGAATTGGATCTTTTTAGTATTCCACCGACTCAGAGTAGTATTGCACATGGTCATTGGGTGGAACATCACCCGGTTTCGGCACTAGGTGCGGGTCCTGTTGAATTTAGCGTCAGTGGTTCGGGTGATGATTATCTCGATCTGGCCAATTCCTATTTACACATCCAGACCAAGGTGGTACAAGCCAATGGTGATAATTTAGAGGTGGATGCCCCTGTGGCTCCTGTTAATCTGTGGTTACATTCACTATTTGGTCAAGTGGATGTAACTCTCAACGAAAAAAAGCTAGTGTCTACCTCCTCCAACACTTATCCGTATCGAGCCTACATGGAAACTTTGTTGAGCTATGGTCCGGCAGCTAAAGAGTCACAGTTGACGGCAGCTTTATGGCACAAAGACACGGCCGGTCACATGGACACCTGTACGGTTGATAATAAAGGGTGGCGGATCCGACAAAGGCGAGCGGCCACCAGTGGGGTGGTGGATATGATGGGGCGACTTCATCTCGACATGTTCTGCCAAGAGCGGTATTTGCTGAATGGGGTGGATATGAAAGTGCGCCTGGTGAAAAGCAGCGATCCCTTTAGTCTTATGGCAACGACTGAGAATGACTTTCACCCCAAGACGGTGTTGACCTCTGTGGTTCTATTGATACGCAAAGTCAAATTGAATCCAACAGTGCAGTTGGCTCATATTAAAGCTTTGGAACGTAACCCAGTCAAATACCCTATTCGACGTGTGGAAACCAAAGTGTTTTCTATACCTCGGGGTAATATGACAGTCAACCAAGAAAATCTATTTCTGGGTCAGCTTCCCAAGCGTCTGGTTTTGGGGTGTGTAGATAACGAGGCTTTCAATGGACACTATGAAAAGAATCCATTCCATTTCAAGCATTACAACATGAACTTTTTGTCATTATATGTGGATGGACAACAGATCCCCGCCAAACCCTTACAACCTAATTTTGCAGATCATATATACACACGAAGTTACGCCAATCTATTCATTAGCACAGGGCAAGCCAATCACGACGAGGGTAATCACATTACGTGGCACGAATATCCAAAGGGTTATAGTTTATTTGCCTTTGATCTAACACCTGATTTAGCTGAAGGAGGTAGCCACTTTAATTTGATCAAACAAGGAAACATCCGCTTGGAAATGCGTTTTGCTGAAGCTCTACCTAATACCGTCAATGTTATTGTATATGCCGAATTTGAAAACGTGATTCAAGTGGATCGAGCTCGTAACGTTTTATTTGATTACGCGGCCTAAGTATGGATTCGGATCAACTGCGGACCCTGATTGCCCAAGATCCCCATACTCGTCAAATAGTTCGAGGTGTCTTTGCCTTGGATACATTGCCTCGAAACCTAGTCCAGCCTAGTGGTCTGATTTGTAACACCCAACCCCGTAAACAACCT
Organism: Urechis unicinctus; assembly: GCA_034190875.2. NCBI lineage: Eukaryota > Metazoa > Annelida > Polychaeta > Xenopneusta > Urechidae > Urechis > Urechis unicinctus. The sequence goes on along the minus strand of CM067350.1, from coordinate 75,824,045 downwards.
GGTGAACACTGGGTGGCCATTTATATCGATCATGAAGGTCGTGGAGAATATTTTGATTCGTTTGGTTTGCCACCTCTCCAGCCTACGTTTCATAGGTTTCTCAGGCGTCATTGTGTCTCATGGACCTTTAATCAACAGACTGTGCAAGCTTTAAACTCTAATGCCTGTGGTTTGTATTGTATGTATTACTTGCTTTTAAGGAGTCGAGGTGTTTCCATGAAACAACTCTTGCGTATATTTAAGCAAGAATTGGTTGCTAATGATACCATAGTATATGATTTGATTAATAAAATATATTAAACGAATTGTTCTTGTTGTAGTTGCCTTGTTTACGCAATCATTTTATTGGCACGATTGTAAAATACATTTTCAACATGAATCAGGAAACAAAGAATTTTTGTTTTACATTTTCTAAAAGTACATCACTCAAACAGAGAAAACAATAAACTTATCGCAACAACAAACATCATAAATAATTAAATCAGCAAGGGGCGCGTTGATACCCCATCAGTCAAGACTTCCCGTTTGGGATAAAAATATGAGAGAGAAGCTCGTGACTGGGCGTAGGTGAACATCTGATTGTCCACGCATCGGAACCCCCGATTAACACCCGACCCTGATTGTTGCTCTCTCAACACTTTTAAGTATTTGTCTTTGTTGAGGGTATTCTGGTTTTTGTTCAGCCCCTTGCAAGATGTTTTGTCAGTGTGACCAAAACAATAGTATGTTTTGCTACACAAACTGACAATCCCATCACCACACCATTCTTCTTTGAATAATCCGGGTGTTCGTTTGTCAAATTTTTGACGCTCGAGACAACACGGTTGATCCGCCCAAACTTGACCACTACACTTGGCATTCACCCATTCCTCACGGTGAGCCTGACAAGTGACCGCTGGCATCCATTGATCCCATTCACGGTAAAATGCCTCTTTCAAGTCAGGTTTGACCACCTCTTCCAAACATCGACCCGAAATGGCAAAATAGGCAGAGTCGGTGTCCATTTCACAATACTCGAAATCACACCTATCCACATATTTAGCAACAAATTCAAAGTAAAACTCCAACATCCTTAACTTTGCATATTGGTAAACAAAGAAACCAATTTGATGCGGTAAGTTTAACGATATTGAAGCTTTGGCCATTTCGACTTCGTATGTGGATTCGTCTAGCTCGTTTAGGGTGCGAAACGTTTTATCGTTAATAAGTTTGGCTGCACCACGCTCATCCACATACTTTACATTTCGATGTTTGGTTTGGTTGGTAACCGTGCGTCCGTAACCCGAATTACCAAGAAGCTTCATGGTATCTGCCACTATAGCTTGGTTGGGATCAGCATCCCCGGTACGCCTACAAAGACACACAATGAAGAAAATAATAAAGGTTTGATGGATACTACATGTTTTGCATCGTAAAAAATAATAAGCTATAAGCTAATGATAATATAAAAAAAAATTAATAAATAAAAATAAAAAATAATTAGATAAATGTTCATGAAATAATTAATAAATTAAGTTTACAAAAAATAAACACAAAAATAAATAAACAAAAAATAATAATAATAATCAGATAAATGTTAATGAAATAATTAATAAAATGAAGATTACAAAAAAAAAAAAAAGTTAACACAAAATAAATACATAAATCTTACCTAGCGTTTGACACACGGTCTGCAAATTGACGAAAGCAGGCCTTTGGTTCATATTCCACAGTTTGGTAGATTCGTGTGACTACCAAACCATGGTTTAGATACCATTTTAATAGCGGAGTGGCCAGTAACAGCTTTTCGCCTCGGTAACTACCGATTAAGGACCTCCATGGTTGCTGTGACACATCAAGACGTAAAACCACCAGATATGAGAATGTACAGTTTAAGATATTATAGCACTTTCTTTTAATATAAATAAATAAATCATTCGCAAAAGAAAGGGTTTTACCGTCATTATTTTATGTTGTTCTGCATACGCTCCCATGACAGGTCCGATATCCTCCCGGCAGATGTTGATATTTTTGAAAATGGGTGGCATTTCTTGGAAGTGGTCTTTCAAATCATCTGGGACATGAAGATCCACTTCCACCATACCAAAGAAAGACCCATCTCTGATACGGCTGAGAATTTCCTCTTGGGTCATTGCAGGTAGAGGTGGGGCTGGTAAGGTGTTAATGAAGGCTTTCACCAAGGGGCAGTGTCGCCTCTGGCTTTGCCATTCACACTCCCACTGCTCCACCACAGTATAACCCAATTTTCTCAAGTAAGCCGTGTTTTGACGGGTCTCCATCAACAAGTCTACCATAGGTTTGTCTCGGGTTACATTGTGTGTCTTGCCAGTGCAGGGATGCCCATGCCAATAACAACCATGAAATTGGTATATGGTTTGGTTTTGGACACACCAACCGTCCACAGGCAACCGTCGCGCACCAAAAAAACGCTTCTCAAAATGATTGCGTTGGTGACGGATGTGAATGTGGTCAGTGTGAGCCACAAACTCCAACCACTCCAATGCTATATGGCGAAGATCTGTAGTGATAGGCGCAAACTCTGGAGCAACTCTTCTGACTGGATGACCGCTTGGCATTTCTTGAGCTAAAGCGTAAAGATACAAGGCATTAGCATCATAGCCGACTATACCACTGCATAGTTTGGCCTGGTCCTGATATTGAACCTGTCGGATCTGAGTCACATTCTTTTCATGGTATCGATGGAAAACGATGGATGGCCCACCTACAATGTTATTCTTGATGAGCCAATACAGATCCTGATTTTTACCATCGACTAATGAGAAGAAGCAATCCAGATCCTGGAACATGTAATTCAATGTCAGACCCGGAACACTAATACCCTGCTTAAACATATCGATATTACGCTCCTCGTAAAATCGACTTTGCTTTGCCAATGCCTCTAGAAATGGGACTACATCAATATTATTGTAATATTTCAAATAGTCCTTGAAGCAGGTCATCCCCTCAGACTCCCATGCACGCTGACATTCTAAATAGTCTGCTTCGCTAATGTTTTCATTACGAAGCGAACTATAAAAGTCAGCGTGAGAAGGTAGCTCTCTGTGGTTCAACCGATCCAACGTGACCCATTCATACGGAAAACAGGCTTTGTTTACACTGCACTGGTATGCTTTTAAATATTTGTCGTAATTGCAACCAGGTGCCAAATAGTTGCAGATATCCAAAAATTTAAAATTGTTAGACTTTAGACAAAGAAAATTATTATTTTTTTTTTTTACGACAAAATTAATTGGATCGTATTGTGTGAAGTACCGCATGAGAGCTACCTTGATGGCGTTCAGGTCGTATTTTCCGGAATTAAAACCAATAACGGGTAATTCCATCAAATAACTCTGAAACTTTTCTATGAGTTGCTCCAGTGGATGTTTCCCTTTGGTTACCGGGTCGGTAACCAGCTGCTCTTGTAGTTGCTCATCCATACATTGGAGTAAGGAGGTGTGCTTCTCCTGTAGGATGACATAAGCAGCATCGGCCACTTGCTTCAAGTGGGTCATCATACGCAACACCAACTCATCCGTATCACCCTCGGTAACAAAGCAAACCGGTTCCTGGAAACCGGGTACATTGCTACATACGGAGACTGACAAGGGGACATGACGAGCCTCCCATATCACCTTGTCCGAGTTGGTGGGTATGTCTGACCTATCAAAATAACACTCGAAGTCGTAAGTGGCTCGATAGGGATAGGCGGATTCCTCCACTTCAAACCCACCATCGCGAAGTACATCGAAAATAGTGGGTGGTGGGTGGTAGACCCCGCCTGGATATCGATACACGGTCTCCGCAATACATGTGGCTTGGTGCCGATGCAGCATACCCACATGTTTCCACAGTTTGCCACATGTGGTGCAAGCGTAAGACTTGCAATAGCGATCCCGGTTCTGTATATAACTGAAATGCCCCTCGTGGAGGTTGAGGTACATTGCTTCAGCATAGTTAGTAGGGGACCGCCTCACAAGTGTGGCAACCTGTCAACAAACAATCATGTAAAATATTCAGTTACGAATTACAATTTCATTGAGTAAAGCTTCACTTAAATTATTTATATATCAGCTTACCTGCTCTTCAGTGCATTGGTACACGAAAATGTTAACATCGAAACGCTCCTCCACTTTTTCGAGGTCGGCCCAAGGAACACCGACAAATGTTTCAATGTCCCCAGTAGGATAGGCCTCTCGAAAAAGCCGTTTCGTCAGCTTCTCCAATCCACGAAGCGGGGCCCCACGGTGCAAGGCCAGACAACGAAACAGGCATAGCCTGTCAGTGTACGGTCTTCCAGAATTCATGTCCTTGACCAGCCCTAGGATAGCCTTGTTGTTCTGGATATGAGGAGGTAGTTGGGTAGGGGCAAAACCAATAGGGTGGTCTAGTAACTTGCTGACATAGACTGTCAGGTTCGTTACTTTAACAACCACCCACTTGGAATTGGGGCGCTGATCACGGGCCCATGTCAGAATGTCCCCCTGTTCGATCCGCCTCTCGAAAGCTTCGATATCATCCGCATTTCTTACTGTGACCGGTGCCGGAAGTAGCCGGGCATTATTCATTGAAGAATGAAAGTAGCGGAGTTCACCACTCTCATTATTCCTCAAGATAAAGCCGTAGCTGGCATTTATTTTGACGGCCACTTGTTGCTGATCGAAGATGACCTCTCTCAGTGTGGGCATTGGAATGCGCAAATCGAAATTAAAGACATCCTGCAACGGCCGTATACGGACGTAAGTCCGGATGGCATTGCCGTGCCTAAGTTCGAGCGCCTCGATTCCGGTTGCCAGAGCATCTGAAAGAAAGAAAGAGAGAGAGAGAGAGAGAGAAAAAATCACCTCATTGATTCTAATTAATCACAAGCAAACAATATGAAAAGATCATACCTGGTTCATCTTCATTCCCCATCATCCCAGCACCTTGCTGACCGTCGTCGATTGCCACGTTTGCTTGGTTAGCTTCCACTGTCAAACAGAAACAACTAGTGCTAGGCCGAAATTCCATCGTAATATGTTGGTATATATTTGTTTTATATATCTTGTTGAGCTCACGTTCAGACGCAATTAATAATCCATGAATCGTATCCATACCTATTTCACCGGGAAAGCCAGCTAATTCGTCAAGAGCTTGATGCGCTTCGTTCAACGCATACTCGTCCATGACACATGACAACTCATTGTCATTGACATCACTATCCCACAAAGCTAACACAAATAAAGATTAAAGAATAAGAAAACTAAATACATAGTTAATTTGATATCATTCAACATGATTCTGCTACTAATGACGGTGTTATATATGTCAAAACCTCGACTGATATTTTACCTTGATCGCGCTCGTATCCCACCATACATGTAATCAATTCCTGGTCATTTGGACCCTCCCAAAGTACTAGAACCAAATGACAACAATCTTTAGTCTGAATACAGCTATTTCAAGATAAACTCTTAATAAGCCTTTTTTTTTTTATTATTATTATTATTATTTAGTTGTTGTAGTTATCATCGGATATCGCTCTGAATTAAATTCACTAGGATAAATAATATTTAAATGAAAAATTCATGCTTACACTCTGATGAACTTGAACGATGACAAAAGCGTTTTCTGGCTGGCTCCATCTTGGATCGTCTTGGGTCTAGTAGCTGACTCAGATTGTAATTTTTTTTTCATTCATTACAGCCACTTTATATTAGGACACTCTGCATTCAAGCGTGAAACAACGCCGAGTGCCGTGCGCAAAGGCTTTAATTAGGCTGATCACGGGCTGCGCATGCGCTGTGAGGTTTCGGGGTTGCGCATGCGCTGTGAGGCCTAAACCTCATTTTTACTTCCGACTTAGCTAGGACCGAACCTCACCACTTCAATTGGGTGCGCCATAATGATGAATCGAATTGGTGAGTAATACACTTTTCACTTTTAAAAGCTAGTACATTTGTTTCACAACACCATCAGGATGGATGAAAATACGAGTGTGGTTAATACATTTAGCTAGTCAGTCCCCCATTTTCCATGTATTTCGATCTTAGATCCATATACACTTCACCTACTTCACTTGGGGTCATTTTCAACCAGTCGAACTGGCTTTCTGCGACGGCTATCAACAAAAAAATAAATAAATGTATATCATAAATAATCAGATAGATATATATATATATATATATATATATATATATATATATATATATATATATATATATATATATATATATATATATATATATATATATATATATATATATGATATATATATATATGAATATGACAAATGAATATACTCACAATATATTTGGGTTCTGGATGAGTCCATTTTCTTAACGACTATGATGTGATGATCTGGCTCAAGAGTGATTTCTATCTCGTAAGATGAGCTTTGTTGACCACTAACATTGGTATCATATTTATATGCGACAATTATTCAGGAATATGAAGGCGCCTCCCGTATAATAATTTTTTATTTCAAAACCCCACTCGATTTTCAGTAATCCCGTTAAGCGGTTCAGAATGTACCAGCATAATTTACTCATGATCGGAAGAGGAGATTCCCCCCCCCTGATTATAGACAATGGCGTGTATGTGTGTGTCGGGCGAACTCAATGCTTAAGTTCGTGTTAAGCGTCACAACAAGCTATTAGTGAGGTGTCATGGTCGTATAATAAGTATCAAGCAGAGGGAGTCTTGTGTGTGTGAGTGTCAGGTGAACTCAAATCTTAAACTCGTGTTAAGTATTATAACTAGCTGTTAGAATATTGTCGCATGATGAGCGTTATGCGGGTGGTGAAAGCTGTCGTCAATCTCCCCCATAACTGAAGGAAATCTTTTCATTTCATACACAAACTGACTTGAGGAAAGATCTCAATATGGAACTATCGCTGATTCTTTTGGAATAAGCAAAGTTTGGGAATGTTTCTTCTCTGTAGAGGTAAGTTTGTTTTTTATCATCAGCCCCATTTAACAGAAATATCAATTCGTTTCGCGCGCCATTTACATCGGGATGCGTATTTCGTCAGCATTGCATTTGATTGCGTTATACTTATTTTGGCGTCATTGTCTTAACATTTTTAACACATGAATACTTAAGTGCTCCATCACACAAACGACCTCCTTCACACGTTAAAACTTCTTCACACTTTTCATCTTTGCCTACATACTCAATTCCATTACTAACCGCATGAAGGTTACGTCATTACCACCTGGCGGGGCTTATTACATGATCAAGGATCTTTAACTCAATTGGTGCACTTCAAATACATTCTCAACGCCTTGTTATTCCCAAGTATTGTATTAGGAAAGGCTCATTATCATTAAACTTCGACGACATTCTTAATCCTAATTGTCATTCTCACTAATTAACATATCAATAGCAAACTTCACAGATCTTCTTCACTCCAGCCATATTCGCATCTATTACAGCTTACAACTTATTCCCATTGTTACAATTTTAATCCTTCCACAAGATATACTTAACACCCATTGTTATTCTCAATCATGAATATTCACTTAACCTATTTACTAACATGTTCAAACACGTCTTCCCAAGTCCATTGTTATCCCCAAAGGGTTACGTCACATTCTCAAGTGGCGTGGGTACATCATTTGACTAGAAGTCTTAAACTAAAGGATATACCCAACCCATTGTTATTCTCATGTATTTCTATAGAACCCAACTCAGTACCTTTAAACACTCAACAACACACACTAAACTAGGCCTTACATCATATCACGTGGTCACATAGCATCACCACGTGACAAACAAGTCCAAACAAGTCCAAACACGTCACATGATCACGTGGTCAACGCGTGGGGGGGGGGAACAAGGGGGGTGGGAAGGTCATGGGGGGGCTCTGGTATAACATATACAAAAGTGCCCTCCTGCTCGGAGGTGATTGGGGTGAGCAATTTCGCTGATGAATATGTGCGATGTTAACGCAATATAAGAATGTAAGCATGTCTCTTCGTTCAGATTAAAGTCAGTCGTAGCAAGGAATTAACGCACGTTTCCATTGCTGTTAGATACGATCGATGCTTGCGTAAATTACATTTTAGTCTGACATATTCGTGAAATATATCTGGATAAAAGCATATTATAAATCCCGATAGATAAACAGGTGCAACACAGTGTTGTTGTTCAGAAACCCCTACGCTTAACTTGAGAACATTTACGTATTGATGAAAATGCAAATAGTCATAGTGACATTAAACACTTGAAAAATACGAGTGATAAGTGGCGAAATCGGCCATACCTTTGTTAATGTAATCCCTAATTGCGATCGCCTAGCAAGAATAGTTCAATATTTCACTTATCCATTAGAGCCCTACATATTCGCCACAATGCAGCTAAAGTTATCACTAACATCCAACGGGAGTAAAGACGACGATTATTGATCTGACCGCTGTTTGCCTCAATATATTATACTAATAATGCATGTTTATCATATATCACCTAACGATTTGGCTTGGCTACTTTTGTTTATCTTTGTGAAGCGTTCAATCAGGCAAATGTATAGGGATAATGCAACTGATGGTTAGTTTAATGATTTAGGGACGATAATCGATCAATACATCCTCGACACATGCCGTTTTGCAACAGTGCTCTGTAAATGTGAGGGTCTTTAGTACCATCTCCATAGCCGTTCAGTATATCTGCCCGTATCTGACATTATCTACGTGCCAGCATTGCTATTCACACGCAGAGAACCGGGACAGTGCTGTCATAAATAGCTTTAAGGCTGTGTCTGAGCTGATGGGGTAATACATATACCAATAGAAGCAATATACCATAGTTGAAATAAAGTAATTTATATACCAACGTAATGATCAGTTGTTAAATGCGTTGTCCCCATTTAAACATTGTAAGCTGGTGTGAAAAACGCATGAAATACAGAACTTTTTACAATATAGTGAATACCATTTAGGATATAATCCAATATTATTGACAATGTTTTGTGTATCGGCTTATTAAGTGATATGCCATGATATCAAGTGACAATCATGATATTAGAAAAGCAAGCAAACTAATCGCATTACAAGTAGCAATTGCTGGATCGTCCGCAGATTGACTTACATCGTCACAGTGATATCATTAGTAATGACATTTTGATTAGTTAATTCATACTTAGCATTCAACAGCGGATTGCCCTATGTGACGATCGCGATTTTCAATGAAGTATGCAGCCAGTGGCAATCACTTCAAATGACCTATACTTCAAGCACATTATATACCGATGATAATTAAACCTCGTACGCAGCAAAGACTGCAGACACCGAAAGATCATCGGACAATCGTTACACATTCATTTAGATCATTCACATTTCAAATTAGTACACAACAAAGACTGCAGACACTGAAAGATCATTCGGCAATCGTTACATATTAATTTAGATCATTCACATTTCAAGCTCGTACACTTGCCGCACACAGGCAAATTACTGGGGGCCACCCTCAAGGATTTCTCTGGCACCTTTCACCACTATGACGTCATGACTATAAGTCATCGCACCGACCAACTACATATTCATTAACTCCATAACACGCCCACTCAGAGTTGTTTACATTCAATGTACTGCGCCATCAGTATAGTTTTACTCCACGTATTTATCAGGTACATTATCCACGATGCACACCTGTAAACGGCCGTAATGCAATACTGAGAGCTAGTATAGTCAATTATATAACTTGGAAACGAGTTCTATCCACTGTATGGATGGTTTCCTGTTGTCTGATGCCACACAGTCCGTCTGCCAACCGGTTGCGTTAATTCGCCACGGTGATAAGTTTAGGTACCTTGCTAAAGCGTGTGAGCCACTTTATAAGCCGCGGTTGTGACGTAACTCCCTGCATCGCCAACGGTCTTATGTAAAGAAGTCATGGGCGTGATTCAAGAGGAGAAGAAGCGAGATAACAGCACCCTAGAGTATCTCATGTTCACACGGAATGCTACTTACGTCTGCTTTCGGTCATCAAAACATTAGCCGTTATCTGCTTAGGAATTGCAGCGTAAATGTACAAGAGACAATTTTCTGAGGATTTTGGCCAATCTGATTGTTTGTTGGTTCCCAGTAAGACTCGCTGTTTGTACTTACTGACGGTTTTTACCCACGACGAATGATTATTCTCAAGGTGTGATCTTCTATCGCTACGATTCCACGACTGACTGGCGACCTCAATCACGTACAATATCGACAATGATGAGTTGATGTGATTGTGGTAGACGAAAGTGGAAAGAAATACAGATCTTGATGTTTGCCTTAGACATTTAATATTATCACTTACTGGTTGAACATTTACGTATCGATGAAAATGCATTGCATAATCGGCATTGAGAGACGTGTTTACATGCTGGCCGACCCTCTGTCAGTAGTTCTTTGACGGGAGTGAGTCAGTAAATTGTATTGGGTAAAATGCGTGAAATATCGAACAGATAAATATTTAGAGCAAAAATGAAGCTTACTTAAGTTTGTTCTATTTTGCATGAGCGAATTCAGAAATAATACTACTGCATCGTCCCTGACATCCAAGCAGATTCATGCAGCCATACAGCCTGCCTTAAGTAATCTTTCAAGAAAGCTAGGCCAATGTTTACTCCTTAATACATTCAAATAGGAAACAAACGACAGTTACACTACTACACTGAAACCAGGAACACATAGAAGCGAAATGTCGAGGTGCAGCAATGATACCCACATTAACATGGAGAAGTCATTTGGTCGGTTCTCTGTGAAATCACCATGTGAGAGAGACAAGGTTGGATACTCTTTGTAACATATCGTAAGCACATGGGTGAAATTGCCTTCGTCTCATTTCCAACGTGTGCATTTCAATCTGTTACTGAAACAGAAGGCAATTGGACTGTTTCGTCTTGTATCTAGGCAACAAGCGGCAAGGTTACGCGTTTGGTGTATGGCGATCCTGTATCTAGGCAACGTGCGGCAAGGTCAAGCGGTTGGTGTATGGCGAACCTGTTCCGACGCAACATGCTGCAAGGTGAAACAACTGCATATTCAACTCAACCGAACGAGGCACCAGTGGACACAGATGAGCTGTAGAAGCACAGGCATAATCACAGATTTGTGGAGGATGGACCGAATCATAGATAATACATTCGTTTATATTCACACCCAAATCCTCAGCAGACGTGAAAGGAGATGGCATCCGTGCATCACTACCCAATCGCTTAGGTAACAATATCCTTAAACACAATTCGTCGATCGATATTGTTATGCACTGTCTGAGCATGGCATCGGCTAGAGAGGCGAATGGTATATCTTTAAAGGCCTTTCGTCCAATTCCTTATTTAAACGTGTAGTCATGTATAGCACAATGTATATACAGTTACATGGTATTCATCGTAAATCGACTGATGCTGTGTACAACAGTTGCCGTGTAATGGTCTTACACATCCATGCAGTAGATCTATTCAATCAGAATACCAAATAAGTTAGACCCGTTGCGGCTGTTTTTCCAGTTTTTGTAGCTGCATTCGATATGTGAGAGGTTCTTGTACCCAATGAATATTGAAAAACATCAAAATATGAAGATATTTGTTGAGAATTACCATCAAAATTGCAGTATGGTGTTTTTTATAATATATGGGAATGATGTATGCATTTATATGTGAGTAACAGTGCACATTCCGATGGACACAAAACAGATCGAGTGTAATTTCACTAAGATAGTTATAAATGACAAGTTAAGATATTTGCCATATAAAACACAGAGTGTCAGTTGAAGGTGTGGAGATATTGAAAGCATCTATGAGTTAGTCATAGGGTTGGCGGTAAGTGAGAGCCGTAGGGAGCACCAGCAAATGACAACACAGTTGTGCCGAGTTATTGATATATTACTTATATCATGCAGAGGGCTAATTATATCATGAATATTGCAGATACATATATTCACTCTACTCCAAGCCTGCTGTGATTGTACAGCGGAAAAACCTGTCTGTGAACAGTGGGAGTAGAACTAATGGAAGCACTTTCACATCAATCCTTTACGGTTGTGTTGACAAAGGACAATAAATCGACAATTTCGATTACCTCATCAAATTGGTTGTGCTGCAACTAACATGTCAAACACACAAAGCCTCGGCAAATACATCGATTGAAAGTTTTAATAGCTTAGCACGAACAACAGCTCCACTATGTCCAGTAAGTAAACTTATTAAAAACTAAAGCGTGATTGAAGAGGTAGTTTATGTTGGCACAGATAAGCTGTCAGCTATGGGTATTTAGCATATCGTTCTGCGTTATCGACCAGCGGTAAAGTTTTATCTTGACAGGTATGATAAGGTGTTTTGGGTGGTAGCTCTGGGATAATGAATGGACTTAATATTGTTAGGATGCTTATTTCTTCATGCTTCTTTCCACAATATTGACCCCTAGCGGATTCCGCACTATCATCTGTTACTGTATTCAAAATCACCAGCAGCTGAAAATGACGGCTTTGACCACCAACAGCTGCGAAAGACGGCTCTCACCTCCACCAGCTGCGGATGATGGCAATCAAAACGAACGGCTGAAAATGACGGCTATAGCTAGCGATGTCGGTTCTGATACCGATAACAGAGGAATGATACTTATCGTTAAACGGGTCAGAGAAATGCGGCAGAAACATATAACAACATTTAGATTAGCCATGTTTACCATCGCTCACTTATTAACACTTAGCTGATTACATTGACGGTTGGTGCAAGTAATAACCTATTATGCAACGTGCTTAATGGTGAATTTGTCATAGAGAAAGAAATTAACAAACTGCGAATCGATCATCGCTAAACACTTGAATCTTCGGAGGCGATAGGCGTATGTTGTTGAATATAGAACTGCTACCATTCAACCAGCGAGGCGGGGTTGAAGCATACTTGTGCGTCAATGACGTTTATTTTGGGCGCTGCATACATCAACCGTAAGTCTACTCTTACGTAAGAAAACACTTCCTTTCAAGTGAACCAAACTGTAATGCCATTAGCAACATTTTAAAGTGTGGCGGTTGAACGGATGTATTTAAGGTACACAGACGTTAAAATGACCATGAATCCCATTGCCTCCAAACATCACGCTGCAAATCTGCAGACTAGGGTAGCAGTGCGTTAATCTTGCTAGTGGAGGCTCTTTATCGCATTCATTCCCATCTGTCACCACGCGATAAGGCCTGGAACATCAAAAGAGGATCGATTTTTGTGCTTGTGTTGCTGTCTGGAATACCAAAACCCACGATCCTAATCCCTAGTTACACCTACTCACAACAAATGGCAGGTGCATTCTTCAAGAAGAGAATATGGTCATACGATATATTGTTTGCCAATGGTTGTGCTTATCCCGTATGATTATCTTAAATAGACTTGAGCGCGTCGCTCCTTATATACAAAGATAATAACACGCATATAAAGTGTTTCAATGACCACCGTTGACAGTGAAAAAGTAACCGTGCCGATTGGTTTCTGTTTTGCAAGACAATAGCAAATAATTAATGTTTGTGGCGATGATGGTTATTATTATGATGATGATGATGGTGATGATGATGATGATGATGATGATGATGATGATGATGATGATGATGATGATGATGATGATGATGATGATGATGATGATGAAAGAACCATCGCAGGGTGATGATGGTAGTAATGTGCATTGGAGTATGACATCGTCGTTGGCTGCGACCATGCTACCCTGAAGCTCGACATGCAATATATCGTGATAGTTTTCAGCCTTCGTTTATAAATACATGCATCAATTCAACCAGACATTCATTTTGGGAACCAGTTGTTAATTCAACTGCAAAGCATATATTGCTTTGGGACGTATGCCGACTTATATTCATTGACGGGAATGTCGATTGCCGATCGCACCTAGAAATACACAATGTATTATCCAGGCTGCCGAGCATATAACGCTGGTTGATGAATACATCCCATGCTCATTAAGCGCACAACCACACTATTGTCAGCTCATGCATTGGGCTAGCACTACACAACTCATGGCTTCCTCACAATAGTCCGTTAGCGATACGGAATATGTATCAGCCATGTCCGTTGAATGTAACTGCTGCTATCCCCTATTAGCTGAAAACAAAGGCTATGGCTCCCAGCGAGTAAATTGGCGGCCGCTGTTGGTTGTAAGCAGGTCTGTATGGTTCACGACAACAGGGCACCATCCACAGTCGACGTGTACAGCTGCTATCAGATTTGGTTATTTAACATATTTTATCATGTTGCACTTCCTAGCGTTCGGCTGTTGCAGCTCTAGGAATTTGGCAAGCGCGATGTGTGAGTTTTGTAATGTGAATCGTGTCTTACTGGAAGCACTGAATTAAAGTTTTCTGTTGCAGACGCGTTCAATACAACTGAAGAGAGCAGTTTGTTATGCATACTTGAAGGCATTTATGAGCTGATGGAGGCGAGTAATGTATGTAAACTGTGTAAAATGGATAGGTTCTGGTGGTCATGCATGCATGAATACGTAGGAGGCAAGGAAATAAACACTGCGCTCGACTTGCAGCCTACGTATACAAGCTTTAATATATATATATATATATATATATATATATATATATATATATATATATATATATATATATATATATATATATATATATATATATATATATATATATATATATATATATATATATATATATATATATATATATATATATATATATATATATATATATATATATATATATATATATATATATATATATATATATATATATATATATATAAATATTTATATATATATATATGGTAAAGGCTTTTTAAATACAGACCAATCGCATTAATCAGTTCGCAAATCAGCATAATTAATTTATAATTATGATATGCGGCCATCCTCATCTCCCGCTTATTGACATGCCCAATGACTGTGTCTTACCGCATGGCATATGGCGCTTCTATGTGCAGTTTGAACAGTCTTAGCAAGCAGACACAAGAACCACTACTATTCGAGAAATGAAGTCGATCCACATAGATATTTCGCCTGAATCATGCTGTAAAATGGACTGCTGGGTCTATCATTTTGAACAACATCAGTAATGGCGGATGCAATATCTCGCATATGTACGCTATAGACAAGTAAACGGTAGCGGCATAATAAGCTATTTAAAATAAACAAATGCAGTGCATTAGAGCAACGCCAGCCGAAGCGTTGTCCAATTGGTTGGGTTTTGCGTAGATTGTGTTGAATGGCCGCCATCGACTTAAATGATGATCTTTTTGCACTTCCTGCACAATGTAAGGACACAGCTGTGCAGATCCCAGAATGACCCACTGCAGGGCAGCTGTAATAAGCGCAATTGTCGCCATCACGTAATGGTGGTGACCCGAGTTAGTTATCAGCGAAATTAAAACAACAGATAATTTCGACGGTAACGTCGACGATTGAAATATTCATCACTTGTTTGTCCGCAACAGAGCATAAGCATCGTTCAACGCAATATGCGGGAAAGTGTGCGTTATTATTCACCGAAGGATTCCTCTGGTCAAGTGAACCCAAACGCCTCACAGTGCGGCATCATATAATTGGCCCCATGCATTACATACGGTATTATTTAGGGTGCTCCGATAGCTTACATTATGTGTCACTAGGCGGCATGATCAACCCGTCAGTAGCATTTATCCATGCTTTCGTGTTTGCTTTCCCTTAGCTTTATTGACATGATGAATTGTAAATGTCAATGCAGTGAACACAGCAGCGCAAGCAGCATTATTTTATTTGGATATTTGATGTCTTTAGCACACCTATAAGCCGCGAACATACAGAAGTATTGAACAATCTACCCGCTGATATCAGCGATGAAACATTCAATCTAGTTCTTGGTGATGAAGTGCAGCTATGGGATATCTAGTGCTGATGGCATCGCCATAGATCAAACAGCAAATGGACATGGTCATTTGCATACAGGAGCCAGGATGTGATGACCTTTGTTTCACGGACACCTCCGTCTTTGCTTCTCCGACGAATGCAATCACTGATTCAAATTTTTTCTCAACAATAATGCCTTTTAATACTAGGTTATCAACAAAAGGCGTGATAGATCACACAAATACAAGACCTTGAGTTATCGCAAGTGACTGATTGTTTAGATACAGTCATTAAGATCACCAATACATCACTGCTGAATCCAATGCCTTGCTGCATTAAAAGCAGTATACATTCCCACGTGTATTCCAGCTATCTACCTCTTGCGATATGATTCATATATGTAGCAGTCGAATTATTCTTTCTCATAGCCCTTGATATGCAATGGAACTAATTTACACACACCTGTTTTAAGCATTTTATCTCAATAAATGATTGATAGTACAAAATCAAAGAATGCTCGCAGCATCGGAATCAGTGACTGGCAATCACAGTGCAGAACATATTCAACAATATAAGCCCCATGAGATGCAATTATGTCATTGGTGTCAGACAGCGTTGTTGTTTTGCCATCTTGTTCTACGGATCACGATTTCTTCGAATACAGCCGTTGTAGTACTTTTTTTTATTGCAGACGGCCGAAGGACAGCAAATGAAAATGTAGGAGTGTCACGCCATTGACTGTGTATGATGCATATAATAAGTTTACAAGCTCAGCAACTCCGACATGAGACTGGCCTGTGAATGACAGAGTGTATCCGGAACACGTACCATGTAAATAGCAACATTATCAAAGACAACAGAGTAGAGTTTTAAAGACCAATTGGTGAGGCCTCTGAAGCTGCTTTAATCCCCCTCACCCCTTTGCCCGTTTTACCTAGAGCACTACTAGAAATTTGAGTTCGAACATTTTAGCCATGAAACAAGCATAGTTCACATACATCCACTCTACGATTGCGAGTTTCCAAACGCAATATGACTAGATGACAGAATGACATACCACCCAGCATACGTGAAAGTAGATCCTTGCATCACAACCCACTTGCTTAGGTAACACAATGCTTCAATGCACATAATTCGTCGATGATGATGAATGTGCAACGGAAAGGTAATGGTGGTTATTTGGTTCATTCGAACATTACATCATCGCTGGCAGGGACCATGCTTGTTATAGCTGCCTACCCTGAGGCTCGACATGCCAAAGGCCACCATCCCCAGTCTACATATGCTATTCAACTTGGTTATATTACTCATTTACATACTAATCATGTTGCACGTTTATGCAATGTGTGAGTTTTGCAAGCGACATAAAGTATTCTGTTGCAAACGCGTTAAATGTATCTGTAGTAAGCAGTAATACGAGGCGTACTTGAAGGCATTTATAAGCTGATGGAGGCGAGTATTGCATGTAAACTGCGTCAAATGGATAGGTTCGGGTGGTCGTTATGATGCATGAATACGTAGGAGGCAAATACATCAACACTGCACTCGACCTGCTGTCTCCGTACACAAGATTTACATCGAGTAATTGAGGCGCCCGAGTTAGTTATAAGCGATATTAAAACAAAGTTTGCTATCGAATGTAAAGTCACCGATTAAAATATTCGTTACTTGTTTGTCGGCACCTGAGCAAAAAGGCATCGTTCAACGAAATACGGGAAAGTATGCGTATTTTTCACCGAGGGACTCTGGTCGTGTGAACGCAATCGTCTTAAAGTGCGGCATCATGAACAAGTTCGCTTCAATTCACAACAACGGCATGCTATAGTTCAATCCTTTTTATGCATAAGAGGCACACAATAAGGCGAGTATGCCTAGAATTGACCTTATGCATTACATACGGTGTGATCTAAAGTGCGTCGATAGCCTACATTACGTGTCACAAGGCGGCTTGATCCACTCGTCATCAGCTTTTATCACTGCATTCGTGTTTGGGTTCCCTTAGCTGTGTTGACATAGTGAATTGTGAATGTTACTGCAGTCGACAAAGCAGCGCAAGCAGCATTGTTTTATTTTGATATTTTATGTCTTGAACCGACCCATAAGCCAATAAAGAAGTTTCGAACAATTAACAGTCACTTTCTCAGTTGCGCACGGGGGAGAGGTTTGTACGCCCAATCGGACTAGCCCACCCTTTTGCATGAGTAAGGAAATATTAATCACTGAAAATGCAGCCACAAACAAAGGGAGGTTGTCGCTGTTTAGCCTATAATGAAATGACACAGATTTGATAAGACATCACTCAGACTACGTGAACTGTCTCATTGTGTCCGCTTTAGTGCTATCGACAATATCACCCGTCGCAATTGTAGTGACAGCTTTATGCAGTCATCTGATGCACTGTATTATAATTAGTAGGCATCCATAAAATGCGTTCATATGTTATTCACTATTATCACGGAGCCAGTTGCGCGTTGTATCGACTACGCAGAATTCAACAAAATGATCGGTTTGGGTAACAAAAGTACAATACAACACAGCGTGCACGCCAATCGTTTTCCTTGTTGTAGATAGTTTTTGAGATGAGTTATAGCCCTGCACTGATGTATTATTTCATCATAACGTCCTGGATCGCTACGTACGTTGATTGTGGGCAAATTTGACAGATCCGTTGAAGATTTTGTCCGCTGGGTTTAGCATCTAGAAAACAACGTATGTCAAGAGCCTGTGAGCAAATTTCGTGCGTCGCTCCAAAAGCTTACTTCCGATCGATGTGGATCTTTAAAAAAGACAACAGTTCATCGATTTCCAACAAATGCGATGACCACCAATTTGTTAAATATAAGGTCATGTGCTATTTGCTCTCTCTTCACTAGGAGTGGGTTCAACTCAGCAATCACACAACAGCTGCGTGGCAGCGCACATATTTCAGTTTCTGGCGTAGGAAGTTCTGATTCAAACAAGATTAGTCCTGAGGGCGGGCCGGATTACCTTTTTTCAGGACCATATCGTGGTATAGAATGGTACTAAGGAAGCTTTCAATGAAGTCCTGCTTACCGTTGAAAACCGACGACAAAGCTTTTGAGGTGGGTATTTAAATGTATGGACTCTTTTGATACTGTTGCCGTGAATATGTTTACTCCATTACGATGGTAGCTGAGGCCTTTGTGCGACAAGGCTGTGACGTCAAACGCCGAGTTGAACGCCCAGAATCTTTCCGAATGAAATAGTCCTTACTTCACCTGTGCACAGCTACCGCCACCATGGCTATAATCGTAGCTGTGCTACATAGCAGCTAAATACATCACTCCTGATCATATGTGCAAGTTGTGCTTTACCATCACACATGCAATAAAACCGAATAATTCGCTAGGTTTTACATAACTGGTATCTGTTATGAATTGTGGATTTTTGCATTGAATTGGATGCAGTTGTCGTCTTAGAACGTCCTACGGTTTACACAGCCAGAAGCTAAACAAACACCAAACACATAAACCTCCTGTGGCGCGTTCCCCAGGACATCCCGTATGCCTGGAGGAGTAATAGGCAATTATGCAAAAGCATACCTACAGGATAATATTAGCTTTCACATACAATGCTATATGAACCTTCGTTGATGAAGTAAAGGAGAATTAACGGACTGAACTTATCTCAATTGCATGCACATTAAGGAAGAAGGTCTGCAATTAAATATTATGCTTTGACACTAGGTTCTCATTAATACCGCTGCCTTTACTGTGATATTAATCCTCTTACAATAAATTAACGGTTTACACAGCCAGAAGCTAACAAACACCAAACCACATAAACCTCCTGTGGCGCGTTCCCCAGGACATGGTGATCAAACACGATGTTCGTGTTATTGACAAGAATGCAGCCAAACGGTTCTACATTGTACTGCTAGCAAATAATTTTCTCTTTCCAGTTACCATTTACCGGTGCCTTGTTTCTGGCGCCCTTATCTATCGTAAGTAACCTACACAAGCAATGAGAACAGCGGGGCGACAACGTAAGTATCCGCATGTTGAGGATATTGGAGTATCAAGTGTGTGAGCGTAGCACGATCACAGGGTGTGGAATTAAATAACAACAATCGGTCGATGTTTAGGTGTTACTGAAGGTCCTTAAACATTTAAGAAAAACTTCATTTGGTAGCAACTACAGGCAATCAAGAGTATTGATGGAGAAGTATGATCGAATCCTGTGATCAGCCCGTACTTATCAATAGCATCAATATGCACGATATATTATGTGATTACCAATCTCGGTTAATTGATAGTATGCGTTCACCAGGCCTTCAATGTAAGCAGTCCAATAAAGTGATTATTAGACGAGTAGGCTGACTACCAGTCAAGGTGGGGCGAGCAATTAAGCTAAATAAGAAGGCGCACTGAAATCATCTCATCACATTTACGGTAATCGACTTGATCGGATTATCACATGATGGAGTATTCAATATCAACAGGCTGAATATGGAAAAGTCGATTTTAAAGGGTCTCTCACTGCGTGTACTTTTAATGTTCGAAGAGATATGAAATTATGATTGATACGCTGATTTGGCTCTTTCTTCAATTTGATTAATCACAAACTCTATGGTGGGAGATTCGCACACGGCAAGGCATCTGTCCGGTCCAAAGTACTTAACTATCGAGTTTCAGTCGGGGTTGTTTTATAATTATCTGAAGAATGGAGCCAAACCAATAAATAGCAAAAGTATTGATTATGGTATTGGATCTTGACAAGAGCATTAAATCAATCACCACCTAACCTCGTTTCCATTCACTCATATTCTCCAGTACTATCGCCAATGACACACCATCTCTTATTACGCAGGCTTTGATGAATTTATGTGTCATGTGCATTGTTACGTAGTGCAACAGCGCGCGTTTTAATAATTGAATGCAAAGTAAGTCAATTAGTGCACATCTGTACTCCCTTATTACTAAATTATTGCAAACCAGTAAAATAAAAATATTGCCATCGGTCATCATTCGTGGGTTTTCTGGGCGGCTCCATGTTGTAGTGATCAATTACATCGCCTTTCGCATTTGGGTTCGACACAAAGGTGTGGCAACCGGACTGGTGATTTGAGCTAATACATTAAATGCCAGTCCCATCTGCAAAAGGAGATAACCAGACTAACTTAATAGTATAATTTTAGCCTGTTGGCCCAGCATCGTGGGTTTTGCAGCCCGGTGGTGGACACCCACTGTGTGCTAGAAGGGGGCTGGCGTCGTACAGGCACTCTGCAGCAGCAGCATAGATGCAGTGGTGGTGGGTTTTTTTACCAAAGCTTTAGGACAATTGCTCACTTGAGAAATAAAGAGTATCTATCAAGGCGCCAGCTTATAGCAGAGCATTTGATATCTAATATGCTAATGTCCCTGTTTCTGCGTTACGTCCGAATCATGTTATAACGTTATACACATATGTCAGCAATTAGGGTCGCACTTTATCATTTCATTTGCTCACCATTGTGATGTAATTATTTAATACCTGCTTTACTTTTGTTACCTTATTTTTACGCAATAGGACGGGTCTTTTGAACAATTTTATTGGAGTTACATGGGAAGGTGTATTGCCCAAGCTTCACTTACTAAGTGCGTATCACCATTCCACTCAAAACGTTTGGCTGAACGATAAAGTCGTATTGTAGCATTAAGGATACATCGTGTGCTTATTACCCATGCGTATGAAAGACACATCGGCATGTTATCGCCTGAAGGGGTCCGACATGCGACTATCGAGGTTTGGTATGATCTTCTCAAACATTTTCCTGCATGAGTTTTCTTGTGATTTGTGCGTCATTCAGAAATGGAACGTAATATTTCCAAACGCGAGCGAGTTGATTATCTACTACCAGGTGCAAATCACCTGGAGACATGGTGGACGCTGCTTATCACATTAACAAGATTGCTGAATACTCCATAAGCAATGAAAGATCCACTGTCATTGCGCAACTGATTTATGTTGTTTCACTTGAAGCTTGTGCCTACTGCCAGAAGGTTGGATCAAACCTAGACCTCCACCATAAGCTCACTCTCACTGCCATTTGCAATTTATTTCCACGAATCAACAGCTTGGTAGCACTGTCGTGAAATATACAATAACACGTAGGAATCTGAATTAAACGAAACCTCTGTTATCGTCTTCTGGTTAAAGTTAAACATATGGACTCATTTGATTGGTCGAGCCTGCCAGTCAGCTACGTCCGTGTACTTCGATGATAGACACCATATCGAGCAGCATTTATATGGTGCGGTCACACACTTTGCAGGACCGAGACGCTGATTAGCGCTCCTACAATTGCTATGAGCGTTTTGTGTTGTAATTTGATCTCATTAGGTCCGGAAGCTCAATTACTTTGCAATCAAAAAAGCCCGTACGGTTCAATGTACATACTGCAATGACAATAATATGTACGTTTTCTACTTGGTGAACTCCGTTCCGTCTGTAGGTTGTGATATCTGCAGTTTATTTTTGTAAAGTGCACAATGTTAACAAAGGAATGTATTCGGCATGATTATGACATCACGTCTGGGTAGAGTAAATCGGACATGAATGGTATGTCTCGTCATTTTCTGTAAGAATAAATACCGATATTATGTTTGTATCAATTGTTCATATTACGCAATTGAACGCAGCTCTTTTCTAGGATACTAACTTTGCTCATCATATAACAGAGGAATGATAAGTGTCTTATTGACTAGAAGACATTCATGCCGATGAATTGCGATGTCTTGTGTCATCGTCTCAGTCATCCATGTTTATTACCGCTTAACCATAATAAGCTACAATCAACACTCAAGCAAGTAAACCATGGAATACACTTGGTACTAGCGGCGTTAGGCAATGCTCGTAGATGACAACATGTTCATAATGTCACTTTGCAGATAAAAATGTCGAATGCTTTGTGCTGCGAAAGGGCAACATGTTAATGTCAATACAAACAGCAGCTGCATCGATGACCAATGTTCCACAATTCCTGACGAATAGAGCCCAGACATGCGAAACAGGATATCTCACAAATGGATTGCCTTATCAGGGTTAGAAAAACCTCATGTTTTTGGCTTGTGTCGCCTGTCAAGACTGGCTAAGACACTACACAAAAACATAACCCCATCCCATCATTCTGCCTCCTGCAGATAACATTTGAACAAATCAATATATAACTTGTTATAACAATGTGGAAATATATATATATATATATATATATATATATATATATATATATATATATATATATATATATATATATATATATATATATATATATATATATATATATATATATATATATATATATATATGTATGTGTGTGTGTGTGTGTGTGTGTGTGTGTGTGTGTGTGTGTGTGTGTGTGTGTGTGTGTGTGTGTGTGTGTGTGTGTGTGTGTGTGTGTGAGAGAGAGAGAGTGTGTGTGTGTGTATTGGTTCACAGAGCGAATGTAGTGATAGCAATGATGATAACATTGATTGCACTGCTCTTCCGGAAGAAGCTGGCATGTGTCCAATTGTTCCAGCCAGCCCACCCGGTAGCATGCTTGCCTCACAGCTGCAGACATTGCTTCATCAACAGTGCAGTCAACTAGCCCCAAGTAAAGATTTAGCACATTATGGAGCGCACCAATGCACCCGGGGTTATGGTTAAGATCTAGACAATGCTGTAATGATATCAATAAACCGGGCGGAACGTTACTTTGCTTATGTCACGCTCTGCACCTCAGTACGCGCCATGCTATCATCTGCTACCAGCTTGTGTGTGCGTAATTGTTATGATAGTGTTCATGGAGAATGTAATCATTAATAGGACATCAATGAATACGTCCAGTTGTTGCTCCCCACAATTGACCACTGTAATCCCAAAAAATATTGGGCAAGTTGCTTGTTTACACAAGAGTTGCGTGGTACAGAGAGACATTAATTAATAAAATGATACAGCAGAACAAAGCCGCAGCCATTCATACAATATCTTGCCATATGAATTTTAGCAGTCAGTATCAATCTTAATTACTCCGCATGTGCTTCAATGTTTGGTAGCTGTACTGAATGAATGGCTGAAGAGTGACATTATGACTGTGTATCATTGCTCTGCAGCTCTGTTACGCAATACGTTAAGGTATAATAACATTAAACCTCCGGCACATCACAACTGGATCTGGTCAAATTGCCGTAGCAAATCCCACTTCTAATATGATGACCAAGGACAGCTCTAGTTCTTTCCAATGCACATCTAGCAATCATATATGCGCCTCATACAGCCCTGATATATTTGAAATGGCTTGGAATGATTTATTGGACTTTATTGTCTTTATTGTTAACCGTAGACGCTTATGACATTTCCCTTTTAAAACACACGGGTCAACTCTGCACCTAACGTTGCTTCTCGTCCATCCTAACAATACTAGACTATATAACACTTCCCATATATATCCTACACACCTTTAGCCGGTCTTAACACCTGACAACAGGTCACTGTGAAAATCGATTAAAGGATAAAAGAAATGAAAGACCATTGTGATTAGCTAGACAACCAGAGCAGGCGATATAACCTTCGGTTCGGCAGCATTCCTGAGACTAACGAAATTTAGGAGCAAACTGAAGAGAAGGTTCGCCAACTTGAAGCGGATACTCTTTGAACTCAAGTTGCAGAAACTGATCGGGTATACAGAATTATATTGGTCTATTTTAAATGCTATATCAACAAATTGTAAATGCTGCGCTGATGATACATTCAACAAAACAACTAGTGATATTTTGAAACAATGTCTCTCTTTGCTTCAACAGAACATCAGAAGTTGTGTTGCACATATTACTGAATTAAATGCTTAAATAAAATAGTTAACAGTTATTGGTCGAGGCAAAACTTTGTTAAAATTGTCAGGTAGTAACTTAAACAGTATCGATTGTTGCGTAACTGACCTTACATGTAGGGAAGATAAAAATGGCGGTATCAGCATTGCTGTCGGAAGTTAATGCGTAAGAAGCTGAAGTTCTTAAAATTGTGCGCCGCTAAGCATTTGCGAGGCGTTACTAATAGAACGACCATCCGCTTAGAAGCATGCTGGTCATATGTGTACTGTGGGCCAACCTCAGTTCCCATAAAAATATGCATTATACGTAGACACATTCACTTTATATCGTGCATACCTGTATTGTGACCATGAGGTGCTATGCTGACAAAAACATCTCGTGTGATAGTCATATCATCGACCTTGTACACATGAATTAGTGATGCAGATGGCCAGGGCATATACTTTGATAGCACTTTAAAATGCTATGTGTGACTTTATTGGCGCATTATGTGGTAAGGTATTAGTCGTAAAACTACTCACTCAATATACATTGACTACGTTACTCGATTACCGACACATAATCGGGCGTCTTATGAGGCGGAAATGGATTTATCTGCGTGGTTGATACTTCATGAAATATGACGTATCATGCCAACGATAAGTTCTGGAAGTGCGTGTAGTCACTGGAGATAGTCATCATTTTATGATTTCGTGCAGCCCATCTTGCAACAGGCGGCGAACAGCACTCTACCTGCTGCGATGTTGCACCTTTTTGTACGACTTACCTGGACAAGCTGCATATACATTGAATGAACACAGTTCATACCCTTATTTTGTTTGTATAGGCAGTGATTCTGGTCAAAGATCCATGGTCACAACTCATCTGACGTTGAAATCAGACCATTACGCAATAGACTAGACTCGTACTAGTACTATATAAACTCTATGATTGGGGGTTTCAATGTTACTGATTGCACTCCTAAAATCAAGAGACCCGTTTATTCTTGCCACTGGAGTCCATGAACTGTGACGCCAGGCCACCATAAATGGTGCGACCACACGTTCAATCAACATATCCGGTGTATACTGCCTGCCTTTATGAGCGTTCAAAGTGGGTCTGCATTAGGCATATCAGTGGCCGCAGTTTATGGGCAGGGCGACCGCTCACCAGGCGGCGATGTGATGTGACTGATAGTCAATTGAAAAAACATGTCCGTTTATCAACTTTGACGATCCTTCATTACGACGGTTTCAATAAGATGACGGTATGTCCTATTTCTGTCGAGCACTTTTGGTGCAACAATTGCGACAAGGCAAGCCAAGGATTGTCTGCGGTTTCTTTGGTTCCGCTTCTACTCCCTGCCCGACGCTCTCATTATTTCCTTATTCACGTGCCGTTATTAACCTTCAACGTTACCTCATCGTCCCATTGTGAGAGCAACTGGACTAAACCCAGTCCTATAATTAAAGGCTATACATAATCGGATGGATCGTACTGTATTGCAGTAGCAATAAGCATACCTCGCCGCATTGCACTAAGAATCCTGGCATGGGGAATTGTGTGACACCAGCCATGCCAGACAAATATGTCAACGGGAAACGGGCTCCCAATATTAGACCACCGAATTGTGCTTCAAAAGTCCCGTTAGGCAGATGATAAGTTGTGTGTAGGGCAGGCATATGTGCTTATTCATATAACACCTTACTGTTTGAAGGTGGGGGCTAGGAAGCGCTTCAAATAACGTCGGCACCAAGAACTAGCCCCAAATTACTCTTGCAACTGTCTCATTACATTTCAATCCCAGACGTCTTATTATATCAATTAGCAAAGCACAACGGTTAGCAAATGCGTCGGGCGTATCAAGGCCAGGAATAAAACCAGAATGATTGCTAGATAATCCCCTTTAGTCCCCGTAGATGTCATAGCAATTAAGAAGCTCTGAGATCTGCAGCAGTGAAGGCTGTTAATGTGTTCTCTGCTTCGTTATCCTAATCTACACACCATGTGCTGGGGTTTACTCGCCATGTGCTGGATTCATAGATGTGCCAGCAAAAGGTTGTCGTCTGTAACATCAGTATTTCTAGCCCCACACACTATTCGGACAATACAACACCAATCGTCCACTTGGCTGCAACATCGATGCAATACTTTATCATGCAATATGCAGCAGCAACGTTTACCTTCCATACGTTCCGATTTTTGCATGATCAACATGCATTTATGTAGCCTCCTTCATTCCATATGATATGAAAGAGGTGTCTTCTCCCTCCATGATATGAAAGCGATGTCTTACCTCATAGTTGCAAGCATTTTCACCGGCTTCAACAGAATTGTCAGCATTGTTTCATTGGAGGAATCACGGGACAAGGACCTTATGTAAATAAGAAAGCAAACCACATACATCTGTCAATTCTGTTCCAACAATTATCAGCTTATGTTGCTGCATATGGCTATGAATCACCATATAAGGTAATGTCGATACCGCTGTTGCGTGCATCGCTGTCGCAATCTGTCACAAAAACGCCCGGAATACCATACCACAGCGACGGAAATACCGGGTCTCTGGGCGGAATTTCTTATCATGAGGCAGCCATCATGGAAACAACGATCAAACTCGTGTCCGAAATGGCTGAGATACCTGGTGACAAATTATATAGGCTAACGTAGCCACCAAAATTACGAATATAAATATTTGAACTACCTTACAGAAACAGATTAAACATTTGCAATTATATTTCTGCTATCAAACAAATACGTGTAAGAGCGCCCATCCGTAATGGTCTGATTTCCTCATATCAAATATTGTTCGAAATCATAGCAGTCCTTCATCAATCATTTTCAACTGAAAGACAAATATTTTATTATGTGTATAGAGCATCTATGGATACATTACATGATTACAAAGAAGTATCAAAGCATCGATTAGGTGCTATGCGTCCGGTTCAGCCAGGATTTTAGCGATCACATCCCGAGGTGAGTCTAATTATACTACCATAAAATGTTACACATCCATTCGTGCAAACCAGACTGGAGTTCTTGGCCTATTTGACGCACGCAGCTCTTATGATGTGACAGCAAAGCATATCGATGGCAAAGCTTGTTACCCATGTTGAACGAGCCATGGGAACATGGCTTGTGATATTATAATCTCTCGATCATAAACAAACAAGTATCTTCATAGATTCCTGCAGTAAAACATTGATGCAACGCGACGAACACTGGCATTGATCTATAGTTTCACCACAGCTTGCCGTCGTAGCGCATCGCCTACGAGTGAAACATTAACGGCAATCTACTAGTGCGCTAGCTGCGTCTCAAGGATGAGTCAGGCCATGTCGATGAGTTCATCCAAAGGATCATAAGTTAAATTTTTTTATCGGAGTAAGTACCAAGGGTTAGGTTGAAAAAGCAGTTGGTTGCCGGTGTCGCGAAAATATAATGCTTTGCATAAATACTAGGTTCTAGATTTTGCCAGATATGACGTGTGGTTAAAATACCACTGACATTTGCTATTCACAAAAGCGTCATTATAAAAATAAACCGAACGGCCAAACCTTTGCTAAAATGTGGATCCCAGTTTGCTGTTTGCTTCTGGTGATGACGAATCTTGGCCTGGTTGATCGATTACAACATGGCATCATACTCAGCGAGGTCAGCTTTGCTTACAGCGACAAGCTTTCCCCGTCTCACGAGCAATATAAAGATTATATTCCTCAGACACATCAATCAAAATGTATTACAAATTATGGGCACCTTCAGCTTTATCATCGCTCAAAATATATTTAGCAGAATATTGGCCACATCGAGAAGGTGACACACTCTCTCTCTCTCGGCCTTTAACGAAGAATCGCTACGTTAAATGTTAAATGTTCTCGATCGGCTGCTGTCAATCACAGAGCATAGGTCAATGATGTAATGCAATAATTCAGACGGGTAGAGTTTGCCTCGGACAGATAGTCAGTTGTACAATAATCCAGTTATATTATAGTTGGATCACTTTAGTTCGTCACTTTGCTTCACCTCATATGTACGATAGGGTAGGGGGGAAATTGTGCGCTGCTATGGCCATGCATTGTATGGATTGGTCACTAATGTAAAGGCGAGTGCCACAAGGCAATCTTTATCTAGGTACGCTGTTTCGTGTTCTGATGAAGAGGACCTAATGGATTGATGAATTCAGAGTGCAACGTTGAAAACTAATGCTACGTGTAGTCAAAATGAAGAGGCATTTTTATACAATGCGTCTCCACGTAACAATCCACTATAACTCCTATTGTTCGATAACTTATAACTGCAAAGAAAGCAAGTCGCGCGCAGTGCTACTGTGGTGATTTTAATAGATCGATCGCCCAAATACATTCATTCAGAGCCATATACATGCAAGACATGTTGTCTCCATGTACTAAGCGTGAAACACAGGTTTAGAATATTTCGTCCGCGGTCACAGAACGATTCAATTCAATCGTAGATCGACGTCTTTAAACACTGAGATCTCCCAAGGGTACGACCAATTGAAAAATCATTGATAGCTTCTCTATATGGCGACTGGTGGTGGTGCACACATGCCTTACAACCCGCCCTCAGCCGGCATGAACTTTCACTTTCCTCGCTGCGACCCGTTCTGCAGCCGGCATGAACTTTCACTTTCCCCGTTGGGACCCGTCCTCCAGCCGACGGCAACTTCCACTTTCTCCACTGCGGCCCGTCCTCCAGCCGCTGGGTCCCGTCCTGCAGCCGGCAGTGACTTCCACTTTCTCCATTACTGCGACTTCCACTTTCTCCACTTTCTCCACTGCGGCCTGTCCGCCAGCCAGCAGCGACGTCCACTTTAGCTTTTGTATTTGTCTAAGCTTTTATATTTGTGTGGACACCACATTCATTGTCTTCATTACTGCCACAAATTTTCTATGAGGAAGCCATAAATGTGAAATTACTGTCAATGAAGTGATGTAATCAGC
Organism: Urechis unicinctus; assembly: GCA_034190875.2. Taxonomy (NCBI): domain Eukaryota; kingdom Metazoa; phylum Annelida; class Polychaeta; order Xenopneusta; family Urechidae; genus Urechis; species Urechis unicinctus. The sequence continues at coordinate 75,794,491 of CM067350.1, read as the reverse complement.
ATTGAACCCAGACGTCGATAGATCACTGTATACATGAATATCCACGCGCGTCACGCCAGACACGCCGTGTGCCTATGACTAAATATGCACATAGGACTGTTCATCAAAAACGTGCGCGTACACGCCGACATCAACATAGTTTGTGTTTCTCATTTGAAGTCGTCGAGATATGAGCATTTGATCGCGCTAAAGGACCTTATATAACAAGAATAACTTGTCGTAAAATTTACACCATGCCTTAAACGTCAATATATACACACACTAAAGCAAGCACCATATGAACCGAGTAATTATCTGAATAGCCCTACACTCAGAATGATCAGCCCACCGCCCCAACCGAGCCTGTCGCTAGTGTAGCTGATCAATCTGTCAAGTGTGATTTAATGATGATTAACAAAAGCATGATCGATAGACCGTATTCGGCATTAAACTCGTTTGACAAATGATTTGCAGGATTATAACTTTCGCTGAAAGTCACTGAAATTACTGCTTTCTGTTCTAGGCGCTGTTTGCTGAGCCCAGTCGCAGATTGATTAGCGCATCTATTAATATTTTCACAGCATCGCAGTTTACTGCATTTTATGTTGATTATTCCCCTGAGATGCTTCGCGCTTTGACCGGCTTGGATGTGACTGGATATCTGCGAATTACGCAGGTAACAATATATTTAGCTGCGTTTGTCCAATGCGTCACACTGGAGCATTCAGCTAGTGCCAGCAGGTAGAACGCTCACGGACAGGTGGCGCTTCGGTACTCTTGCCTCTCAGTATTTTCTTATATTGCTCCCCTTTCTCTTCGTTTTATAGGGCGGATATTGCATCCTTTATTTTTGTTACGCATAACTGCGTTGGCATATATATCCATGTATCATACTGATCCGAATTCCGTATGTCTGCTGTTTTATTCGTCTGTGTGTTAGTTTCCAAGCACAAACAGCGCATCCTAGGGTTTTTGCCTTATAACCATTTCTAGGAGTGAATCGGCATCCAGCGAATGGCCGCAACGGTGGCGAGACTGTTAAAGGTCAATCATACCGGAACATTACAAGTCAGTTATGGATATATTGCCAGCCCTGCATTAAGCTACTCGCAATAAAGCAACGAATATCCAAATCAATAGTTCTATGTATTATAACAATGCAATCTTTTTCGTTCCATAGTGTCGAGGATATTTCAGTTAGATATCTAAGAATAGTTATGTTTCAGATATCACAATATACTATAACCAAAGATTTTATAGCTACGCTAGGAGGGTTCACTTCGAGTGGCTGTGCGGTGTCGTTTCGCAGAGCCTAGCCGCTGTCAAAACACGTCGCACAATAGGCTTACGAATAGCGAAAATAGCAAGTACACTACTCAATAAATGTCAACTTGATAAATTACCCGGTCAGGGGTACCCCTATGGAAAACAGTTCGCCTCTACAGCGTCCGCGCAGTTTACGATCCTCGATCATTCATTTCCGCACTGTGGATGGTTGTTTTAGAATGTCAATAAATGTCTGAAGCTAGGGAATCGTCCACGGGTCGACATTAACATTTTTGGCATGTCAGGGGGATGTGAAGGTTTCGAGCGAAGAGTTTATACCAACGCTGAGCTGCGTGACGATGATGAAATTACTCGAAAGACACCCCCGACATCAGACGACGACACCATGAAATCAACAAAAGCAAATGGGACTGTTGATCCAACTTATCGGGGCTCGGCAGCTGTTAAAGATATGGAGTCATCTGATAGGTCGAGGCTCCAAATTAAACAGAATTCCACGTCGTTTTAAGATACGCTATGATAAGACGCTATGACAATAACGCTTCGGCTAATTGGTGGCGTCTTCACATATTTCCTCGGTCGGAAGGCTCGAGTCAGCTCTTTTAGCGTAGCTATAACATCTTTGCTATTTCATTCGTGGAAACCGTACAACTTCTGATGTTTACATTGCAATATGTTAAAAAAATTTGCAGTTTTATCGTCTGGACTTAAACATAACAATGGCTACTTCCATGATATCAAACGGTCGATTATTATAAGTCATGATTATAATATCTCACAATCAAACACAAGGGAGGTTTTAGCGGAAGGAGACACATCGTACATGTGTTACGCAATCAAACCCAAAGTAGATACGTGGCGTGCTATTGGGAGCGCAGGAAGAAGACAGATTTTTCATTGAAGTAATCAATTAACAATGGAAGGTCTTTTTAGAATTTTAGTATTACGTTTAATCAGATACGTATGCGATTGATTATACTCATAATTTGAAACCTAACCTCTATGATAGGAATGTTATATGGCATCTGTTCTCCAAAGTATCGCTTAACTGAGTCTGACTATTCCTAATATAGTTATTATAGTATTTGGTTTTGTCAACAGCATTAAATCAATCTATTTGCACCCAATCCCATTTACAATCACTCATGGTCTCTCGGACTCTCGTCATTGACCCGCACCATTACTCATAAGGCCCCGGGATATATCTCACCACAAATCAAACTGACATTATGCGGCAAATATAACCGGCTTCCGATCAATATGTATGGCATATACGTTTTAACTGTAGTGCACCGACGCTTTATATACCACTGAATTATTGCAAAACAGTGGTCAGGTGTAATATATAGGTTGCTATCACACACCATTCATGAAAACCCTGTGCCGATGCTCAACTTCCTAGTGAAAATTGCAAAATCGCATTTTTACTTACTCCCATTATGTGATGGTAAACTGCGTCGCCTTTGGCATTTGGGTTAGTGACAAACTGACTGGTTACTCCTGATTCGATTTAACAGATTAGTTGTATATCTCATCTCCAAAGTGGGACTACCTGAGTAATTGGCTTGGTGGTATCATTTTAGGCTGCTATCCAAGTGGCGTGGGTTTTGCAGCCCGTTACTTGGAAACCCCTTTGCGCCAAATGGTTGTCAGTGCCTAATAAGTATTCTCAAAGCATCTCAATTATCTTCTACCATCAACATCGTAATAGCATCTCGCTGTAAAAAGTGACACAGATCCCCTGTATTACATAACATTAAAGTATGCTAATAGAAGAAACGATTATTTATTTCAGCTTATATCCGATCATATGATCCCGTTCATGTTATTGCGTGGTGCAAATAACCAAGGTGCATAATTACAGATAATTAGGACACCACCGGAAATCCCAGAGCTGCGCAGAGGCTTGCTCGGCAAACTTTTCGATTATCTCCGCTTTCTCCATCATACATGGGGTAAATCCTCTCGAGTGCTGTAGTCATGTCGGGACTTGCACCGACGTGGTAAGTGTGCATCAACCATTGTGCCTACAATGATTTGTATACCACATTTGTCATCAGGCATGGTCACACTTTGAGGTATCTATCCATCATTTATGGCAATTGGACGGATCATTTGAAAAATATTATTGGGGTTATATAGGAGGGTGTGTTGTCTAAGTTTCACCTACTAAGTGCTCATTACGCATGTAATCGTGTGTGGGCGTGGTCAAAACGCGATTATCGAGTATTGGTCTGATCTTTTCCAACATTCTTCTTGAGTTTCAAATGATTATGACAACAACGCCTTTGGATCATTCCTCCCCCTGTAGATAATCTTTGAGCAATTGAATGTGTAGTCAACCACTGCAATACGGGTTTTCGATTATTTACGCTTTTTCCATCATGCTTGTGGTCAATCCTCTCGAGTAATGTAATCATGTCGTGACCTCTACCAATGTGGTAGGTGTGCATCAATAATTTACGCAGACATTTCGTAATTGGACCCATTCATCCTGTGTGAAGCAACATTGATTACTGTGTCACTGTATCTAACTCAATGAATTCTACGTGTTTTTTAAGTATAAGAGTCATTACAGTGGCAGCCTAACGCATACGTGGAAATATTACTACATAAACGGGAGAATATGTATCGAACGCGTCCTTTCATTTTGTCCATGTACTATTCAGTGACAGCCGCACCACTGTGTAGGTAGCATCATGGTTCTGTTTGCAGGATTCAATCATTGTTTATTAGTATTGCTGACTTGCGTGGAATGCATGCAATATGCTTAAATAAAGCATAACCCCCTTCCATCATTCCGCCTCCTGCAGATAACCTTTGATCATACAAATGTATAACTAATCACAACAATCTGAGTTTACCCAAACATGATTATGCAGCAGATATTGTGAGACAAATATTTACAGCGGACTTATCTGCATCCGACGCAATTCAGCACCGGAGCATTACATGTTCCTGGTTGTTTACTTGGAACCACGGGTGCAATTTAAATTATTTGTAAATATTTGTTCAGAGGGCGAAGCTTCAACTGCTTAATTATAACAAAGAAATGATGACAGCAATGCTGATAACAAAGATATAATTTCTGGTTAAGTGGTCCGACCCTGTTTCTTGGATCGCGCACTGCTCTTCCGAAAGAAGATGACACGTGGGGTTAGATCCTTGCGCAATAGTTGCCAACGTTGCTTCGTCAGCAGTGCAGTCAATTAGACATATGGAGGGGGTACTTACATAATCGGGAGCACCAATAAACCCTCGGTAATGGTTAACATCTGGACAATGTTGGGATAATGTCAATAAACCCTGTGGAAAGTTACTTAGATTCTGTCGCTATCTTCACTTCAATACACGCCATGCAATTAGCTGCTATCATCTGGTGTCTACGTAATTTATTCAATGGCGCTCGTGGATAAAGTAATCGTGAATAGAACATAAATGAATGCGTCCAATTGTTGTTCCTTACAATTTGCACTGCAACCCAAACAAATAAGTGGCAAGTTGCGTAATGAGGCTGATTATGCAGGAGCTGCTTGGCAGGGAGAGCAGAGCTCCGTAATTAATAGATAGTTAAACAGAATGATACAGCATAACAAAGCCGCAGCAGTTCATACTATACCTTGTAGTTAGGACCTGATCAGTATCTACCTGAGTTGTTCCGCATATGCTTCAATGTTTGGTGCAATTTCATTCAGATGGCGGGTGATACCAGTGCCGGTCTTATCGGATAATAAGATATCTCAGAACAAAACAAGTTGCACCCAGATTCCACAGTCGCCGCACATCCCATGTCGCTCATCATATGGATCAACATTTAATGGCAATAATCAAACGTATGGAAATTCGCACAGCCCATGTAAGAATTGGCCCGTACCTACAACGTGACGATCACCTTTGTCGGGATGCACCAGCGCATCAAATATTTGATCGCAAATGATGGGTTACTTAAATGTAACGTCACTGAATGAATGACTGAAGATTAATCGTGACATTACGTTTAAGTATCTTTGCACTGTAACTCTGTAAAACAAAGTGTGAAGGTGTGATAACATTTGCCACAATGCGCAGCACACTTGGCTGTGGTCAAACAGCCGTTGCAAATCCTACTTCTAGCATGACTAACAAGGACATATCTAGTTCGCACATCTACCAATCATATCTGCACCTCACACGGTTCTTAGATATTTGAAAAAGCTTGGCATAAGTTATCGGTCTTTATTGTCTTTATTGTTAACTTAAGACGCTTATGACTTATCACTTTCAATACACACGGGTCCAATCCGCGCCGAATGCTGCACCTCGTCTATCCCAACAAGACTGGATTAAAGGGAAAACCACCAAATTGCATCGTACACACCTGTGGTCGGACTTACCACCTGACAACAGGTCACTGTGGACATCGATATAAAAGATAAAAGACATTGTAGACCAGTGTGATTACCTGGAAAACCTGAGCTGGTGATCTCACCTGAGGATGCACGGCATTCCTGAGACCAACGAATAGTGCGAGCACCATTCACAACACGAGGAAGAAGCTACACCGCATTGTTATTGTGAAGCTGAGAAAGTATTAAGATAAAGGGAAGATACTTTGAGGGGCAAAAAAAAAAGGAATCGATAAAATCTATGAGAATGAAGATTACACGCTGATAGCTAAGCGGCAAGCTTTAATATCAAACATTATGAAGGCTAGATATGCAGGGAAAACAGCCTATGTAACCAATGATAGGCTTACCACCAAGAACAAGACACACCGCTGAGCCAGATGGACCGCGATGAGGTGTTCGGCAAAACGACACTGATATAACCACGTGGAATGGAACGTGAATTTCGAAAGTTTAACACGACAGGTAAAGATGCAAGACAATTGCATGAATTACGAATGAAACCGGATGAGCAGGATTGGTCATAGTCATTAACGAGGGCGATGCGTACCTGGATTATTACAGTTTTGCTTACAGATCTAACAAACGCAAACAATTGGCTTAACAACCGCCGTGGAAAAACTGAGAGCATATTGAGCCCTATCAAAAGGGAAAATAAGTTAAGCACACATTTTCTGGAACATAAAATATAACAACAAGCTAGCCAATCTGTCTCAATTGACTGAGCGGACGTATATTAAAGATTATGTAGTAGCAAACAAGACAATTTTGAAAAAAAATTTGGTCACTAATTAATAATAAACTCGGCAACAGAAATAAAATATTGCATTTAGCAAATGAATATCGTGAGTATTTACATATGGTGCTCTGGTCAATCTGCCTCGTCCGCGTTACCGTACAGGTATGTTGGTGTCTTATGACGTGCTCATTTCCATTGTCTTTCTCCTTAGATATCGCTTCTTCTATCCCTCTCTCAATCGTGTCCACCCATCCACTTGCCCCCATATGTAGCCCAGCCATTCTGTTATCAATATAGCTCTCTTGCGCGGGCATCAGCGTTATCATGTGACGTCCAAACAACTATCAGCGCATTCAACATGATTATCAAAAATAATGTTTGGATTGTAGCTGTCAACCGGCATATTTAGTCCAACTTACATTAGTTGTCCAATGACACATTTAGAACATCGATTGCCACCATTCCACTGATGGGTTCCAGTAAATGGGCAGAAGATTGTAAACGTTACGGGTGACCTAAGATGGGATGCTTCACGATAGACAAGTCATGCGAAAAATGGACAATGAATGGTCAATACATTCGACGCATTTTTCTCGCACAGCGAGCATGGTCCGGGAGTCAGCACCAGTTGAAGTCGATAAACCTTTCCCTAGATTCAGTGTAGCGTCTGTTGCTCACAATTCTGTTTCTGTCAGAACGTTTCCATGGCTTATATTTCCGCCGGTCTTATCATCATGTAAAGGACATATAGGACCATTGTCAGGTGTATAACGATTTTCTAGCTGTAAACTGGTCTTTAGATTTCGAAAGCAAAACTCCTTTCCTTCTCTATGAGCATCTGCGTTTTGGGAATAACCAAACTTTAAGAGAATTGATCAAACCAACGTTAGACTCAATTTAGACTTACTTTATGAAAGCCATGTATAAAATGGTATCAGCATTGCTGCCGGAATTAAATGCGCATGAAGCCGAAGTTATTACAATTGTACGCTGCAGAGCAGATAGCATTTATGAGACGTTACAAATAGAACGACCACCCGCTTAGAAGCATGCCCATGGCTGATCATAGATGTACTGTGGGACAACGTAAGTACTTATAAAATCTCTATCTGCAATGACCATACATTTGAGTGTGGTTTTAATAACATTGAAATAGATGTCAACTTTAAAATGTTGATTCAGACCATGTGTAGGTTTGATACAATATACGTCAAATGGCAATTAGTTGAAGCTTTCTACCTCCTATGCTCAATACATGGCTTGTAACATAATACCAACTGCTACTTGTGCCTCTGCGGACGGTGACATCAACGAACGCAAAACCCGGCATCAATCACACAGTAGCAGAACAATGTTGGATAACAAAATAAGGCACCTCACGCTGGGGGCAGTGACGAGCCGCTTAAGAAGAATGCATCCAATATAACTCATCCAGTATAATGCACTCAATATAATTATCTGGCTATACAGAGAGCTATTGAACAGATGATTAACGCCACATTATCCCAGCAACGTTTATGTATTTCTTGATTTAGCCGGTGTTTATAGCAATGGACATATTGCGCCAAGAAGCCATTACTTTTCCCCATTTGCCGGTCCAAATGTGGCACGAGTTGCAAGTACATTAGTAACAGTTAAAATGCTATGTTTGACTTGGCGTATCACGTGGTTGGGCAAGCGTCGTAAAACTGCTTGTTCAGAGCACAAAGAACAGGACGGCTTATGAGGTGAGAAAGGACTTTACAGCGTAGTTGATGCCTCATGAAATATGATAAAACATGTCAATGATAAACTCTCGAGCCATGGTAATGGTTGCTTCATTTAGTCACGGAAGATGGTCATCTTATTATGATTCGATGCATTCCGGGGATTCCGCTCAAAGGTCACATGGTCTTAGCACAACTAATGCTGCACTTACTCCATTGCGCATCAAAATAGACTCGTACTCTTGCGGTTTAAGCTCTAAGAATTTTATGAACATTGTTTGTCGGTGCAGAGTCTGCTCACCAGGCGACTAGGTCATGTGACTGATGGTAACTTTTACAATATTTCCGTTTTTCATCGTACATCTTTATTTATCAAGTTGCTGCTGCCATAGAAAGTGATGACAGGTATTTAAACTGAGCCGGGCGATGAAAATAATCATTTACGGGCGAAAGTGTTCAATTTGGTCCTGTCACAAACATAATCTATAGAAAGGTTGGGGAGAGCAGTGAATGTTTGCGGATTACAGAGTGAAATTGTAAACAGTTTCCGCCGCGCTTGTCATTTATGGCGTTATCGTGACTATAAATGGCGCGGATGAACAGACTCAATCTGCGTTCCATGAGCCATGTCAACTGATGCAGCCATAACGCTGTGTTCTGAAACACATGATAAGAGACATAGCATTGAACCGTTTGGCATTGGTTACATTTGCGATGTATTCCTGATCTTCAATACTGTATTTAAACGAAAGGTAACACCTGGCGAGTAATGCTATTTTGGTATGTGTACGGTGATTGCATAGGTAAGGGAAGGTGCGAGTATTGGACTCACCCCCGCATATTGCAGATCACCAGATACGATGGGCACCTGTACGCAAACGTTCTTATGTACCGCTCTTAAAAGTACAAAATTAGTGTGGCATCGATGATATGGACAAGTTTGATATCTGACCTAACGTGACACCATCTACATATATAGACACATAGAGATGACCACATTAGCAATACCACACATATATGATACCGTCTACCTCTCGTTTGTAATCACTTTCTACATCAGACATAAAGTTGATTAGTGAATATGATTAGGCGGCCGACAGCGATCTAGCATTTGGGAGCATGAATCAGGCTTATTCAATAATGCCGCCTCTATCACTGGGAGCGAAATGCGATAGATTAATGTTTAATGGGGGACCAAAGACGGGTCAAAATTGATGGAGTAACGTGATGAGCTGATTCGGAGTGTGGGTGGGGTGTGTGTATGGGGGGGGGGGGGGGGGGGGGGGGGGGGCGGGGGGCGAGATCACCAAGCAATTACCGTTTTCTTCAGTGTGTCGTTTAATAGTATTCATAGACAGGACTGGCTTCATTCATATATGTGTCAGCAGAATGTTGTCGTCTACAACATCAGTATTGTTAGCCCACACACTATATGGACAATGCATCGCCAATCGTCGACTGGTCCATAACATCGATGCCACAATAATGTTGTCTTCCATACCATGCAATATCATGCTATATACAGCAGCAACCATTATCGTCCATGCGTTCTGATTTTCGCATGATCAACATGCATTTGTTTACCCTCCTACATCCCCTATGATATGTAAGCGATGTCCTATCCCATTGGTGTGGATGTTGGCTCAGTCGTCAACACTAACTCGCAGTATTGCTTCTTGAGAGAAATCAAAAGGCAAGGACCTTATGTATATTGCAAAGCAATCAACATACATCTCAAACAATCTGTCGATTATGTTGCAGCAATTATTGGCGTATGTTGCTGCTTCCGGCAATGTATCCCCAAATAATGTAATGTTGCTACCGCTGTGGCGTGCATAGCTGTCGCTGTTTGCCACACGAAAGCCTGGGATACCTTGCGACATGTTTATTCAAAAGGGAAACCAACATTGCAATATTATATGTAAGGGGTCAAAGATTTGTATCAACCAACTGCTATAATAGTCCACCGTGGAGCCACATATATACTTGTTCTCTGTACAGCAACTCTAATCATACGGGGAGCCAGAATAAAACAATGATAAAACTCGTTTTCGAATTGACTGAGAAATCTGGTGACTAATTATGTAGGCTAACGTAGCCAGCAAAATGACAAATATAAATAATTGAGCTATCTTACCGAAGCTGATAAACATTATCCTCTATCAAAATGCTGCACTAAAACAAAAACATCTAAAGCGTTTATCCCAACGCTTCTATACTGTTTATTTCGTTAGTAAGTACAATACTTTGAAAATCCGTCTAACGCGTGTCCTGTATATTGGTTGATATGGCAAATTGCTCAAAATCATAGCAGTCCGTAATCAAACATGGACTTCTTTGCCTATTTGACACAGTTCTTACGATGTGACACCATAGTATATCGATGGCAAGCTTGTTCCCCATGCTGAACAAGTCACAGGAACATGACTGGTGATAGATATCATATTTTCCCTATCATCAACTACCTGCTATTGATCATTAATGTACAAGAACACTGGCATCGTTTCTCCATGGCTTGCCGTCGCAGCGTAACGCCTACGAGTGCAATATAAACGGCAAACTACATTGATCGTTCCTCTAAAAGAGCGGTGCATTGTGCGCTAGCTTGGTCTCAAGGATAGGCCAAGCCGCATTGATGAGTAACTGCTAAGGATCTAAAGTGAAATTCGAGTCAGTACTAATCATAACGCTACAAGTACCAGTTGGTGGCCAGTCTCGCCCCGCCCACCTAATGGATGACGCAAAGAGGTAGACTGATTCCGAGTGCGGTTTATTGATCACCATCGGCGGCACACATGTGGCCACACAAGGCCCTAAGAACATCGGCAACAGGCACTACAATTATAAGAGATACTTCTTTATGGTGCTGCTGGTGTGATTGACGGCAACTACAAGATTATGTGGGCGGACGTTGGCGCATAGGGGTCCCCATCGGACGGTATTTTCAGCAACGGCCAGCTGAGGGACGACCTGAGAGGCATGGGAGAACAAAAAGTTAGCATCGACCTATAACTGACCAAGTTATTATGGATACTAAATTTTTTGCAACCACAATTCAACCAATTTTCATGACCATCGCACGTATATTGATAATTTTATAACCGATCAAATTAATTAAAGAACTTATGCTGTCCGGGATCATGCAATATATATTGGCAATGTTTGACTTGCTCAAGGAAGAGCTTCAAATTTAAGGTGGATATATCTAGTTTCAAAATGCACATATTATTTCCTTGATTGCAATGTTTATCCTGAAATAAATTTAGACTAATTTGTGTGTGATACACAAGATACAGGCACAGTCTACGTGCACAAGAAAACGCTGGTGGTAACATTATCACGAAATAAACATGATAACTGTCACAATCTATTCACAAGTAGTGGTGTTTCATTATCGCATAGCTGTATTAATGACAAAGCAGTAATCAAAGTGCAGTGATGAAGGATAATGGTGATGAAACTTGAAGGTGTCACGATTATGACCCTCGCCTTTGTATGTGATGATGATGACTATAATGATGATGGTATGATGACCACAATAAGTAAAATTTATAACAATCATGATTGACCATATGTTACCTTAGATTTTATATAATTTAGTGACGTAGTGCTAGATCGTTGGACTTTCATAGGAGAGGCCGGTGTTCAAATCCTGCGCAAATATTTTCCAATTCTCTTAATGCTAATTAGCTTTGAGCTTAGAATAGCGGTGCCAGTGAGGCAAGCTGAGAGCAGCGGTGTCTTTTGTGCAGCATGATATGTAGGCTGCTATTAACAAACCAGTGAAAAACCAGCAGAAGTGACATCCGCTGTTCTTCAGGCTTACTTTGTGGGAAAATATAGACGATTTATAAGACAATGTATGTCATGAATATATTTAGAATTAAATGGGCTTCCTTTGAGAGGAAAGCAATTTACGATAGGACCGTCTACGACAGAGAGATGACGCGTTAACTTCAGATATCAGTCCCGTTTTAAATTAGATTCGTTTGTTAACGGAAGTGACGTCATCGACATTTATAAAAAAAATCATACTATTGACGTTGTCCATGACAAGAACTGACTACATTGGACCGATTTTAATGATTATATAAGCGATCGAATCATTACGCAAAATGTCCATGAGGATTTTTTTTACATTTTCGGAATATGTGCACTGCTTTAAAAACGAGTTATCATACTCGTTCATATTAATTTTTTGAACATTTGGATTCTTTCGCTACCGGAAATGACGTCATCGACATTCATAAAATCTGAGGACGCGATTTAAGCTGTTGGGGAAAACATGTGGCCCAAAATTTAGTACCATCGGACATGTATTGACGATTTTACAACCACTCAAAAATTCATGAAACTTTAGTTGACTTTTTGACCGGTACCATGATTTTTCGACCTGGGGTGCTTTTGAGAATTGTTTTTGTCGTCATATATCTTATAAGAAGTTTGCAATTAGATTGATGTACAAAATGATGTAAACTATATAACGATCCATTAATAAGGGAGTTATTCGAGATATTAGTTTGTCACCTCGATGACCATGACTTTACGAACGGCACAGAGGCTCGCTTGGCAACCTTGTCGATTATCTCCGCTTTCTCCATCATGCTTGTGGTCAATCCTCCCGAGCACTGTAGTCATGTCGTGACTTCTACCAATGTGGTAGGTGTGCACCAATAATAAGTCTATAGGTGTAATGCCCCTAGTTCGCACATATGTCAGGTATGGTCGCATTGTAAAGTATCTATTCGCTTGTTAAAGCTTATTCTGCTCCACTACTTTTACATTACTTATGCGCAATAACACGGGTCTATTGAGAAATAATATTGGAGTTTTGCGAGAGTTGTGTTGTCTAAGCTTCACTTACTAAGTGCTCATTTCCCATGCGTATGAAAGACACATCGGCATGTTATCGTCTTAGGGGGTTTTCCTGTGATTCGTGCGTCATTCAGAAATGGAACGTAATGTTTCCGAATACCAGTGAGTTGATAATCTTCTACCAGGAGAAAATCTCCTGGAGACATGGTGGTCGCTGCTTATCAAATAAACAAGATTGCTGAGTACCCCGCATGCACTGATAGATCTACAGTCATTGCGGTATACGGACCTACGTTGCTTCATCTGAAGCACGTGGCTACTGCAAGAAGGTTGGATCTAGCTTAGAACTCCACCATAATCACACTCTCACTGGCCATGTGTTACTTATTTCCACGAATTAACAGCATGCAAACTGTCAGGTTGCACCGCCGTAAAATAGACACATAGGAATCTTAATTGAAAGGAAAATGCTATTATCTTGTTGTGGCTTATGCTCATCTGATTGGTTGAGCAAGCCAGCTTACTACGTCGTGTGCTTCGATGAAAGACACTAAATCGAGAAGCCATTGTCTTGTCTGTTCGCACTCTTTGCAGAACAGAGAACCTGTCCAGAGGTATAATATCTTAGCAATGAAAAAAGCTCTTACGTTTCAGTGTACATACTGCGTTGACCCTTCGAGATATAATAATATACACGTTGGCCACTTAGTGAAAACAGTTCTGTATGTTGGTGTGTTGTTTGATCGATGGCCACTTTAACAACGTGTACATGTGTCTACGTCTGTCGTGATCCATCATGAGTTGCTGGCATAAAAGGAAATCTGTCAATGGAGCAATATGATATCTGCATCAAGGCAGTATAATTGTGTTAAGTGCTTAATATTTACGATGGGATTCATTCCACACGAGTATGATAACAGCGTGTCTGGGAGGAGTAAATCGGACATTAACGGCGTATCTCGTCATTTGCAGTACGAACAAATACCACTAACATGTTGGTATCATTGTGTTATATTACGACGCTGTACACAGCTCCTTTATATCATATTAACTACATGTTCATAATGTCACTTTGCATTATGAATTGTGGAATGCGTTGTGCTGTTCAACATTTCAATATCAATACAACGGCAGATGTTGAGAAGAGAGTAGTACACACACTATTTGTAATAAATGGAGCGCATCTGCATCGATGATCAATGTTTCGCAATTTCTGACGAATAGAGCACAGACATAGGCAACAGGATATCACATCAAAGGATTGCTAATCAGAGTTAACAACAGCCTAATGTTTTTGCTTGCATTCCATGTTGAGACTGGCCATAAAACTACATAAAATCAGAACCTTGCATTCATTCGTTTGTTTGATTTAAGGCCTCAATACAACAGCCTTTGCAAAAACATTGATAAGCTGCCAGGTAGTGATTATCATTGACAAAATGAATATCCGGCTGATTCATTGCAGATGAGTGTGCGGTGATGTTTATGTAGCCTCCAGAAATAATCATTGAGATGCTTTACACGAATCTACATCGCAAGTACATTGGGCGCAATGATATCGATGCATGTCATTCAGTATGGGAATGTCTTTCGAGGTTCATTGTGGCTTCTACGGGGGAGAACAACCGACTTTCGCCTTATTTACTACGCATACACATTAGCGTATGTATGTATGATATGCAAGTTCCGGTGCATTTTATCTATTGCACCCAAAGGTTGCAACAAACTGTCATATTAATGGTTCATATTGTGAGCAATGACCAGGGTTGTATGTTTATCGTAATTATATTTTAAAGTCAGATTAATCTGATTAGGGGGAAATATATATATATATATATATATATATATATATATATATATATATATATATATATATAGATATATATATATATAGATATATATAGATATATATATATATATATATATATATATATATAGAGATATATATATATATAGAGAGATATATATATATATATATATCTCTATAGAGATATATATATATATCTATAATATATATATCGATAAATATATATATATCTCTATATATCTATAAACATATATATAACATATATATATATATGTATGTCTCTATATACATATATATACATATATATATGTATAAATATATATATATATATATATATATATATATATATATATATATATATGCAGATGTATATATATATATGCAGATGTATATATATATACATATATGTAAGTATATATATATTTATATATGTATATATATATATATAGACTTAAAAATATATAAATATATGTATATATGTATATATGTATACAGATATATATCATTTTTTTATTTATTTATATATGTATATATATATATATAAAACACATACATAAATGCATAAACATATATTTACGTACATATATATATATATATATATATATATATATATATATATATATACATATATATATATACATATATACACATATATACATACATACATGGGTACCCACCTAGATACACATACATACATACATACATACAAACATAAATATATACATATATATAAATACATATATATATATATATAGAGATATATATATATATATATATATATATATATATATATATATATATATATATATATATATATATATATATATATATATATATATATATATATATATATATATATATATATATATATATATATATATATATATATATATATATATATATATATATATGCTAGGATGTATGCATGTATGCATGTTGGTAGGTAACTATGTATGTATGTATGTATGTGTATATACATATATACATATATTTATGCATATATATATATATATTTTTATATATATGATATTTATATATATATATATCAATATGTATATCTATGTATATGTATATATACATATATATATGTATATATATATATATGTATTATTATACATATATGTAAAAACATGTATACACATATATATTTTTATATATGCATTATTATACATCTGTGTATATTTATGTGCTTATAAATGCATGTATAAATATATATAAACATATATATATATATATATATATACATATATGTATATATAAATATTTATATATATATATATACATGTATATATATATATATATATATATCAGCACAGTGTTATTATAAGTTACTTTGTTTTGGTAGAGTTATTAATGTATTAGTCGTTCCATCGTAGGGCCGACTGATAATGTAATGATGATAATACATACTGAAGCTGAACTCGACGGCGAATTCTCAAAAGTACTTGTCTATGGGGGAGAGGTTTGCTTTGCCGATAAATTCAGTTCGGCTATCCAATTAAATGTTCAATCAATTACCACCATCTGTACAAATTAACTTCTGCTTCGTTTCGTTACCGAACCTATTCATCCCATGTATCTGCTGTGTAAAAGCGCCATTACAGTAGCAGCCGAACCCATTCGAGGAAATATTAATAACTAGTCAAATATGCATCGAACGCGTCGTCCTTGTATTAGTCAGTGACATCTACATTACCGTGCTGGCATCCGCATTACAGTGCTGGCAGCATTTTGGTTCTGATTGCAGGATTCAATCATTGGTTTGTTGGTATTGCTGACTTGTGCGGAATGCATAAACAATGTTTGAAATAAGGCATTAGCCCCTTCCATCATTCCGCCTACTGCAGATAAACTTTGGGCAATTTAATATGCAACCAATCACAACAATCCGGGTTTACCCAAACATGATTATGCAGCAGGTATTGTGAGGCTAATATTAACCGCTGACTTATCTGCAACCGACGCAATGTAGCAACAGTGTAATGAGCAATGCATTATCCGGATTGTTTACTTGGGACCTCGGGTGGAATTTAGATTATTTGTAAATGTTTTTTCGGGGCAAAGATTGCCTAAGTTTAACACATAAATGATCCTAACAATGATATTACCTCGGATTTCGTGGACAGATCGATAGCTAACAGCAGCGTACAACAGCGTACAGCAGCACACAGCCGCAGCAATTATACTATATCTTGTAGTTAGAACTTTAGCAGCACCCTTTTTAGCTGGTCTGCATAGGCTTCATATACCGGGCATTTTCATTCAGATGGCGGCTACGGTGATA
This sequence comes from Urechis unicinctus, assembly GCA_034190875.2. Taxonomy (NCBI): domain Eukaryota; kingdom Metazoa; phylum Annelida; class Polychaeta; order Xenopneusta; family Urechidae; genus Urechis; species Urechis unicinctus. The sequence continues at coordinate 75,777,489 of CM067350.1, read as the reverse complement.
GCAATAAGTTCGCCGGTCTTATCTGATAATAATGTGTCCCAGAGCAATACCAGTTGCATCACAATTCTGCAGTCGACGCAAATCCCATTTCGTTTATCGCATGGATCAACATTTAATGCCAATAATCAAAAGTATGGAGATGTATGCCAATGTAAGAATTGGTCTGTGCGTAAAACATTACGATCACCTTTTTGGGGATGCAGCAGCACATTCAATATATATGATCGCAAAATGATTCCCTCCTGATAGGTTAGATGCTGCTCTACTGAATGAATGACTGAATATAAAAGTGGCATTAGGTCTACGTTACTATGCTATGCAGCTTTGCAACACAAGGCGTAAAGGTATAATAACATTTAACATCCAGCACAGCACAATTGGCTCTGGTCAAATGGCCGTAACAAATCCCACTTCTCATAAAACGACGAAGGACAGCTCTCGTTCTTTCGTTCGCACATCTAGCAGTCATATCTGCACCTCACACGGTCCTCGGTATACTGGCATGACTAAAACACACGGGTAAAATCTGCACCTAATGTTGCTCCTCGTCTGTCCTAAACATCTCTAGTCGGTCTTATTTCCGAATAACAGGCTATGATGCACGGTTCAATCTATCTCACCAGTGTTATCGCATATGCCTCTGCTCATTGTCTTTCTCGCTGCGTCTATCCCTCTCTCAATCGGGCCCCACCAAACCACATGCAGACATATGTAGCCCAACCATTGCGTTATTAAAATAGCTCCAGTGTTGTCCAAATAACAGTCGGCGTACGGTCGCCCACCAGCAAGCTGCACACTTTTAGTGCAACTATTCGGCTATCAAACGGCTTAGTTAGTTTGATTGGATTTTGTGTTGGCAACAGTGGTGCAGTTGTTGAACATACAATTACTGTGTCAGCCAGTTGCCGTTAGCTGCAGGAGTATACACCCTCATCACTCTAAAGCCATGCAGCACACTGTTATAGCTTAGAAATATTAATGGTTTGTTAGGACTGCATATGGTCTTGTGACCTTTGCAAAAAAATGAGACTCTCTTACTTTTAACTGGCTACTTTGTATTTGTATATTTCATAGCTTAGTTGGTATCATGTGTGTGACGTATGTTGCAATCAGCATCACTTTAGCACTCATACATCATATTAATGGATGCATCCACATTATGTCTGGCTGGTGACAATGAACTTCATGCAAGTCATAAGCCATGCAACCCAAATTCAGATGATTTCTTTCAGCCAGTAAAATACTACTAGCTCTGAACCTTGGAGGTCCAGGTTTGTAACGCTGCGTACGGAGAAACACTCAGTACCAGGATCAGCCTCATTCATCGCACTATCACCTCGCTGCGTATGGAGAAACACTCAGTACCAGGATCAGCCTCATTCATCGCACTATAACCTCACTGCGAACGGAGAAACACCCAGTACCAGGATCAGCCTCATTCATCGCACTATCACCTCACTGCGAACGGAGAAACACTCAGTACCAGGATCAGCCTCATTCATCGCACTATCACCTCACTGCGAACGGAGAAACACTCAGTACCAGGATCAGCCTTATTCATCGCATTATCACCTCGCTGCGTACGGAGAAACACTCAGTACCAGGATCAGCCTTATTCATCGCACTATAACCTCACTGCGAACGGAGAAACACCCAGTACCAGGATCAGCCTCATTCATCGCATTATCACCTCGCTGCATACGTAGAAACACTCAGTACCAGGATCAGCCTCATTCATCGCACTATCACCTCACTGCATACGGAGAAACACTCAGTACCAGGATCAGCCTCATTCATCGCATTATCACCTCGCTGCGTATGGAGAAACACTCATCACCAAGATCAGCCTCATTCATCGCACTATCACCTCACTGCATACGGATAAACACTCAGTACCAGGATCAGCCTCATTCATCGTACTATCACCTCACTGCGAACGGAGAAAAACACTCAGTACCAGGATCAGCCTCATTCATCGCATTATCACCTCGCTGCGTATGGAGAAACACTCATCACCAAGATCAGCCTCATTCATCGCACTATCACCTCACTGCATACGGATAAACACTCAGTACCAGGATCAGCCTCATTCATCGCATTATCACTTCACTGCGTATGAAGAAAAACACTCATCACAGCCTCATTCTGCGTATCACCAGGATCAGCCTCATTCATTGCACTATCACCTTACTGCGTATGGAGAAACACTCAGTACCAGGATCAGCCTCATTCATCGCACTATCACCTCACTGCGAACGGAGAAACACTCAGTACAAGGATCAGCCTCATTCATTGCATTATCACCTTACTGCGTATGGAGAAACACTCAGTACCAGGATCAGCCTCATTCATCGCACTATCACCTCACTGCGAACGGAGAAACCAGGATCAGCCTCATTCATCGTATCCCTCAGCGATCAGAAACACTCATTACATCAGCCTCATTCATTGCATTATCACCTCACTGCGTATGGAGAAACACTCAGTACCAGGATCAGCCTCATTCATCGCACTATCACCTCGCTGCGTACGGAGAAACACTCAGTACCAGGATCAGCCTCATTCATCGCACTATCACCTCACTGCGAACGGAGAAAAACACTCAGTCAGTACCAGGATCAGCCTCATTCATTACGCTATCACCTCGCTGCTAGAAGCTACTATTTACCTTGAACGGACGCTGCCAGTAGCTTTTCGACAACACGTCATCACACTATCCTCAAAAATGCAGCGAAGCATGCTAAAAAATCCATGATATCAAAAGTCATGTCTCGCTATGCCGCAAAAAAAAATTCACAGATCACCATTATTGAATAGCTATGGAAGCCTACACAGGCAACAATATTTATACCGTTCACGTGATAGGTCAGGTTATATGCTATTGACATCATCTTGGCTCGGTAATGCGTGATTGTACATTCTATTGGCTAAAGGTTAAAGATAAACGCGCAACTAAATAGACTCAAGATAGGTAAGTGAGGACAACTTGCTAAATCTACCAACGACGGAAGGGTTGGCCGACTGATTGTGAAATCCACGCGATGGAAATTAGACGAGAGCGGTTTTACCCATTTGTCATAAATAGTGTCCGACTGCTGACCAGCTATACTTGTGTTGAACACGATCGTTACCTACAGTGAACAAACGACCTACTTGGGTATCGACATCATTGCGCTTAACGGTTTTTTGTCATAGCTTATTCATATGGATAGTACCAGGCTCTTGTGGCAGTGAGATTCTGATTAACTCTATTTGCAATAAATCCTTATTATGCGTCTGAAGATATCCAATTGATTTTTATGGAGTAGTTCTAAGATTTGTGCATGGGAAGATGGTTCCTATTGTAATCAAGCTAGACAAGTACTCGACATATAATGTCACTATGAGTTGCTTACGATGACATCAAAAGAGTATGTAGCAACGAGGTTCAAACGCTGATTTACCAGGGCATCATCAAATGAAAGCAGGCCGGTAATTCCTGGGATGACCTATCCAAGCAAAACGAATTAAAGAATCAGCTTGACTTAATTGACGTCGTTTCAAAGTTGTGGTGGATGCTCTCTCGAGAGATAAAGCAACCTAAAGTAGTGCGTATCGTGTGTCCCTACGCATTTATATGCGCATCTTCAGGTGGCGTCGTCGACGGTCCGGCCGTTCTGGCCATGGCCGGACCACTTTTTTGGCCGAGCATGCTTTTCGGCCGGACCACATTTTCAATAAGTCGTAAGGCCTTTTTGATATTCTTGCGTTTTGTGCCACTGTCAAATTGGCACGAGTATATCTAGATCTAGGTAGATTCTTTAAGTATCAATTATTCATTCGATCTTCGTTTTCATTGACCAGTGCTTTTCGGCCACCCCGCAATGTAGTAATTGTAGTAGGACTGTCCAATAAATCCATCCTATAAATAGAACGCAAAATGGTGGACATTGCTACCTACCGAGCGAGGATCGGGTGTTTCTCCGTTGTTCCAGGGTTTGCGATTGACCTAGACACCCTGCGGGTCATCGGTGTTCTTGGCTTCATCGGCCTTCTCCTTTTCATTGCTGGTGTAGAGATGAACCCGGGACCGTTAGATCGGGTTAGTGATTTTTTTTTAATTTTAAACTGGCACAAAACTTATTGCGATGATCAAAGTTCTACTATAGAACTATATTTTTAAACAAATATCTGCCTCTTGGTCATATTAACTAATTATCGAATGATTATTAAAGGCCTATCGACCACAAAGAAATATGGATTGACAAAAAAATATAAATAATGTATCTTTCAGATATTTAGATCTATACACTTATATATCAATATTACATATCTGATATTGTCAGGAAATTAGTGGCCGATTGGTTAGTGCGCTTGCTTACGACGCTAACAACCTGAGTTCATATCCCACTTTTTTTTATTTTCACTTTTTTTTATATGCTCAGCCTGGGTCCATATTCATAAAGAAACTTAAGTACAGTTTCTCTTTTTAGCAGATTGAAACTATACTTAAGGAAAGGGTTAACCCTTTACGTACTTATTTTAATTATAAAACTTAAGTTTCTTTATGAATATGGGCCCAGGGTGAGCTATTAGTATCACCCACGGTATTTGATCCAGCCTCAAGAGCTACATTCTAACTTCGAGCCATAACTCTATCATCCATTGTTACTGAAATATCTCCCCTTTTTTAAAAAAAAACACCTTTTGCTCCAGAATTAGAGATATATTATTACAAAGGGCCATAACTGAGTCATGCAATTTGACACAATTATCCCCCTATTCTGACTCACGAAAAACAGAAGAGTGTGACATGTGCTTGTGGTGCTATTGTTTAGAATTATAAATTTATTTTTATTCCTCATCAGGATGACCTATCAACGGCACTTTTACCCGAAGACTGGTCAAACAGTCACTATGCTGCAAAATCCGGATATCTTGTTAAACCAGTTTCAAATTGTTTCATAATAAATGAATGGCTCTTGTATTAACTATACCAAATTATTTTGAACAATAAATCTGAGAAATCTAGGTTCTTATTGAAAAGCAAGTGTCTCTACATGTATTCTCAAATACATTTTTCTCAATGGTTTGAATTCAATTTGCACAACAACTCCAAGAACCTAGGTTCTCACTTGGGATTTTAGGCAAAGGTGCCCGAAACTATAGTATCGTTAGCAAGTGAGAATCTAGGTTCTCAGACTTGACAGTCTAAGTGCTCAATGAGAACCTAACTTGAAGTTTTTCGAATAATTGTTCAAAAGGCTTGCCATTTTTAGACACATTTTAAATTAATTCAATTCAACCAGTCAACGGTATATGGTCATAGGCTTTTAAAATCAGCTTAGCCGAAAAGTTATCATAACAACATCCACAAATGCAACGGATACCGTATCATCAACTGGATTAAAATTTATTTCTCTGTTTCCGTTTGACATTGTCGCACAGTTCATGTCGATATAATTTATAATCATACGATCAGTTCACTCCATACTATTATGCGGTCACCTGCGTCACTCATGTTTGAAGTGCAATTAGTGTCACAGGCGAGTACAGTTATAAGTATAAGACATTACTGCGGAGTACTAGACACTACTGCTGAGCACTAGACACTACTGCTGAGTACTAGTCGTCACTGCTGAGTACAAGACACTACTGCTGAGTACTAGACACTACTCCTGAGTACAAGACACTACTGCTGAGTACTAGACACCAGTGCTGAGTACAAGACACTAGTGCTGAGTACAAGACACTACTGCTGAGTACTAGTCGTCACTGCTGAGTACGAGACACTACTGCTGAGTACTAGACACTAGTGCTGAGTACTAGACACTAGTGCTGAGTACTAGACACTACTGCTGAGTACTAGACACTACTGTTGAGTAATATTAAATACTGCTGAGTAGCAGTCACCACTGCTGAGTACAAGACACTATTGCCTAATACTGGGCACTGCTGCTAAGTACTAGGCACCACTGCTGAGTACTAGGCTCTACTACTGACACTACAAGACACTACGTCTGAGTACTTAGCTATACTGCTGAGTTAAACACACTTCTGTTGAGTATTGGAAACTAACGCTGAGAGAGTTGTCTAAGAGGCTGGATACAATGCACCACTGCAGAGAGCTCAATCTATGTAGCTGAATACTAGACATTGCTGCGTAGAGCTTTGTCAATGAAACTGTGTTCTGGTCGCCACTTCTGAGAGCTTTTCTATGATGCTGCGTACTAGACGCTGCTAATGAGAGCTTTGTATATGATGATGTGTACTAGTCGCTGCTACTGAGACCTTTAACTCTGATGTCAGACATTACTGCTGAGAGCTATGCGTACTCAACGTCTGAGTCAAATTCAGTTCAACTGAATGCATTTTAAAGGAAATATCCACAGATCTAGGTATTCGTAACTCCACATTGGTTTATCTATATGAATTGCTTTATAAATTGATTGAATATATGAATATGTAATGGTACCTGACGCGTTTTCGTTATCACATTACTGAACTAAATAATGCTGCCTTACTAGAATTAGGAATAACTGTATTGGGAAGTTTGGCGTATTTGATTGGCTTCCCTTACTTGAATAATTGCTATTGGGTCCGCTTGATGTACGCAGGACTGTTTACTGAAATCACTGAACCAAAGGGGAATCTTGATTTGAAAGATACGTTTTATTTAGAAGCACTTTGTCAGCTCAGAAACAGAGCGATGGCGGTGATGTAGCCGGTCAGAACCAGAGCGATGGCGGTGCTGTAGCCGGGCAATTGTAGGTTTACCTGTAGCAATCATTGTTTTGTGCCAATAACTACAAATTCATGAATACTAATAGGTATAAACAGCGGCTTGATATAACGACATCGGCGATTATACCAAAAGAAAATTATTTATCTGTTAAGTCGGTAAAGTGGGAGATTTAGCCAGAAGCACGAATCACTTTTGTACACGATTGAACGCAACTTGCGCATGGGTAAAGCTGTCATTATTAGGGTTGCCAAATGAAAAATTCTTCGAAATTCATATTAGTTCCGGTAGGATATATTTTCAATTAATGCAGAATAAAACGCGTGGTTGTCGTCGACACGTTATAGTGAGACATGCGTCATGCCCATGATTTCTTTAAGGGTACTGTCACGTGCCAACACGTGCGATATCGATAAATCGCTGTAAGGATTTCAATCATTCACAGCGTAAGTATAACAAAGCTTGACATGGTTGCTATAAATGATATGGATCTCTTGAGAAATATGGCTGATAACGTCTGTTCATAATCGCTCATCAGTCCTGACTAATCAATGGTGGAGACGTCTGTTCATAATCGCTCATCAGTCCTGACTAATCAATGGTGGAGACGTCTGTTCATAATCGCTCATCAGTCCTGACTAATCAATGGTGGAGACGTCTGTTCATAATCGCTCATCAGTCCTGACTAATCAATGGTGGAGACGTCTGTTCATAATCGCTCATCAGTCCTGACTAATCAATGGTGGAGACGTCTGTTCATAATCGCTCATCAGTCCTGACTAATCAATGGTGGAGACGTCTGTTCGTAATTGGTCATCAGTTCTGACTAATCAATGGTGGAGACGTCTGTTCGTAATTGGTCATCAGTTCTGACTAATCAATGGTGGAGACGTCTGTTCGTAATTGGTCATCAGTTCTGACTAATCAATGGTGGAGACCTCTGTTTGATATTGGTCATCAGTCCTGACTAATCAATGGCGAATACGTCTGTTTGATATCGGTCATCAGTCCTAATTAATCAAGACAGCTATAACCTTCAATCCATTATATGATTAATACCTAGACAAGCGTAAACTTACACTGCAGGAGCCATATCTTCACCACGCGATTAAAACATGCTGTGCAAACCAATCAATGCCATACCCTGGTAAAACAATCGACGCCAATTGATATTTGTGACAACAGAGACTATCACCAGATCCACGTTTACTAAGAGGTTAGCAGAAGCTAGGTTACAGAGAACATTGAATCTGAATAAGAAGGCACACCAAAGCACAATATATTATATCACAACCATGCGCTCATATTTAATGCTGATGAATGCATTCACAGGAGACGAGTTGACATGCCAAAAACGGTAGCGAGCGCACAATAAAGCATTATGGTGACGGTTAAATTATTCCGAAATTCAATGCATGCATGCAGCCATTTGGTGCTATTGGCATTTTATGTGCTACTGGGATGAGTGGCTAACGTCGATTATGCAGAAACCGGCTCTATGCCTACGTTGGCGTTCATGGGTATTGTCCAGTCATACGAATCAAGCCAATCGCGTGACACCCGCACATTTCCAATTGCTGACATCCGTAACGACGAATTCATGGCCGAAAACATTTGAAGAGAAGTCCACCAACGGTTGCATCCAAGAAAATCATGGCCGCTTTTCTTCGGGTCTGTTTAGTCCTTAGCTGGTCATAAAACCTTTTTTATGGCGCAAAACGACGGTGACCATGGTGGTCAAATGTGCACTAGCGTCCGGATTCACGACAGTTTCCATCTCACAGAGTTCACAGGCAAGCAAACATTTGTCGTTACCGCTCGATATTCTTACTTAATTACATTTAATTTGTCATTTAAAACACTCTTCAACAGAGACCCACAATGAACGACCACTTGATCAACTCAGACTAATCTATTACTGAATTCATGACTAAATTTACATCCTAAAATTAAAATTGCACAAAACTACGGTATGAATGTTTGACTAAGTAATGTTCATACGGTCGCATGGTAGAGGTGTTGCATTACGGTTATCAATAGTTTAATTGCGTTCACTGCACCAAAAGACCCCTCTTCTGCATTCCTCCAATCGCAGAAACATCATAATGTCAGCCTCAACCAGCGTATTAGCGCATTATTGACGTCATGATATTTTAATTGCAAGCAAATTAAAATGTTCTGCACGATGTGACCGTGTTGGGGTGATCAGTGATACTGACGCTCTGGTGCTACAAAATCACACATCACATTCCATCTTTTATGATGTTATAGGCGTACGAATAATTTCAAAAATGTGTTGTGGTTGACTGTGCGTTTTTTCTATGAAAATAACGACAAGTTTATACGTCGACACACTTGTGTCCCTTAAGTGATACCCGCATACAGTAGATATATGAGTAGCTAGAATGGTAAATACATTTGATCTACAACATACGGTCGTTTGGCTACAATAACTGCTTCCATTAGATCTGTTGATCATCAATTATAGTGCTGCCATCTCTCATTTATTTTCTGATTTCAGAGCCCCAACGTCTAAATCACAAAGACAGGTAGGTTTTGTCGACTTATCTTAAGCCTATTGAACATCTCTTTGTGGAGAATTAGTTTTTCTCTGGGCATCGCATCCGTCGCAATGTCCACATACCCTACATGATTATAAGTAAACTTCCACGTTCACCATGAATTGCAGTCTTTGTTTGTTCTGTTGTTGCAATTCGTGGCTTGTGGTTTTGCTCCAGACAATAAATATCCAAACACAACAGTCATCCCCGCGCTGCTGTGTTGACTGCAATAGCATTCACAGTCCACAATGTCTGACTAGCGACCTTTTGACGCATTATGTAGGTAACAGAAGCCCCCATAATAACGTCTTATGTAGATGCTTGGCGCCAACTTTGTGCATATTTGCATTATTCCAAAGGATTATACTATAGCATGCCAATGAGATGAATTAAAGCGAATTAATTCATATTTCGTACTATTGTGCGATAGGTTCACATGACCCGTGGATTCCTTTTGGATATAATTCGCATACCTTCCGTCTCGTTTGTAACATAGGGTATATGTACCTGCCTGGCATCGACGCTACAACCATAGAACTATAATGATGACACCAACGAGTGTAGACTTTGTGTCGATAATCGGCTTTCAATACTTTTGACCACCCACGATGTTATGTTCCGTGAGTTTGACTTTTTCCAGTAATCCACACATCGGAAAGCAAGAAATATGACAACTATAACCACCACCGTAGTATGATACGTTTTGTTTTGTTGGTGTAGCGGTTATTGGTCACGTGGTATAGAAGGCAGACGTTCTATAGTGACTGTCGCATTTCCACATCTTCCGGAGAGTTGTAATGATTTAGCTATCGCAAGACATATCC
>CM067350.1:75754883-75762383 GCA_034190875.2 Urechis unicinctus | reverse complement strand
AGGCTACTAAGAGTTTACTCTGCACTGGTTGTTTGCCGCATTGTCTGGTCTGTCTGGGATTCAATTGTGATATCATGGTGCTATAAGTGCAAAGACCCAGTCAACTAGCCGACGGTATGATAATGCACTTTACTGGTGAGTTTAATTTTACAGCGTACCTTTGTATCTCAATGCGCAAGTTTATATTCTGTGTCGTATATCGGGAATTCGGAAGTTATATAGGTGTCTGTGGATTCAAAATATACATAAGCACCATCGAGAGACGTGTTTACATACCAGCTGACCCTCTGTGAGGAGTCATCTGTGGAATATAAGCCAATACATTACGCTAACATAGCTAATTCATGTAAATATGTGATTAGTCGAGAGAGCAAGTTGGCGCAGATGTTTGTACAGTGAGCTCTACGCACGTGCCAGTTTATCTGCAATGATTGGATGATTGGGGTTGTTAAGCTTAAAGTCGTGGTGTGTTAGTCAATTCCCATGTAACTGTTGTTGCTGCACCCCAGACTTATAGCATTCGATGATAAATATTTAGGGCATATACTAAGTTGGCATAAGTTGGTTTTATATCACCTGAGCGCATTTCATGATAATATCACTGCTACGTCCCTGGCGTCCAAGCTGATTTATCAACCCGTATAGCCAGGCTATATGATACATTGTAATCTATGGACGATACACTAAATAATCTTACAACACCTGTTTGTTAGTTAGGCAAATAATTACTACCAAAAACATTCAAACAGGATACAGACGATAATCACATTTGAAAACCATGAAACACATAGAAGCGATTTACCAAGGCACGGATATGGTGAGGCACGATGGTACCCACAGTGATTTGGAGAACGCATTTGGTCGGTTCTCTGTGAAATCTCCAGTATCGGTCTTCTACATTAGGCAACATATGTACGCAGGGGTCCGTCTGGTTTATATCTTGACATCAAGCTTAAAATAAAGTTCCGAGTCTACTTTGTCATCAGCTTACATTGCACGATGCAGCCTCTTCCCGAGAGGTAATCACATCAATACCTCCTAACACCAGTAGAGATCGTTTAGAGCCTCATTGTGGCTTTTATTTCCCTCGTTGTCGTCTAGCCTCATTATTATCAGAATCGCGGATCTGAGGATGAACCTTTCATGGGCGATTAAACCGTAAAGAACGAACATCCTCACATGAGTTTTACTAATGACGGGTGCAGGGTAATATGGGTGATATAGGTACTCTATGATACGCGCTCAGGGGCCGAGCAATTATTGCCAACGAGAAATATGCAAACTGACAAAACCACCAGGTTGCTCCTTCGGAATAATACATGTTGTCACACCAGGGTCAGTTTGCACCACGTCTATTAACCTCTCTCCGACAATAAATAGATGCTCATTGTCACCCACAGATGCGGTCACGGACATATTAGTCGATTCGGTGTCTGCCATACGGACAATATTAACATTAGGACCTGTTATAGCTTTGGAAGCAAATCTATTTATAGGACCTCTGTTCTGTTAATACACTTTATGTATTCCATTATGAGATTAATCAGGATGCTATACGATGCAGAGTTTTGAGGTACGTTTGGTGGATACATGAATGCAGATTAGATTGAAGGTAAAGGATACCACGGCAGATGAAATAACTAGATTGCCTTTGAACAAGGGGAATGATTTCACGACGGGGACGGATGAGGAAAGTCACGTAACTAGGGTTGTTCCCTCTTAAATGTCTTTGACCTTGTGACAAAGTAGCCAGGTGCCGTGGCGTAGTGGTATACTGCGTCGCCTTTCGACCCACAGGTTGGGGGTTTGATACCAAGGTGTGAAAACCTGACTGGTTCCCCGTGACTTGGTTGATCACGTTTGTGCCACTAAAAGGGAGCTGTGCAAGCACCACAATTATCACCAACAACCACGCGTCGCGATGTCACCTCCTAGTTGAAAATTTCGTCAAACCCCCAAAATTAACATTACCTCGTGGCAAAGCATCAATGCCTCACCAGGCTGCGATCCCCCACAACACGTACAAACGCCGAACACGATAGGGCTCGTGAGTTGAGGAGGGCTGAACTAGAACTTTAACCATACTGATTTGCGGGCAGCAAAGGTTGTGAAGTTCAATGGATATACAAAATCCGTTTTACCCAATTACCAATCGCCCAATGAATACAATGAATAAGTAATTAAAAGATGTCATTAGTATCTTTGTATTAACCAGCGTCTATAGAAAGAGGGAGGGTGGTTTATAAAAATCCAGCTTACACTTCACCTACCAGCCTAGATAAATAATTTTCATAAGACCTAATTATACAATTGACTCGGACTTCTGTCAACTCTCAATGTTGATATATGAATCATGATTGATGGAAATTAGAACTAATAGTAGCTACTAACTAATGCAGTAGGTCCATTCAGTGGAATTAACAAATCAGTAAGACGCGTGTGCAGCTGTTGTACACGCTTGGATATGAAAAGAATATGAAGCCAGTTGATAAGTATTACCATAAACAATTCCCACATGGTTTTTTCTATAATATTAAAGAAGGGTGAATACACCTAGATGGGATAAGCGCGCATGAACGAAAATACTGAATCTTTTTATCAATTTATATTCCAATCGACAGAAATAAATCGAGTGCAATTTCACTGTGATAGTTATATGACACTTAAAGCGTTAATTCATTTGTCATACAAGCCGCAGAATGTCAGTTGAAGAAGTGGAGAGTTTGAAAGCACCACGCAGTCAGTGATATGGTAAGTGATAAGTGATAGCAGACCACCAGCAAATGATAATACAGTTGAGTGATATATAGATATGTCACGCAGAGGGATTATGCTACGATGAATATTGCAGATACATATATTCACTCTACTATTAGCCTGCTATGATTGTACAGCGGATGCACCTGTCTGTGAACAGCGGGAGTAGAACTATTGGAAGCACTTTCTCGTTAGCTCGGTTAGCAATGTGGTGACAAAGCATCCGCAAAGGTCTGCCCTCACTATGAGGTCAACAAGGGGCCTAGGTTATGATATTGGGCTATGAAAATAGCGTCCTATTTCTGAGGTATTTTCAGTTAACGCATCAATGCACCATCACCGGACGTGACGGTGTAACCCTAGTCCAAAAACCATATTTGGAGTTGTGTTGCGAGCAGACCCCTCATTCAACACTATTATGGCCGCCACAAGATGATATCTTAAATTGCTTCTTTTGACGGTGTAAGTTGACTCAGCAGAAGACGAAAGCAGGTCTCGATGAAGATCTAATTATAATAGCTAATGTGTGGATCATCCTATAAATGGGAGGTCCTCTATATGACGTCATTAGACCCGACAGAATACTGCTTCTAAGGAAACCGAAAGTCGGTTCTGCAGTAAATGTAAATCCTAGAGAAGACGAATTGGTACGAGTTCTCACTTTTGTTCTAAGTTGGCAACATACCCATTGTTCCATGGTTTAAAGATGGACGTTGTGACCTGCAGTAGTATAGATAGTGGCGGTGCTGGCACACCGCCCCTCATCTATACTACACCCCTAATTACAGCCTATACAAGATTTCGATTTTTTTGGCTACCTGTGCACTTAGGGTGAGCTTCACTCAAAAGAAAGGCGCGTCGGGCCCGACCCTGCTATATAAGTTTTCTGGTAAACTAGCATGACCATAGGCCAAGGTGTCTATGCTGTTTACAGAGAGTGACACCTTGTTGAAGTGTAATCCATATATATTGTGACCATCATTGCGTAAGATATTCATACCGTGTCTAAACTGCATTTTATCGTCCAAAGAATCTTTAAAATCTTCATGTCGTATATTCCTTTAAAGTCCGACTTTCTTACCCTCTTTGCTCTCGTCAGATATCTCAAGCTTGTGTGACAATTGCTGACAAGCTCCTGTAGGCGTTCCACTCGCTCCATACGAACATCGTTCATAATCTCCTGATCTCTCACGATATTCTTCAGGTCCTCAAAATCATCCACAACATCTCTCAGCTCGTCCCCCAGTTCTATTTGTTCGCCTCTCAGATAGTCTAGATCTAACCTCAACTCTAATACACCACCTTCAAGTTCAGCAATACGCTTTTCGGTGTTCATTTCTATACCTTATGCCCTCGTTTATTTAATAGATTGGTATATATTGTGCGTAAGTAAAAATTATTCTGTGTATTGAGGTGGGTCAATAAGGTCATTCACAGTCCACTAGATGGAAAAGAAGCTCCCAATTTTGTCTGATACCTTCCAATGCTTTCCCACGTTGGATCATCACGTTTTTTCCAGTCTGGTATACTTTTACAGATCTAGCCCTAATTTCCCACCTTTATTGTGGTATATTTTGTGACATCAGCTAAGACGAGTTTGAACCCATAATCCGAGATATTACCATCTTCAAGTACTGTTGATACAATGGCAGCAATGGTATTCAATTTGCTCTGCACTAGATTGCGGACCTGATCATGTTTTTTCACCTTGACGGTCAGTCGCTTACTGATAAAGTAGCACCCAACACAGTGGTAATAGGAATGGCAACCACTGTAGACATTACACCTACACCACTTGCAAATGCCAACATTAACATAAGCATGTCTACTGCATCCACTGAGGTCACTGCATGTCTATATTTCTTGTACATACACAATATTCTTCAATTTCTTTCTCGAATTATTGATTCTTGAGACTGATCTCATTCAACCGATAAGAGTGCCCTGGATTCTCATCAGGCAGCTCAGGATAAACGGTGCCGTCGGAATAGTAAGTCGTTGTTTCATACTGCTGTTTTATACTTAAGTCTACATGTCAAATTCAATTTGGAGTTATACTACAGAACATGTCGCCATTCTGTGTTGACTGGTTGTATAAAAATAAATCACATGGTTGGACCAAAGATATTACAACAGCTCGTTGGTCATCAGGTTGATTTGTCCCATTTACAACAGGAACAACTGCTATAGCACCAGTATACGCGGCCACACCAAAAGACAACCCCATACGAACGATTTTTCCATTTGATCACATGGTATATCCACAGCTTGGGTCTCGTGAGAATTGACCCCTGGCCCTATCACCAAACGACCACTCATATCCTTTGCAAAGGCCGTCACTTACTTCTTCACAAATAGTAATGAGGTGTTTCATTTGTGAGTTTACCTGTTGTCTCAGGCCCCCGCGCTGCTCTTTGTGTTGAGCATCAACATACTTTTTATTGTAACGATCCTTTGGTGAAATCTGGTCTCCTAACTGAACGATTTTATCATCGCTCGTTTCAAGGTCTCTAGTCATAGAACCGCCACCTTTATCCATTCTCTTGGCCCCACTTAACCCAAAGGTCACCTTCTTTAGACGATCCGAACTCTAGAGAGACCTGCACCCCATGCTTGAACACTGCCTCTTCCCACCTCGTAACTAAGACATTTGTTCCTTTTTGGGATTCCACCTTTTCTTTGGTTAACCCAGCAGACATTTCAGTAATAGCCCATGGTGGACTAGATGTATCCAAAGTTTTGTTAATGAAGTAAGTCTCCTGCATGTCCTCCCTCTCAGTGTTCTTCTCTCTAGCCCCACAAAGGGGTGCGACATACTGTAGTTATTACAAACAATCCAATCACTATTGACCAGAACCAACAACTGCTGGTCCGCTTCCCCCTTCTAGGTGCAGGTGACGTCATTGTCCCGGGGACAGCCCAGCTGGCCTTTAAAACCACGCTAACCTCTACTAACGATAATCGCAGCATTGTGGAAAAACCTGAGTCGCGCCAGGGTTAGGAAAAAACAATCAAGATTTCTGGCAACGAGGTCGAGGTTATGGCGACCTATTAAAAACTGCACAGGAGAGACAGGGCATCCAGTATCTGGCCATTGACACATCAGATGACGAAAATGTGACTAAGATACGAGTGGGGACAGAAGACAGCACACAGGTCGACTTGCGATGCTGTATGAGCGTGTGCTTTGCCACAGGAAGCTTGCATAAAATAAAAGTGACACACTGTGGAACATTAACCTGAACGTACCGGCTCGCACCACGAAGGGCATCCTACTGCTCTTTGAAGATGCCCATGCCTCTTTTGCTAGGTAGACAGAGCCATTCTACCACACAAAGATTACAATAGTCGAGGTGACCATTCAGGGCAGCCCCAACCAACTCTATGCCCAGGGCATGCGTGGCTACCAACAATGGGATGAGGCATGGGGTTAACTCTCCTATAGCATGTGCTTAACTCTGCTATAGCATGTGCTTAACAACAGCTGTCAATAAGACAAATAAATTTAGTAAGTAAACATGCCATCAGAGGAAACGAACACGTATCAGGCGGAGGCAGTGGAGAGGATGACTAGTCAACGACCTATAAAAACGCTAAAAGGGTCGCTGCAGTGCGAAAGGGTGCTGAAGCTCGAAAAACCAATTAGAAAAAGCTTCGGAGAGAGCTCAATGAGGCTAAGGCCACGCTTAAACACGATAGTCGCGCTAGAGATGAGGATGTGGTAAAAAAACCTGAAGTCGCCATGCAAGCGACAAGCCAGAAAGGCGGTCTTGGCCAACATGGGCAGTGCCCTTGTTGTCGGTGGCGTTAGGTTGTTTGGACTAGCATGGCATTGGTACAGGCACAGACTCGTAGCCTGGCACCATAAGCAGGTTTCCCTAACGCGCACGCCTAACAATAAAGAGTATGTTGATGCTCAATACGAACAGCAGCGCAGGGGCCTGAGACAAACATGACAACATAACAACAACGCCAGCTACTGATTGCAAAATGCTCACCAACGTACTGTATCATGGTGCAGTTGTTTCCGGTATATCAATAGGTTATGCCAAGCTCGGTAAGATGGCTCTGGGTTTGGTTCTGTCGCGTCTTGACTTCACGCCACGTGACCTGGTTATGGCTGTGGCCGACGTAGCTCTAGTCATGGCCACAAAGGATATGCTAATTAAACAAGGGATTATACCAGGGGATATACTGAAGTTATGGCCTCAATTGCGCTACTTGCTGGAGGTCCACTTGTCAACGCCCTTGCATTCTCTGGGAGCAACTTCTCTAAGTTAAGAAGTGGTCAAGTGGACGCGGAACTTAAACGCTATGATATGGCAATCAAGCGGTATCAGTCTGTGCAGGCAGAGTGGGCCAAGAAGCGCACTGAGTGGTTTGTCTTCCTCAATGCAAAACACGTTGCACAAAAACCCACTTCCGTCGTACCAGGGCTCCTGCTGGGGCTCAAACCTTCCTTCTGGTGTTGGCGTACTCTACCTCTTCCAGCCAGGTGAGCTGGAGCAAGACCACCGTCGTCAATCCACGTCTAGTGGGTCAAGAGATTTACCTGTAATCAGGTAGTACTCACGCATAGCATGGTCAACATCCATTAAAGTATTCTTGGCATGTTTTTAGTGGCAGAGTTGCTCATTGATGTCTAACCACTCATTAGATATCTATGTATTATATAGGCAATAATGGTTGCAAACAAGTGCCCTTGGATATTGGTCGGAAAGATCCACCCTTGTAACAAGCCCT
>CM067350.1:75739883-75749883 GCA_034190875.2 Urechis unicinctus | reverse complement strand
GACAATGAGTAAGTTACTGCGCCATTTCAACAATTGGTTTTTGTTTTGGAAGACAAGAGCGAATAATTAATGTTTATGATTATGATGATAATGATGATGATGATGAAGATGATGATGATGATAAATGTACCACCGCAAGGTGATGTGCATTGGAGCATGAGATCATCGCTGGCAGGGACCATGCTTGTTATAGCTGCCTACCCTGAGGCTCGACATGCAATATATCGTGATAGTTTTCAGCCGTCGTGGGAAAATACATGCATCAATTCAACCAGGCAATCATTTTGGGAACCAGTTGCTAATTCATTTGCTAGCATATATTGCTTTGGGACTTATGTCGACTTATATTCATTCACGGGAATGTCGATTGCCGATCCGCGCCTAGAAATACTTATGTACACAATGTACTATTCACGCTGCCATCCCGCAATGGTGGTGCCCACAGTTAGTTATCAGCGATAATAACGTCGACGAATGAAATATTTATCACTTGTTCGTTCGCATCAGAGTTAAAGCATCGTTCAACGCAATATACGGGAAAGTTTGCGTTGTTATTCACCGTAAGACTACTCTGGTCGTGTGAACCCAATCGCATCATTAACAAGTTCGCTTCAATTCACCCTATTGACGGGCTATTGCATAGTCTTATCGTGCTTAGGAGACACAAAATAATACACATGCGCACATAATTAGCCCCATGTATTACGTACAGTATTATTTAGGCTGCTCCGATAGTTTGCATCATGTGTCACAAGGCGGCAGTAACCTTTATCTACAATTTTGTGTTTGCTTTCCCTTAGCTTTGATGACAAGGTGAATTGTGAATGTTGCTGCAGTCAACACAGCAGCGCAAGCAGCATTGTTTTATTTGGATATATAATGTCTGTTGCAAGCCATAAGTCACAAACAAACGAATGTTTCAAACAATCTACCCGCTGATATCAGCGATGATACATTCCTTCCGGTTCGTGGTGATGATGTGCAGCTATGGGATATCTGATGCTGATGGCATCGTGTAATACCATTGATCAAACAGCACACAATGGGTATGGTCGTTTGTCTACAGGAGTCCGGATGTAATTACCTGTGTTTGACAGGACATCTCCAACATTGCTTCTCCGACGAATGCAATCACTGATTCAAATTGTTCCCCAACAATAATGCCTATCGGGCTATCAACACAAAGCGTGGCGGATCACTCCAATACAAGACATTTAGCTATCACGAAAGAACGATTGTTTAGATAGAGTCATTAAGTTCTCCAATATATCTCAGCTGCACCCAATGACATGCTGCTTTCAAAAACAGAATCCATCCCCACTCGCATTCTAGCTATCTACCTCTTGCGATATGACTCCTGTGTATATAGCAGTCGTGTTATTTTTTCTACTTGGCAAAGCATAGCCCTTGATATACAATGGAACTAATTAACACACACCTGTTGTCTGCGTTTTATTCCCCTGGATGATGCCAACCACTTTAATCAACCTGAACTTTGCATTTTCAGCAAGGCCTTCTTTGGTGCATAAAAACCATTACACTATTGTAACTAAGCGTATGACCCTAACCGTGAATCGACGTGGATCATATTACACCCAAAACGTTAATTGAAGTTTGGGAGTATTCTATAGTCTCGTTCTATAAGTGACATGCTAGGTCGTTAGTTATAGCCATAAATACCACCAGGGCATGGTAGTGCAGTCACTTAGTGCTAAGTGCTTGACGGTAATAGAGCTCCTTGTTGTTGCTATTGTTTCGACGCGTACGTTCAGCGACTTACAATTTCGAGTAGCAAAAATAAGAATGCGTGCAGCAACGTTTTTGTTTTGCCATGCGACGTCACCTTCTCCAATGTATAGCGGACCAAATTTCTTCGCATGCAGCCCTTTTAGGACTTCTTCATTGTAGACGGCCGGAAGACAGCAAATGGAAATGTGTGAGTGACACGCCATATGCTGTGTCTTATGCATATAATAACCGCTCAGCAACTCCGACATGAGGCCGGCCTGTGAATGACAGAGTGTATCCGGATTAACCCACTGACCTTTTCATGACCCTCTCATTGAGCTCATCGTTCATCATAGAGCGCAACTGATTGGCTTAAGTCTCGTATGTAGATATGGCTCCTGTGGTATATTTAATTATTAATAAATTAATCACACAGTACACGATGCATATCGAATTAAATAATGAGCGTTGTCACGAGATTCGCCCAGACTTCTCCAGGACACACATTGCTGCTGTCAGTAACGCCTACATTGATCGGCCACATACACATAAATAAGTTCCATGACTCATGATAGTGTAATTTGCTTACTTCCGACCGGTGGTCAGATACCGTCAAACTTAAGGTTGTAGCAATTATTGCGGCTGCCGTGAACGCAGATAATCGGGTTAATGATGGATTGTCGACAACAGCTTTAACGCTCTATCTGAGCTGATGAGGTCCGTGTATCAATATATATTTATAGACTAATTAAGGCAATGTATCATAGTATAACATTCTGACGAATAAATTATTCAAGGGCTCAGACGGCTATATCATGTTATACCGCTGTTCACTCTATTCCAAACGCCGGAGTGCATGACGTGTTACCGAGGTGAATACACAGGTGTCAGCCATGTGGACGGCATAGCTAGCTTACATTATATATGTACCCCCATATTTGAACAAAAAAATGTTAATTAAGATACCAACATAATGATTGGTTGTAAAAGCATGAACCTTGCATGCATTTGAGGATGTCAGCTGGTGCATGCCTGTATACAACAGAGGATAACAGACCTTTCTACAGTGATTATCAATGGTGGCTGATGCCAAGTGTGCGGCTTCGAAGTAGGTCAACGTTAGACATAGATAACAGACCTTTCTACAATATGTGATGATATCAAATGTTTGGCTGTAAACATTTGACCAAGTGTGCGGCTTCGAAGTGAGGTCCGTTACGATCTGTAAGTTTGTTGTATGATGAACAATTTCTACATTAATGACAATGTTTGGTTCTTGGGCTTATTAAGTAGGTTGAATAAACATGACCACAATGACAATGTTTGGTTTTTGGGCTTATTAAGTAGGTTGAATAAACATGACCACAATGACAATGTTTGGTGCTTGGGCTTATTAAGTAGGTTGAATAAACATGACCACAATGACAATGTTTGGTTCTTGGGCTTATTAAGTAGGTTGAATAAACATGACCACAATGACAATGTTTGGTGCTTGGGCTTATTAAGTAGGTTGAATAAACATGACCACAATGACAATGTTTGGTGCTTGGGCTTATTAAGTAGGTTGAATAAACATGACCACAATGACAATCATGATATAGGAGCTTATAGAAAATCGATACAACTCATCGCATTGCTAGTAAAAATTGTTGGATCCTCCCAAGACTGAATTACATCGTCACAGTGACATCATTCGTAATGACGTTTTGATTCATTGATTTATATATAACATTCAACAGCGTATGGCCGTATTTGACCATTTCGATTTTCAATGAATTATGCAGCAAATGGCAATCACCTCAAATACCCTTTACTTCAAGAACACTTTACACATGCGTGAAAAACAATATATCCCGATAATTATGAAGTCTCGTAAGCAGTAAAGACTTCAGACACTGAGTGATCATTGGGCAAGTGGTACACATTCATTTATATTATTCACATTTGAAACTCATACACATAACGCACGAAGGCCAATTTCTAGGGACCGCCCTCAAGGATTGCTCTGGCGGCTACACCACCTGAGCATGCGACTAGCATGATGGCGCTGGCATTAAGGTATTATCCTAAATGTTAGCTTAAGTGGCATCTCACCATTATGCATTTATTGTACATATATATTATTTTGATAAGAACAGGTTGCATTTGATTAAAAATCACCAATATGATGTCATGACTATAAGTCATAGCACCGACCATCTACATATTCATTAGCGACATAACACGCCAACTCTGAGTTGTTTACATGCGATGTACTCCGTATTCATTGTCCAGCATCCATCTCCAGATACATTATCGGCGACGTACTCGGCATGATGTCCGAGAAGCTTACAGCATGATACAAGTAATTACAGATGAATCGTATATCACCTTTAGTTAATGAAGATACGCTGGTTGTACCCACGATGAATGATTATTAACAAGGTCTGATGCTCCATCATCACCAATCTATAGACCGACTGGCGACCTCGATCACGTACATTATCCACCATGATGATTAGATGTTTGTGACGTATACGTAAGAGGAAGGACAAATAGATCTTGGTGTTTGCCCAAGACGGACAGTTGATCATAGACTGTTAATGATTTCCTTTTGATAAACAGAAATCGCCCCTAATACAGACTTTAGCCTATGGGTAAATATGCACGCTAATTGAACTTTGTTCGTGTGATGTTCAGTAGCATCGAGTTCTTAAGCATCAGGATTTAGGGGTTTGAATTGCCAATACCAGTGGCTCCATGGATAACAATAAATGTCAGCCTTATCGCATTGTGACAGAGAGAGATGATCGTGACAATA
Organism: Urechis unicinctus; assembly: GCA_034190875.2. NCBI lineage: Eukaryota > Metazoa > Annelida > Polychaeta > Xenopneusta > Urechidae > Urechis > Urechis unicinctus. The sequence goes on along the minus strand of CM067350.1, from coordinate 75,745,355 downwards.
GGCCGTCAAAAGCGGTGGTCACTTGTCGCTGGTCCCGACGTAAGATGGAGCACACGGACGAAATGACAGCTAGGACCATCTGAACACCTGTGCTTCATAACTAGACGCGGATATACCTGGTTATGTGAGATCCACGTCAACTTTGCGCCGTTGCAAGTTACGCACACCTCAACTGTCACATTTAATGTGCGGTAAATAATGAGCTTGAACGTGAATGTGGAAGCTTCGACAATTATCTGTGGGTGTATTATTTTGTGTTTCATTTCAAAACAGAATTGAGGAAGCTTTCGGTAGACTCATTGACACATGTAAAAACGCGCACTCAGGATTTGAGTTAGGGATGACTTTGTTTATCATGTAAGCACATTCATCACATCAGTAGAACGAATTGTCGGCATCATTTTCCACCACACAAATCAATGAGGAAACCTAACACATAAACATACCCGTTGAACGGTCACACTCGAGCTGAGGTACTATCCTTGATCACACCCCGAGAACGATTCCGCTTGAGCTGGGATAGTGTTCATGATCTCAACGCCGTGAACGATCCCACTCGAGCTGGGGTACTCTCTATGATCATACATCGTGAACAATTCCACTTTAGCTCAGGTCATTCTCCATGATCACACCCCGATCGCACACTGAGAACGATACCACTTGCGTTGAGGAACTGTCCGCGCTCACACCCCGCGAACGATCCCGCTCGAGCTGGCGTTCTGTCAATGATCACACCCCGCGAACGATCCCGCTTGAGCTGGCGTTCTGTCAATGATCACACCAGCGAATGATCCCACAAATGATGGGGTACTGTCCATCATTATACTCTAAGGTATTCATATCTATCTATACATCTTTAAGCTGCAGTCTCTTCGCAGTATGATCACGACCCAACAACAAGAGACGGCGGAACCCGGAACTCAGTCATGTCATAACTAATTCGATTTTGAAGGATTATAACGTCTATCGGGCTGCACTCACCACTCCAACCTTTTGCCTTAATGCACACAACACTCCCACCTGTGACCTTATTGCATTCAATCCTCTCACCTGTGGCCCTAATGCATTCAATACTCTCACCTGTGGCCTCATTGCGTTCAACACTCTCACCTGTGGTCTGATTGCATATTGCTGCTAAACATACTGCAGTCAACAAGCAAAGAAAGTTTAACAACTGCTACCCCTTTACGCCATTGTAGAATCAGCGTCATGCGGTTATCCTGCGTGGTGTGTTTCATATGCAGGCATACATTTTAATGAATAACTGGGCGTCAATACATGCACCAAGTTATTGTGCAAACCGACACGTTCCGGATCGCGTGATTATGTTGATTTCTTGGGATTCCGTTCCGGATCGCGTGATTATGTTGATTTCTTGGGATTCCGTTCCGGATTGCGTGATTATGTTGATTTCATGGGATTCCCCTATCGGGTCGGTAAGACTATACACTTATATTGTAGTGCAGAAATATCTTGCTTTTTCCGATCACCAAACTAAGGGGATATACCCAGCCCATAGCAGACACAAAGAAGCTTTGTTTTTACTGGAAACTGTCTATGAAAATTTAGCCGAGAATGACACACCTAATCCCAGCTTTTCTACCCTACAGATTGGGTGAAAAGTATGCGGCGCTACTCACTGAAGGAAAGTCTCTAGTAACGATGCACTGATGCCTCAGGGAAACTGCTTGATTAATGAAGTGCGTCAACTCAATCCATCCCACTAATAATACTATCAATTGGTTTCACCATACAGCCCCATGTGACTCAATCACCTGGTCCTTCCAGAATACATCCCTTTCAACAATCTGATGACGTAACGCCTCGTGCTAGGAGTAGAGTTACAATGCGCCACAACACTACATTAGCTTTGTTAGATACCCGCTAACAAGTGACGACGTTGAATGACATACACTGTCTATTCTAACCTTGAATACGTATGTATGAGCTGGATTATATGGAGCCAATAATAGAACCATTCCGTTCGTGAAACCTCATTTATCTTATCCATCACTGAAGTATAACCCGTAGATTATGTTGACAGTCCCACATAAGATATCTACCGGGGCTCACGATAAAGCTGACTGCATACAGCTCCTGGCCAGGACGACCGTAATAAGAGCGCTTATTCCATCTGGTGAATAATCCTGCGCAGGCAGCTCGATCAGAAACACTAGTTGAAATGCCAAAGTAACATTGCCTGCTTGGAGATAATGTCTTCTACAGAAGAAGCTAATATATTTGCTGGGATGAGCAACATGGTTGGGGTAGGGCACCAACCTTAACGACAAGTTACAATGACACGTTAATCTGTTCGTAATCGGTAATCAGTCGTGACTAATCAATGGTGGAGACGTCTGCTCTTAATCGGCAATCAATCCGTACCAATTAGGACAAAAGCAACTTTCATTACATTATATGATAAATACATCGACTAACGTATGATTGATCTCTTAGATATCACCCATTTGGTTTCCAAGCACACATATACATGGCGTTCTATGGTGGAACCACCGATATTTGTGACAACAGACACCCTCTCGATTCATGATTATTAGAAAGGTAAGCAGACTACGAGTAAGGGTAGAGTGCGCACTGAACCTGAATAAGCAGCCAAGCCACAATGAAGTCAAATAAAAAACATATAAAATGTAGACGAGTTCTTGAATCGAACGATTCGAATGTACTATCTGCTGTGTATAAGACCAGTGATGGCAGCCTGTAGTTTAGTGCCATAGCGTCCGTCAACCATCCCGAAGAGGGCTTCATCTGAATCCCAGTGATACTTAACTTTTGTATTCAGCTAATGTGTACAGTACCATTTGGTATTACGTATTTTATTAAAAAGGAGGGTCACCCTGTCCAGAACTATGGGTATCCATTTGTTTGAATGCATTCTTTGCTGTGAAAATCAACAATCAATTGGTTGCAACTAATGATTTATTTGTTGCATATTGATCACTCGGATAGAGACCTACAGCAAGCGTTATCTCGGCCATCAATGATGTGATGCTCAACAACAGCACTTCAATAAACCAACTTGGACCTCGATTCCGTATCAAATTACTCATCACCATCATCATCATCATCATCATCATCATCATCATCATCATCACATTGTTATGCGAAAAAGAATAATTCCGTTTTTTGACCCTATCTGTATCATTATAGACAAGTTTGAAAATAGGGACGCATTGATCCGACTACATTAAATGGATCATGTGTGTCACCATTCAATGGAAATGGGAGGCTTAATTAATCAGTCTTTGTTACAATATTCCACGTTTAGGGTTGGCATTTTATGAAGATGTTCGGTTATTGTACCCGTCACTCATTCACCTATGTACGCTGATAGTGTAGGACAAGCTACCGCAACATAAGTAACTCGATACTTGAGCTGGGATGCCACAAAGTTACGATGCCGCCCTACAAGTGATGTATAGCGCAATCATTTGATTCATCAATATGTTTGCTCCATATCAGGATAAATGTCAGAAAATATATATGCAGGATTTACTTTTTCTTACAGTCATCAGCTCCGGCAATTATTATTAATCTTATCAATTCTTGCGATGATCTACGTTGGGTTAATTTGTGTCCACAATTATGGACGAGACTTCACGAATAACCAACACTGTGGTCTTAGCAGGTTTTCATACGTAGCCTAAATAGAGTAGATCCCTTGGTCTGAACATTTGTAGTAAGTATCACTCAAATTGCTTTATAAGAGATGGATGTGTTTGTAGTTAGATGACAGATCATGGTTTATGACGCGGTTGGCCGTCACCATGGTGTATGACGCGGTTGACCGTCACTATGGTTTATGATGAGGTTGGCCGTCACCATGGTTTATGACGCAGTTGGACGTCACCACTGTTTATGATGCGGTTGGCCGTCACCATGGTTTATGATGAGGTTGGCCGTCACCATGGTTTATGACGCGGTTGGCCGTCACCATGGTTTATGACGCGGTTGGCCGTCACCATGGTTTATGATGAGGTTGGACGTTACCTTGGTTTATGACGCGGTTGGCAGTCACCATGGTTTATGACGCGCTTGGCCGTCACCATGGTTTATGATGAGGTTGGACGTTACCTTGGTTTATGACGCGGTTGGCAGTCACCATGGTTTATGACGCGGTTGGCCGTCACCATGGTTTATGACGCAGTTGGACGTCACCACTGTTTATGATGCGGTTGGCCGTCACCATGGTTTATGACGCGGTTGGCCGTCACCATGGTTTATGATGAGGTTGGCCGTCACTATGGTTTATGATGAGGTTGGACGTTACCTTGGTTTATGACATGATTGCTTTCAATAGTCCCGGTAACAGACCATGCTCTGTATGTGTTCTTCGTAGCCAGGCAACATAAAACTCTATGTCATAACGTACTGACGTTGCACCGTGCCCATCGTTTCACACCGCTACAGAGATAAACTAACGGTCCTGTGCTGCAGATATCGTAAGGCTGCACAGGTAATGTACCATGGATACTAGCTAACGTGCAAACTTGCAACAACAAACCTACTCGCTACAGATTAATGAAACTCAGACAAACAACATTTGCTCAGTTTCATGAATTAAATTCCATTTGTTGCTTACACACTGTAAGGCTTTGCTGTTTGCTTGTGGCCAACTTAATTATTGTTGTCTGCACGCTCCATTGTTTTATATGCTTGCCTTTGATCCCAAAGCATGATTACAAAGATGGTACATCTGTCCCTTGATGGAAGTGTGTCTTTAATAAAACGGGTTTCTACTGGGTGATGACTCTGAAATGGCTTCATTAATCGTCAGCCCGTCTGGAACATAATGTTGCTTGGTATAAATGCAATTGGGAAAGACATTGCTTATTGGGGATAAATATTAAAGATAAATTGTGCTATTTTATGCAACACAGTAAGCCCCATTGTTTTACAATGATATTTCAGTATCATTTGAAGGAGAATCAGAAGGCAGGTGTTCTAACAAACATTGGTTCATATAAAGTTATCATAATCATGTAATTTTCCCCGTAACCAACTCTGATTATTAGAATTTCAAAAGCGTTCAAAAATGATCATGTACCAGAGTTAAAGCATCGGCCTGACACATGGCTGGCGTTGTAACAGAAGGCAGGGCGTGGTGAAAAATGGTATTAAAGCACATTAGACGATCGTTTGCAGCGGTGTCCCTCGCGCGTTGGTCCTTGGGTCCGATCAATGATCTCGACACTGTTGCTGACATAAGGCTAAATTAATTACTCCAGGACCCCAAACAAGGCTCTTAACCAATTTGCAAACGCTTTATAATTACAAAACTTACAAGGTACTGTATATAGGTCGGGCAAACGCGAATTGGCTATTCTGCTTAAGAGGATGCGGAAGATAAGGATGTAGATGTCATAATTGATCAGTCATTTGAGTCAAACAAACAATGCTGTGCAGTAGCCGTAAAGGCATACAGTTCTCGGAACGATCAACAGAGAGTCA
>CM067350.1:75732383-75734883 GCA_034190875.2 Urechis unicinctus | reverse complement strand
AGAGTTTTGCCTGATTAATGGTCTCAGCTACCACTGCTATATAGAATCGTAGTTAATTGCGAATTACAACGTTATGGCGTCTAAAGTGAACTCGCCAATGGATTCCTTTAGCTATGTGCAATACGCAACCATATAACGTCATCGACGTCACACAGTCTACATACGTTTTCGCGACGCATCATAATCGCAAAATCTATTACATTTTTTTATATAAAGGTCCAAAATAACCTTGCATTGTTTTATCCAGATATTTCACACCAAAGATATTGAACTCAAACACAGTAGACGCAATATGTGTCTGTGCACACAGATGGCTAAAGTACACAACATACAAAAGTTAATACAAACACGCAATAGCAAAAGTATCTGCTAGGGAATATACAAAAGCTACATATATCGAACAGCACCCTGATTTGATATATATATATATATATATATACATATATATATTCATATATGCATATATATATATATATATATATATATATATATATATATATATATATATATATATATATATATATATATATATATATATATATATATATATATATATATATATATATATATATATATATATATATATATATATATCTCTATATATATATATATATATATATATATATATATATATATATATATATATATATATATATATATGTATATATATATAAATGTAAATATATATATATATTGCTTTATATATTACTATATGTATTTCTTTATATATTCATATGTATTTATATATTCATATTATATTTATATAAATATATATATATATAAATATCAGTATATATATATATATATATATATATATATATATATATATATATATATATGTGTGTGTGTGTGTGTGTGTGTGTGTGTGTGTGTGTGTGTGTGTCTGTGTATGTGTGTCTGTGTGTGTCTGTGTATGTGCTTCTGCTGCTCTGTGTGTGTTTGTGTGTGTGTGGGTGTGTATGTCTGCATAGCGCAGTTCTGTAACAATAATTGCGGTTCTTGGCTACTATATAAACCACTATCAGGGTAATGAAGCTGTCCGAATGATTCATTAATGCACTTCTAGGTTGTCGTGTACAGTTACGCCATGTTCGGTGCAACGCGTACAAATAAATGTTTCCTTTTGCCCCTGCCATCATACGCCTGTCACCATAAGCAAATAAGGCGCGAACATGTGATCAAATGGGTGCCACATTTGGTTTGCAAAGTCATATGTCATTCATTGTTCTATGGGAATAACATCGAATGGTTCGTAATTGGATGAGAACTGCAGTACTATGCGGCCTCTCCTTAGGCAAGGGATCACGCGCGGTCAGCAGTACTGTTACGCGTGAGAATTAGTCCAGCGTATCGTAGAACAAACAATTTCTCATCATAATTCCGTTGACGAATTAAATACCTTTATGTATTTGCAGATCCATTGTCAACGTCGCCTCTGCATATGGTTGCATAAAATATACTGTGCTGGTCTACACTCGGTCAGAACATTCCATTATAATTACGTCAGTTTGCTCTTTAATGCCTAATGTCAAAAAAAATGAATCGTCCATGGCTCATTTGCTTGGGTTGTCGTCAACACCCTGCATTTTTCCCGGTAGGTGATATAAAGCGCAACACATCCTTTACCAGGTCTATTCACCTGTCACCTGTCACAACAAATATGTATTGTGGTGCATGCAAGCGGGCTACTTTGCTCCTTCACTCCTTTTGTTTAGTGTCCGTGACATTTATATGCCCATTAAAAATTAACAGAGGCTTTGACAGAGTGTACTGAAACTAAAACACTATTCAGTAAATACTGGGTTCACATATGATGGGAAGTACTCGCTCAAAAGGTCAATTCGATGTACAGTGTTATGGTAATGAATAGAATGGAAACAAAACTTGTTGAATAAGAAGGCCACATATCTAGCCATTGCAATTTGGTTTTGTTTGACACTTTACGATTTGGTTTACGATCAAGTATCTTGTGATGCATTTGCAGAAAACGGCGACCACTGCGCAATACAAGTTAAGATGAAACATTTGGTTACGGTTTGCATGTGTGTGATGTATGGAGTAGCCATATGACTACTCATGGTGGTTGTGATGGTGGTCGTGATTGCGGACGTGGATGTGCATCTTACACAAGACTGTATGCACAAGATGGATGACTTGAGGAACAGTTGGTTCAGCTGGTATGGAGTTACAATATGTTCTAACAGACAAAAGGGTCTAAGCTTGGGAGTAGCACGATTCATATAAAAAAGTGCGGCAATTTTAGAAAGACAATTAGACACATAATAAGCTCAGTGCTGACATTATGCTGATGGCGTTGGGCCTCTAATCATCAGCAAAGCAGAAACTGTGTAATTATGCAACTGGTTCATCATGGTGAGGTCGTAATTATTGGAACGTAAAGGCTTGTCTGAGTAAGGGCCATTGATTCAAGGCTCATTGAAACTATATAGATTATATATCGATGGAACGCCGGAACCTCGATCAGTCATCCATACTCGCC
>CM067350.1:75519883-75729883 GCA_034190875.2 Urechis unicinctus | reverse complement strand
TTTATCAGCCACAATTTGATGCATCTGAAACGAATGAGATTCACCAAGCCGATCTCCTGTTTCTTCGTCATGACATCTTGAAACGCCTGGCGTACAAGTGTGCCCTCAAAGTATAAGTCTGGCCTCACGCTACACTGCTGCAAAGCCATGGCCACCATATGGACTAAAGAAGTTGTCGTTGCACTTACATGTAAGGACCATTGCATTGACCCCACCTTCTTATGGTCGACCCTGGAAGTCAAATGGTTGCAGTGAACCAGCAACTGGCCACGCATGTCTCGGTCAGACGTGGTTGTGTGGATGTTTGTCGAGACCCAGGCTATTGTGGAACGCTTTAACCTTCTCTTTGGACACCACTATGCCGTAGAGTTAAAACTTCAGCCTCTACAAGCCGTCCAACGACTGACCTTGTGTGGTCATTGTATGTCTACCGGCATGGACGCTCTGTCATTTACCCTGATGATCCCGTGGTCTACTTTTTGTTTGACGGCCACCTCGTGCAAGGGTTCTCACCCGCTGATGTTTGTGTCCTTGGGCTGGCAGCATCTCGATATTACGAGCCGCGCAGTGGTTCTGCTGTGCGTCCTTAAACTGCAAGATGTAGTCGACCTTCAAGTTGAACCCCAACATAGTCTTGTCCTGGTGCGTGTGGACTACAAACTTCTGCTGGATTGCCTTGCGAAACTGCAGCTCAGTTGGCTTCCTGGCCTTGGAACCCTCGTCCGGGGGACAAGTTAGCTGCTGGAGCTGGTGCATGTACGTGGGATACCGCTATGCAGACAAGGACGGACCATTGCACAAAATCTTCGATGATCCAGACTTATGGAGGTCTTTGATGGTGATGTCGACCATGAAGACGTAACGAACAGGGAAACTATCTTTTTGATGGCGGTCTGTGCTGCCTCGATGGTTACCTTCAAGATGTCATTGAGGAGGCACATATTGGCGTGGTCTCTGCCTGGTTTTGGGTCTCGATGGTGCAGTAGAGGCACCGGCTCGTAGGGTTAGTTCTCCTTGTGTTTCTGTATTAGCAGATTTTTCTGGTGGCTGGTGAATTTGCGGTCCTAAGGAGTCCATTGCTCCACTAACCGATCCCAATCCTGGCAGATCAGCAGGGTACTTCAGCGATGCCCCTACCATAGTGCTACTCTGCAGGGAGTCACTGACCAGAGAGTCGAGCTCGTCTGGGTCAGTCACAAGTTTGCCGGCGAGTTTATTACAATCAGCCTTGCTACCTTAAGTGAACTTGCCGACGATGCTTCAGCCTTTCTCTCAGTCGAGTGGTAGCCAAACCTCATGTTGTTTGCTGAATAAGACAATGAACACTAATCACCAGCAATCTGGCGTGATGAGAGTGCTTTGGTGGGTTTTCCCACTGGAGGACGGACGATGGTAATGATGGGTAAGGGAGCTATGGTGGGTTTGCCTACTGTTGGTGGGTTATCCTACTGGTGGACATGGAGCTTTGGTGGGTGAACCTACTGGAGGACGCGCAACTTTGGTGGGTTTACCTACTGGTGGACGTGGAGCTTTAGTGGGTTTACCCTACTGGTGGAAGGGGAGCTTTGGTGGACTTACCTACTAGTGGACTGGGAGCTTTGGTGGGTTTACCTACTGGTGGATGGATGGCTTTGGTGGGCTTACCGGTAGGCTTTGGTGGGCTTACATAATGGTGGACGGGGAGCTTTGGTGGTTTTATCTACTAGTGGACTGGGAACGTTAGTGGTTTTATCTACTGGTGCACTGTGAGCTTTGGAGCGTTTATCTATTGGTGAATGGGGAGCATTGATGGGTTTATTTACTGGTTCACGGGGAGCTTTGGAAGGTTAACCTACTGGTGGACGGGGAGCTTTCGTGGGTTTACCTACTGGTGGACGGGGAGCTTTAGCGGGCTTACCTACTGGTGGACTGGAAGCTTTGGTGGTTTTATCAACTGGTGGCCAGTAAGCTTTGGTGGGTTTACCTACTGGTGGGTGGATGTCTTTGGTGTGTTTACCTACTTGAGAACAGATGATTGGAATGACTGGTAAGGGAGCTTGGATGGGTGAACCCCCTGGTGGACGGATAATTGAAATGACGAGTATTGAAGCTCTACTTCAATGGAATGATGAACCGGACGAGATCTTACTGCTAGCAAAGGGTTATCCCGTCTGAAAAATTATACTCCTGACTGAGGCCACGCGTGCTGTTTCATTGTTGGTAGCACCTTTCAAAGTGTTTGTTTTTGGAGTGATTATTTGCCAACTGCACATGCTTAGTGTCCGAACATGTCTGTGTTCAACAGTTAGCCCCATGTTAGATTCATCGTTTTATCACTGTAACATACATCCAATGTTTTGGTTTTGTTTTTATATAGCACCGGATGCTTTTATGACAATCATTGTTAGCTCTCGTCAAGCGCAAATATTCAAGCCTTATCAAGGAATAAACCTTAAATGCGGCAGTCAATCATGTGGGCGCAGCAGTCTGAAGCCCAGTGCGTTATAGATGCAACACGTCGGCCAGTTACGTACTGTTACATTCGATTAAGAACATGCAACAGTCTGGCAGTCTCATTCTTCGCTCTGTCCATTCAAGCAATGAACATATGGTAGAATGGTTATATTCAGCAACATATGCCAACTGTATTATGTAAGGAACGTACTGCGCCACCTGATGGTTACATCAAAGGCCGAGGTTTCCTGAGGATCACGGTGAATGATATCATGTAAATACCAGATGCGGTCAAACAAACGATCTGGTATGTAAATATATGGGCTATATCAGCTATGCCTCATGCTTAGCATATTTATAGATGCATCTGACATTTAGTTGTGTGAAGTGAAGTTATATGTCAAGTGAAGTTGTATGTCACACCGTTACAGAGAATTGTGGAGCCTGGACTGTTTGTAAGATCAAATTGTAATGTTTATCAACTCTTTTGAGTGTGACAAAGCAAATATAACAGAATATAAATGCAATAGGCCGGTTTCCGAGCTCCCCCTATCTTGGATACCTCTTCTATATTAAACACTAATGAAGTCAAAACGCCGCCACGCATATCTTTAAATTGTTTATGTCGGAGATGCAGCTATGCTTTCAAGACGAAATGTCATGTACAAAAGCGTGTTAGTCATTACAAGCAAAGTATGGTTTGCTTGTGAAATACAATTACTACTCAATTTATATGATTAATCAATATTTGATTAGTTTTTGCTTTGAAGATAACATATGGAATTTCCTTGTCAACACCCAAACAGAAGCAGTCAACTGATGTATTGTCATTATCATTCGTGCTAATTTCTACCATGCATTAATATAAAATACATTATAAGACAAAGACAGCTACATCTCCGAGCCTCGTTCACAGTGTTTCAATTGTAACAGAGTGCCTTTGTGCATCCTTACCCTCAAGCCTCTGAAGGGTCAGCCCACCTTGTTGCCGGATTGTGGTTTGATTATGACCGATTATGTTGACAATGTCAAGCTGAGGATATTATTTCCCCGTCGTCAAGGGAGCCATTGCCTTCAGCACAAGGTTTTTGCAAGCATTGTATGAGCATTTACCAGGAGATTGGCGTAGCTGCTAGAAGTATGGAACGGCTCTGCCGATCTCATCACATAGTTGGACATGAGGCTGAGGCGATTTGGTTTAATTTCAAAGGACACTTCCTGGCGCTTCAAATATTCAGTTCACCCGGGTGATGCTGTCACATGTGATGGAGTGGGCGCCTGTTCAAAATATCGCTGACTAGAGCCAACAGAATCCTAAATATATTCGGACCTGTTGACATGGAAAAGTGATTACATGGATCATTCAACTTGGCACTCGTCGTTTAGAATAGTTGTTATATCATATTACGTGTGTATTATAGATAAAATGGTGTTTAAACAAATCACCATCTAACTTCCGCAACAAATCCACGCACCACCGTATGTAACGATGCGATTCTCGTTTTGATACAGCAACACGAACAATTCATTGATTTAAAATGTGCTTAATGGGACAACGCAACATTAAAGCATGGATGGATCAACCATAATTCAGGTGTAGGGTTTGTTTCTTTGGGTATTCGTTGGTGCTAGCAGCACGATTAGACCATGACAAAGCACGTTTATTGACGCCATTCAGTGTACATCAGTTAATGTAACTGAACAAAGGCACAGGGGTAGTGCCATGCCGCATTCTTTTACTTATTTTCTCTCACAAATGTTTCAATATCCGACCATGTTATCATCCCCTAGATATTGTTCATATTGTTTATTCCTCACCACTATAGAAGTGAAAACTCTGACGCGATTACAGCCATACTGTTTAGTGATCAACATGTGTACATGCTAACTCGTTCTTAATTGTTCTGATTACGTACCTTACAGCTGCTTCATACAAGAGCGAGAACAGATATATCAACGATATCATTCACTCTGCCAATGAGTGAAGGTTTGCCTCTTCTTACTGCTATGCCTAATGTCAAAAAATACCCCGAATCGTCCATTAGTAACAAGGTTATTTGCTTGGAGCGAGCTTGTCGTCAACACCTCTGCATGTTTTCCAGTAGGTGATATAAAGCGCAACCAACATCTTTGACCAGGTCGATTCACCTGTCACCTGTCTCACAAACAAATATGTATTGTGGTGCATGCAAGCGGGCTACTTTGCTCCTTCACTCCTTTTGTTTAGTGTCCGTGGACATTGATATGCCCCATTAAAAATTATTTGGCTTTGACAGAGTTGTAACTGAAACTAAAACACTATTCATGTAAATACTGGGTTCACATATGATGGGAAGTACTCCTTCAAAAGGTCAATTCGATGTACCGTGTTATGGTATGAATAGGAATGGAAACACAACTTGTTGAATAAGGAAGGCCACCATATCACATTAGCCGAGAGTTTGCAGCGGCTTGGTTTGTCCCCGCGGCGCTTGGTCATTGGGCCCGATCAATTCGCGACACTTTGCTGACCATTTTGGCTTTAATTTACTCCCGACCCCAAGTAAAAAGGGCTCTTATTTGCAAAACGCTTTAGAATTACAAAAAGTTAACAAGGGGAACTGTATATAGGTAGGGCAAACGAGACTATTCTGCTTAAGAGGAGGATGCGGAAGATAACGAGGTAGATGTCATAAGTTGATCAGTCATTTGAGTCAAACAAAACAATGTGTGCAGTAGCCGTTAAAGGCATGAAAGTTCTCGGAACGATCAACAGAGAGTAACAAGTTAACTCTAAAGGATTGTTAGCCGATGTTATCAGACACTTGTTATTATCTAGCAATATGACTACATAGTCGTCATGGTTGTGGACCACCAAAGGAACAAATGGTGCTCAATGTGTATTTGAAGCGTCGAAACCCTTGTCGCCTTGGCCTTTGGTTGGCGATCTTTGTAAGTCATTCATTAAACTTGTGTGTATTCAATTCACTTTGCGGTATGGACAGATGGTATCCTAGGTTATCTAGCTTGTAGCAAAATGTCTTTGCAGGTAATCTAATCATTTGAGCAAGATCTATTCAAATGTCTTTATTTGCCGTGATGCAAGCGTTATAGCTCAGAATATATCACGTTCAAAGTTCAATTTCAATTTGTCATTGCTAATGGATATTTCATTGTTCAATTATAAGTCATCTTGTTTTAAATCCATGGTTTTGCCTCGCTAATGGACAGTAGGCAATTAAAAGCGCGACAAAGTGTATGCATCGCCAATGCATTTTGTCAGTTAATTGTCACTAATCTCAGCATAAGATTATCTTAATCTTTCTAATGCGTTTTTACTTCGTATCGATCATCACCTGCACATACCACAGGTAATACAGGTGTATTTGTGCTGCAGTTGAACTTGTTAACAAGCGGGTCCTTGCTCTACCGCAGTTCCAAATTACGTCATACACTTAATACGTTTGTGTGTGCACTTGCATGCAGCCGATGTATCTGTCACATGCAAGTCATCTATAAGAGATGTGATAATCTCTATATATATCCATGGTCCAATAAGGCTTTGATTGAATGAGGTCTATGACACCCCATTTCAAAGCATACAGCCTAGTAGTTGTTGTCGGTCAGTACGTACAGATTTCCCTTGTATGATACCGCTTGCAGGCGTAGAGCAAAGAGGGGTTTTGCATTTAAAGATCTTTCATATCAGCTAATCCCGACCATCATCAACCTGTATAGTGAGTCTGTTAATCAACAGTTGATCGAGTGCTAGTCGTATGAAGTGTGTTCCATTCATTCAAGGAACATATTAGGCATGAATGATTTTAAAAGCTTTTTGCATACGGTAATACTTCAGACACATACCCTCTGTCTGTATAGTACGCATCAGTTCTTCTCGTGATGTCTTTATAGAAACGCGTAATGCAGGTAATCAATGACTACCAGGTGCAGGTGCGTCGTACCTAAACGCCTGCCCCAGCTGCCCTCGTGACACTAGTTTTTCGTCAGTATTTTTCGTTATATCAAATTGCGCACGCGATAATATGAGAATTTGACTAACATTCATACAAGGTGCACAATGTTTTTGTACACAGTTTCGAATTGCATATTAAACTTCTACAACAGTCAGTGTAGCGAACCATGTAACGTACTACCATCTTTTGTGTCGATACATTCCATTTATATACAACGACCATATAGGTTAACGATGTCAGCTGCCGTTAACGACTTACCCACAACCATTAATCAAGAACACATATGCACATGCACTTACGCCAAAACGAACCCACATAAACACATACATATTTATGAAATATATGAATAATCACATAGATATTTGTATATTGAAACACACCGTGCACACACACATACACACACGCGCATACGCACTCACATACACACACACACGCACACACACACACGTATTTATATATATATATATATAGTATTCTATATATGATATATAGATATATATACATCCTATATATATGAATATATATAAAATATCTAAATTATATATACATATATATATATTATGATATTATACAGATAGAATGATATATATACAATACATATATATATATATATGTATATACAGATATATATCTATATATATATGTGAGAGAGAGAGAGGGTTACGTATATGTATATACATACATATATGACATATTATAGGTATAGGTTATATATATAGAGAATACGTATATACGAATGCGACCTTATTTTGGCACACAGTCACATCTTGGCACACGATCTGAGTGCCAAAATAGTCAAGAGCTTTTTGAGTGCTTTGTTCTGCAAATTTTTATTTTAAATTTGTGTTACCTGGTAAATTATCTCCATTCACATTCATCCATTGCAAGAATTAAACCCCTGCATCGCGCAGGTGGTAGTTTGGGACGTTTGAAAAATTTTATATATTGGACTGACGACCATTTTGGTACTCTGCATTTAACAGCTTGTTTCTCGTTATTATCCGTTATATCATTATCCCAACTTCTGATATATTGCTTAGAATAACTTCCTTCACAAATATATTCTACACACGTGACATTCGATAGAGGGAATAAAAAATATATATATTTGGTCTCGACGTTTTCCAATGATATATATTCGCCCAGAAAACCGAAATGCTTCGGCTTGTCGGATAATTCGTAAGGCACCTCGTGCTTTGAAATGAAGTTACGTTGCGGACCGAGAATATCTTACGATTTGGTAAGCAATAACCACAACTCTTGAATATATTATAGCTTTATTTAAGACACTTAGACCCAGGTTAACCAGATGATAGCAAGAAAAAGTATATAATGTCGCTAAAGTGGGTTCTTAGCCTTGGCTTTCTAATATCGTCCACTGTGACATTTTGTGATTGATCTAAATCTTGACAATCTGGTTCGATAGATTGGATATATTGTGTAGTATACTCAATTTGACATATAAATGGAATCTGGTCAATGTTTGAGGTACATTACTTTAGCTAGGTGCAGTCAAGTAATGTTGGTTAGTCGCGTTTGTCATAACGTATGTATGTATGTTTGTAAACAACATTTTGATGCGCGATACAGGTCGCAATCTTTATTTTCAATCGTCATCGTAAAAAATGCGTTAAACCAAGATGTTCTGAGGGTCGGACTTTTATACAATTTGCATCATTGTGTAGCTCATTCTAATTGCAAACTAGAACGAGTAAATTGTTTAAGCAGATAGGATGGAACATAACAAGTCTATGTAAACTGAGCTATTTAATAACAATTAATATGTTCCATTTTACCTTGATGGCAGTGCTGATATAGATGTATATGGAATTATCACTATATATATTCTTGATCATTTCCTTATCGATGAGTCATGTATGTACCATATATGGTAAAAAATGGGTTGTGTGTTTATTTGCTGCTAAAAGTGTCATGTTGATTCAAAAGTAACTCTTATCCCCAACCTACCATTACAGTTGGAAGCGTAAGTGATAGTATTATTGATTTCATAGAATCGACGAATGTTTGCACACTTATTCATAACCCCTTTAAATTCTAATATTGGGAAACTGCCACTCACTTATATCACATAACCACCACCAGCGTTATTATGCTGTTCCCCACTCAAAAGCTGCTCACGCGGTCTGAGAGACACAAGCGCCCATGCGCCCGCCCATCCAGTCCGCTAAGACCTCCGAACTTACATAGTAAGAATAGCTCCTCAAATAACACCCGTTTGTTGTATTCTGAGTATCATGACATAGTTCGTCCGTATTTGTTAAAAAATACGGGATGGAGAGAAGAGGTGAGTTTCCCAAACAATGCAGGTCAAATAGTTCATTGGGATGTTCCAAAAAGCAGGGTTGATAGATTCAACGGTATGACATAGATTATTTAAAAAGTAATTTAAGCATGACAACAGTTTCACTCACACACGCCAAATGGCTGTTAATCGTGCAAATGACTACAACAGTCCAAATGAATTTGTAAATCAGGTTAATTCTATATCGACTAACTTAAAAAAAACGCGACCTACTTAGACTCGCCAACCTTTGACAAAGTCGCAATATGAAATCTCCCAAGGACGCGGATTGTTGCCATGACGCCGAAGCTATATGGCGTTGAGAGATTTCTCTGGGAAAATAAGCTGGATACATGGTGTCTTTAAATTAACCGTACCATTTCATTCTTAGTCCCACAGAAGAGATAATCATACGGATGTGTTGAGGTGAGTCTCCTTTATGTTGTGGTAACTTACGTCACCGCTGCGCTCCAAGGCCGTTAACGTGACGGCGTTGCATTAAAGCGTATGACACCCATGAGGAGTAAATCACGCCCCCGGGCCTTTGAGGCGGCAACGCAGCAACAAGTGTTCGGCCACTTGTTGCCCAGCCGTCTAGACTGCAAGCCTTCAATAACGAAGCCTACTAAAAAGTCGGCGAGTGTCGGCGAAATTCAAGTTGAACTTGGGGTCTTCTGGCCTGGCGGGTGTCGACGCGGACTCGCCTTCCTCCCCCAGTCGGGGGATCTCTGGGGCTTGCAGCGGCGCTTTGCTTCATGGGGTCGGAGATTTCCGGGGCTACTACCGCCGTGACGTGCCTGCAAGTGGGGGCGACGGGCGTTATGCCTCTGCCCCGCATTCCTCTCGGTTTTCATGGTCAGAAAGGACTCCGTCCACCTCACGCTGCGGTTCTTGGGACCCCTTACCGCCATCCTGTTGCCAGCCCTAGGGGAATGTGGGGTAATATCGTCCCCTCCCCCCGTAGGCAGCTCCCCACCCCGCTGGTGAACCGACCCTGCCCCTGGGATGCCTGTTCCATGAAGATTATGCGGTTCCCAAAGAGACTGTTGCCTTTCACACCTCCGTCAGTGCCATTTGTCGGGAGTGCGAGAGGTAACGCGGATCTCCGATATACTGAGCATCCCGAGATGCGGCGCACCTCACTCTTTGCGGCACCCTCAAACCCTCCGCGAAGCAATAGACCTGGTAAAGGTTACCAACAACAGAACCAGACATGCTTCGGTAAGCAGTCCCGGAAGCGGGGAAGGGAAGAGGAAGGGGTACCCCCTAGGGTTTCAGCGGTCACTGGCCCTAGTGAATCCAGCAAAGCATAGAACCTCACGCGCATGATGAACCAATTGCAGCGCGAGGTTCTGACTCGACTAGGGCCTTGCAAAAGTTGAAAGATCCAGGGGCACCCAAGGTTATCTTAAGTCCCCCCCCCCCCCACTATAAGTCACCCAAAAGGGAAGTTGGGTCCTGTTTTTGTTATTTGAAACAGGGGCACTTCAAAAGGGAATGCCCAATGGCCCGGGAGGAGGGAGTCCCAGAACTCCCCAGGGGACCAAGTCGGGAAACCCCCATGGACATTATTTAACTATGTTTCAGCATTACTATAAGTATAATTAACACTGGTATATTTAATATTCCTTAGTAGCTCTTTAGTAACTTAAACGTATGTAAAGGAAATGTTAGAAAGAGAGACAGTTAAGAGTTTTGAGAATATTTAAGAGTGAAATGTTTATCAATGAGGATCATTGTTTACAGAAATGTTGGCGGAACAGCATCCAGCACAAGTTGTGCAATTCAAGAAAAGGAATCGGAATGGATTTGGAAGAGGTGCAGGCCCACAAGCGACCTAAAAAGAAGCCATCACTAGATTGAGGCTTCAAAGAGGACTTGGTGCCTCGAAACTACCTTCCCCAGCAGCCTGAAAGTGAAGACTATTCTACCATTGTGGCCCACAGGAAGTGGCTCCAGAAAGAGTTTGCAAAGGAGAGAGGGGCTGTTGACAAAAACAAGGTAGCTGAGAAGATGCACCTAACTATGTCTTTGCGACGTAGTCAGATTGTGCGAGACGGAATGCCAGTGCCTCAGTGCACTGAGCAACACCCATGGTTGCAGGGAAGAGCAGGGGTGAGATATTATACATGGGCCATATTTTAATACAAGCATATGTGATTTTGAATAGTATCATAGTGTTTGAAGTCTATATTTTATTAACTGATTTCCTGTTGTATAATTGCACTGAATCATTAATTAATTAATGACTGTTAAGGCTTTGTCGGTCGCAGTTGTATGCAGAATTTACTACACTGGGGCCTAAGGTAGAGAGTGGCGACATTGGCAAGCTCCTTCTGTCTAGTCTCCATCGCTTTGGGTGGGGCATTATGGAACTTCTTAGGCGGCAAAAAAATATGTCGTTTCAGACTGAAGGAGATGATGTCGAGAATGAACCTGTTAGGGACCAAGTAGAGAGAGCAGGTTAAGAATCCCAGTTTACCATATTCAACATCTACCAACCAAATAACTGCCGCATATTGTGCTTCAGGTTTCTGGTAGCTACAATAGTGTCATTTTCTTACTATTTATTTAGTTATTTTTACTTGGTTCGATCATATACTAAACTTGATGTTGCTTTACAACATGCATTCCAATATCTACCCCATTTTGTCTGTGTCATTGCCATCTCCCAGTGGCCAATGCAGCTATAGTTATCACCGGTCTGCCAATACTTATCAAGGAAAAATCCTTTATCCTTGAAGGCACACTCAAGGTAATTTTCGGTTTATATTTCATCATGTATTATTATCAAGCTAAATAATGACTAGGTAAACAATGATTGTAACAATGTCTCTTTTTAATAATAGCATTCTTTCATTCAGGCAGGATTTGTGGACCTTGTACTATTTCTAATGAGAGCTATGGCTCAACAATAAGTCACCTATGTGTTTTAGAATGTCGCAACACAGCACGGCACCAGCTTAAACAGCCTGCCTCCTTTGCTGCTGAATGAGGGAGAATTGATGGATGCTGAAATACATGTGTACATTGTTGGAGAAGCGGTGGACGTAGCAGAAGCCATGGCCATGCCAATGGCTGCGATTTATGTCTTTTATGTACCATGCCCCAACTCTGCCAAACAAACTTTCTCGCTATGTCCAGAAAGTTATGCTTGCCATTGAAGAAGAGGTTAAAGACCCTATTGATGCCAAACGCCTTTGTATCACGGCTAGCATTAACAAGGCTATGTATTAATGTGATTGAATGAAATAAAATATTCTTGTTTTGCATAAAATTTTGTCTGACTTGTTTATACAAACATATAAGCAGTAGGACTTATTTGGTCAAATAAATTTGTATTTGTTCAGGGTGTACGAGGTATTTTAAGCTTGACCTTCAAACATAGTCTAACTGACCTTCAATTATAGTCAAACTGACCAAATCTTCTAGTCAGTCTGACTTAGTACAATAGTCATTACTACTTACGCTGTAGTCAGTGTGACTAATTAGATAGTCATAGTGACCAATGGATTAGTCGTTTTTGACTACTCTTTACTTGACTAGGTAGATTAGTCATTTTGACTAATCAATATTTGACTAACTGCTTTAGTCAAATTGACTAACACATTAGTCGTTTGGTGGACAGTCAATATGACTAGTTAAGTCGATCCCCTCCCCATTAATGCCTCCGGTCTGTGTGGGTTGTGTGGCTGTATGAGGTTGTTGTGGTGTTGTGAGAGGTAAAGCCTGGGGTTAGGTTCTGGCTGGTACGGGGCCTCGGATAGGGATTCGAGTATCTCCCCTGAATGTCAGCACTGCCGGTGTAGGTAGTGCGGCACGAAAGGGTCTAGGGCAAAGAGTTCGAGCAAAAGGTGGCTCATCTGGCGCCACAGAAATGTCCATCCCACCCCGAATACCCCCTCTTACCCAAGTTGAAAAAAGAAGCAGACTCGGCTCCTCAATCCATTGGGTCACCACAATCGAGACCATTGGCCAACTACAGGGGACCTCATGATGCATAACGGGTTGGGGGACCGGCGACAGAGTTGGCCAGTAGTACGGTGACCAATCAGGTGCCCAATGAAAGCATTTAGGTGTGCCAACTCCTATCCGCGTCTCAGTTTACCCTGCCTGTGCAGATCGGTGGTATGACTGTAGATTCTGTAGTCGATACAGCTAAAGAAGCCACGATTATATCTGACCGTGTTTTCCGCCAGGTAAGCCTACAGCCGCGAGAGGTCAGGGATGTCAGGTTGGTAGAGACATGGCTATGGCCGGATTCGTTGTGGGACCGGTGGAGTTGAATGTGGGCGCTGTAAATCAAGTGTAGGTAGTTCAAGGAGGAGCATGGGCCGCAGCCACCCTGACTCAGCCGGGCCAGCCTTAGTGCCCATGTTTGGAGCCTCTGGAAAAAGGTCACCCCCTGCTATGGGTGGCACTGGAGCAGAGGCGTCAACGTCGTCATTCGAGCTGGAACATACAGAGGAATGCTCAGATTCCGAACCTGTATCCATCCTGGGTCAATTGTTAGGTAGGGGGGAGGATTTCAATCTTCCAGGTTCCCCGCTTAGTAACCCTACCCCTGCCACTGGTATGGGGCCTTCATGTCCTCTACGTAGAGGGGTGGAATGTATCGAATGCTCAGGCGTCGCCGATGCTTTGGCTGGTTCAAATGTAAGGCCCCCTTCCAAAGATAAGACCAAGCGGGCGGGTAGGAGATTCCGAGGTGCAAGGAAGGCAAAGGCACGTGGTCGAAAACAGCCAGCCGCCCAGGCAACTGCAGTGCCAGTGCTGACAATCACGTTGCCTGTCAAGCGGCAAACGGGGGTTGCAGGGTCATCCAAGGCGAGGGAGGCTCATAAGCCCATGACCATCGGCAACGACCCCTACCCCCCCAATCAACAGCCATCTCACGACCCCAGGTTGTGCAGGGTGGGTCCCAGGGGGCTGTAGGCGGGACGCCCCGAGGAAACATGGACGGCCACAAGGGGAAGTCCACACCTAGATGTCCCATTCCTGGGTGTGGGGATTCGTCCGGGTCTCCGACGACGCAAGTCCTGGAGGTTTTCAATGATGGCCTGGACCACCTGGATGTGACAAGGCAGCGATTGTCTGTCCTCCATGTAATCGCCAACTAGATGCTGGGACTGGGCCGAGACTTAAAAACTTTGGACAGTCTCGCAGAGGGGTTAGGCGGTTTTGGATGCCAAAGCCTGAGGGAACCCACAGGATTATTGAAGGAAGCAATGCGGGAGTTCTGTCGGGTCCATGAGGATCCGGTTCCTCATAGCTTCTGTCTAAGGCCCCCAAATTCGCCCGCGGTCCTCCTCCACTGGCAACCTCCGATGTCTCTGTTGTCTCAGCTCGGATCCAATGAGAGGGAGCTCGTCTGGGACTTGGGGCGTCGGCCTGAACCTTGTGATAGGATCGAGGGGAGCGGAGCGGGACAGAAGTCTGCTAAACCGGAACCTCAGCTATCCGTGGCCTTCGATTCCCACTTCCACATGGACAGGGCCCTGACTTCCCTGGGCATTCCACAGAATTCCAGGCCACGTAAGTTGTTCATGGCTGCCATACCCCAGTCTGCCTTTGCTGTCGTGGTTGGGGGTGCTGTGGCCAATATTGTAATTTCTCAAGCCTGCTTACCTTCTGCTTTGGTAGGATCGAGGGGAGCGGGGCGGGGCAGAAGTCTGCTAAACCGGACCCTCAGCTACCCATGGCCTTCGATTCCCATTTCCACATGGACAGGGCCCTGACTTCCCTGGGCCTTTCACGGAATTCCGGGCCACGTAAGTTGTTCATCACTGCCAAACCCCAGTCTGCAATCGCTGTCGTGGTTGGGGGTGCTGTGGCCAACTATTGCGACCATGCCACTTATCCCAGTGTCGATAAAATTATCGACCTGGGGCAGCAAAAAGAGAGGGTCGCGACTGGTCTCCACCCCAAGCACGCAGCGAAGTTAACATCGGACCAAATGCAGGTGATGTCCAGCTTTCTCAAACGGTCCGAAGTTGTCGGCCTTGGGGAGGTTGGCGTAGACCATTCAGTCCTCCCTGCTAAATGGGGGACACAGCAACATGCCCTACTCCACGTGCTATCCCTCCTGGAGCCCCGGTATATGCTGGTTTTGCACATCCGAGGAATGAAGGGAGATGACGACACAGAGGCATATTGCTGTGTCCTGTATCAGCTGATTGGTCAGGTGCCCAGAGAGCGGCGGATTCACCTCCACTGTTTCTCGGGATCTGGGGATAATCTAAAAGTTATTCTAGTTTCGGAGAGTTATCCGGTGTTTAAGCGGCACAATCGACAACTTTTATGGTCTCGATATATTAAAAGAACAAAATGTATCATTGCATCGTTTGTTGTCAGTGGTCATTTACATGAGACTACCAAACGGCCCAAAAACAGCCCTGTCCAAACGTGATCGGCGCCGCGTTTGTCCTTACCTCGGGTCAAAAAAAATCGTGGTATCGGTCCGAATGACTACATAAGTTTCATGAATATTTTGAGCGCCTATAAAACCGTCAATTAATGTCCGATGGTAATACAAATTGGGTCACATGTACTCCGTCGGATCCCCAAATTTCAAACAAAGTCTAGTATTGTGGTGCAGATTTGAGTTTAAATGGTGCAATTTGATTGAATGAGCTTATGTGTCCAGACTTCGCAGGTGGGACATAGTGTTAATACAATTTCTTCAATATTCATTTTGCAGGTCTGACAGATAAGTCATCATGTCGTAAGGGAAAAGAATGGTAACTTATTATTTCATTTATCAGTAACAGTGTTCCCCATTCCCCAGGTTTTACTGCCTCAAGTCTACACTAGAAAATTTGACGTTTTCTGCAGTTGTAAGCATATTAAATGTGGTTCACATTATTATGATAACAATGTATGAGCTAGGTCAACATTTTTTTTAATTTCAGCTTCGTGCTTTGTGTGAGGGGTTTATTAGCTTGCGTATGGTAGCCAGCACGCGTTGCAGGTAAATCCTACCGCCATGAACGACGTGCGTAGCCCATTGGAGTTTGCCGGCGAGGCTTTGCAATCGCTTTAGAGAGGCGGGCGTTTTGTGCGAAATTGCTGCAGAAGATGTTTGAAGGCCTGTGCCTTGTCGAGCGGGAGGCTGAGGGTGCAGTCGGAGGTGTCGATTGAATGCCATTTCTCGTAGTATATGTTTCTTTACCTCGGGATGTGCTGCAAGGGCGGATTTGTAGTTATTGGTGTTTACCTGGTGATGGGGCATGTCATTAACAATAGGGAATCCATGAGTCATGCTGGACAAAATATATTGTTGGTCAGTACTACAGAAGCTTTTATAATGATTTCCCGTATAATACTTCATTCAATAACCCCTGATCCATCCATGGAACTCACGTAGTCTACATATGCGGTCTTATTCTCAATGACCCCGCGTTGTTTACTTTCTGTATGGTCATGTGACCAAAATAATCAAGTGCGACCGTAAAAGTCAAGTACCTTCTTGACAAACTGCCAAATATACATTATTCACAAAGTATTCAACACTGTTGGATCATTGAATACCATATAATAACAAAACACTTGATATAAAAACCCATTCCTACGATCGAAGCTACCAAATTTACTCTTTGACCCTAGCCATGATAATCTGGCTTCGAACTTTGACCCCAGATGAACGACAGATCGGCGAAATATAGAGCGAACAACTAGCAGGCGATTACCAAAGTCAAGTTACATAAAATTGCCAATCTGATAAATAATGATCATTAGAATTAAATTTAACATATTTTATCACAGCCCTGGATAAGAATGATACGATTGTTGCAGTATTTCAGCTAATAATGACATTTCATAAATTACGAAACTCGTAAACAATAACTCTACATTAGACTGCTTCCTCGTGACTTCGCGGAAAGCATAGACATTTGTTGTTAAATACGGATTTCCCAACAAATACATTCTGACATGGACGGAAAAGAAGCTGTGTCGGTAAAATAATATACCATCTCTATTACTGCGGGTTCTGTATTACCTAATCCGCCTTTTACCCCTTCCCTGACCGAATTTATATCCATGACCCAATTCCTTTGACGGAACGACCGCTATCAGCTGATCGACAATTTAGGCCTTAGCAGCATTCGTTTCAATACTGTTGGATGGTTGAAAAGCAAATTGTTGTTTGACAGACTTGTTTGGCTATTTTAGCTAAGACTGTTCGGTGATATGTAAATGCAAAGAGAACTTGACTATGAAACATCAACCTAATAATTTTAACGATTAATAGTAATAGTAATATGTTGGGAATAAGGCTAGAGCCTGTAGGTCCTAGCTCCGGTCATAACGGTAACATGAATTTATACGTACGTACAAGACGAGAGGCCGTAAAAAAACATACCCGGTCGCGCGGCACATGTACAGGGCTCGAAATTACCACCCGCCCGCCTGCCAATGGCGGGTGAAATTTGAGTCGGGCGGGTAAATAATCACAACTAGCCGCCCGGCTGGCGGGTAGATTTTTTCCGCGCTAACACGACGCACCCAGTTCATTACAACAGCAGCGGGAATCGCGTGAT
This sequence comes from Urechis unicinctus, assembly GCA_034190875.2. Taxonomy (NCBI): domain Eukaryota; kingdom Metazoa; phylum Annelida; class Polychaeta; order Xenopneusta; family Urechidae; genus Urechis; species Urechis unicinctus. The sequence continues at coordinate 75,712,655 of CM067350.1, read as the reverse complement.
TGAGCACCGCTTGAACCATAAACCCGACAAACACATGAAATAAGAAACTTCTCGGCTGTATACTATCATGTCTGACGTAATTAATTGACCCATAGTATGTACACTGTTGAATAAACCGATGGCATAGATGGGCTCACATAAAAAGTTATACAACTAGCGGGCCTCGATTGTTTGTGAGGACTTTATAATCCATAGATCAGGGATCAGCTGGCAGCAGTCGGTGTTAAATTTTTTGGACCCATCACGATATCTGGCGTGAAGACAAGAACATGGACAGCAGCCCACCCCACTCCCTCCCAAGCTATCTAATGGCAGGCTCTCATATCTAAATACAACATGCACCTACTGACCTGAATAAGTCGAACGGTTACTTGGCAACAACGAATCAACGAATCTCCCCATTTCCTGCCTGTTGACAAATTTTATGTAACTGCTTTTCCTTCGCGCGCTCCTCGTGACTTTTCTTTCGCGTCTGCTTTGTGATTGCAGTGCGCATTTAACGATAGGCCCACCAACAGTTAGTTGTAAGACTTACGTAACGCGCGTGGTATGTTTTCTTTAAGCGTTTCTTGCGAGTTGACTTCCAAGCAGTCGGTAAGGAAGCCTAGCTATTATGGGGCATGTGATTTTTCAACAGTGCACAATTTCTGAAGATGTCGATGTGGCGTTATGTTCACGGTTCTGAAACGCAAATTTGAAGAGAACGAAAAGCTCAGAGAGCACTGTATGAAAAGGAGAAGCGCTGCAGACGCTGGAATCCTGTCTGGTTAATTAATGGAGGAGAAAAACGCGAATGGCTTTCACATGACAACGAGAAGGAAGTGATGTTCTGTTCTGCATGAAGACCGTTTGCCGTCAAAGAAGGTCAATGTAAAGGACCATATGAATAGAAATAGAATAATAGAAACTACAAGTTGGAGAGTGTCAAGGATCATGAAAATTTGTATGTTTTGACAAGTTTGTAAATACTGATTTAAATGTTGCATTTGATATAAAAATAAAATATTAAAAAACAATAAAAACTCGTACATTTTTATTTTTTACCATTATTTATAACTGAAAATGTAGGGCCGGTAGAAAATTTGTAGGGCCGGTAGAATTTCAAGGTTACCGGCCCGCCTGGCCGGTAAAGAATCTGGCTAATTTCTAGCCCTGCATGTATAATACCTCTATACACTTAAGTGCCCCCCCCCCCGGGCTTAACGTAAGTCGTCATTCTGAGCATGCGCGATGTACGTGGTCTTGAACTTGAAAACAAACATGTTGCTGTGTTTCGGACTTTTTACCGCTTCGCAAATTGATCGAACTATAAATAATTACCATGGATGAAATTCCCCGCCGAAAAGGGATAAAATTGTCCGTAAAGCATCATTGCATTCTATAACTCCATCACTTGGGTATGTTTGGTGTTTGGTAGTTGTCTGAATCGATCTCAATTCTTTTCATTGCGTCGTTTTCTGAGAAAGTAAGACGTCTACTCAGACGTCTTGTAGGGCTAGTAGGTCCAATCTGGGCGTTTAGACTATAACTATAAACCACTGCTGGAGGCATGCCCGGGGGAAGGATCAGGGGTCGGACGGAAGGTCGTATTGGTGGGCGGTCCAGATGGACTTTGGGTTGTGTTTCGCGTCATCAACAATACGGCGTTCGAAGTCGGTACGGAGTCATGAGAGGCTGGTGTTATTGTCCGCTGTGGATAGATATGGTGTTATATGGACATTATGGTCAGACATAACCATAATGTGTATGGTACTGCGCTGTTTGGCAAGTTGTGATTGAAGAGACTAATCTAATGTTGCAGCACCATTGATAGTTTTAACTGGCCTGCATGATTTGCATGGTAGGTTTTATAAATTGATCAACACATATCAGTGGCTGCTTATACACTGTCACTTGGTGTTTCATAAACTTAACTATTGCCAATTATCTTAATATGATAGACCTCAACGGGTCCTCAGATTGCAAACATAAACTATACTTGGGGGTGGTCATATTTCTGATGTTGGATCTAAATTGTAAAGAGGTTGTCTGATGTTATGACCAAATATCAATTTGAATTCACAACATCACATACATATTGGGCTGTTGCCTATCCAAGCAATGGCCAATGTAATGGTCTATCAAAAGAGGGAATAAGTTGATGGTGCAAATACAGAATTGAAAGTGTCAGATATCACCAGAGGGTCACCTAATACAAATAACACCAGTCATTAAATAAACAGCCTCAGAATTGCATTACTATTTAATTGCATAATAAATGAGCATCTGTGCTATAAACACCATGACTATGATTATTATGTAATTTGACAGTAGATAATATTGAATGTTCTCATCTGAACAGCTGATGTGGCCTCACATAAGTTTCCTGGCATTGAATTATGTGATCTGACCGTTGAAAGGTATCCTATAAGTTAGTGTGGAAACATTTTATGATTGGGCCCATGTACTGTGAATATGGAAGAAATTCTATTCTGAACCAACCAGATATGTATATTTCCAAAAATCTACCCATATATGTTTCATTAATATAGGTACCTATGTCAGATGTTAGCTTGGAAACCTATCAGAGAACACTGCCTGAATTGGCCATAACTAAAGTGGGCGTGTACTTGGCACAAATGGATTGCCTTGACACAGTCGGTTTGTTTGCTTGTATGATGAAGTATTTTTCAATTTTGTACCACAACCATACCAACATTTTTGGAACATGGTCCGATTTTCATCAAATGATCAATTAGATGGTTCTGAAAATATGCAGGTCACATAATTATGAACAAATGTGAAGCAATGGCAGAAATATGCAGTGATACAAACATTGTTTCTCATTGTTTACATCTGAATTAATGCATAGTCTGTAATGTGTCAATTATATTAATTTTGCAATGCATATTGTAAAATGTATGTGCTTTTGTTCATTAGATACTGAACCAGCAGCCCAAGCAAGTACCAGTTATGCCACAAGTCTGACTAAAACAAAAAGCCCCGTAGACCCCAGACTTAAAGATGCCAACAAAAACAACTTGATTTCTAGTGACTCTGAGTCAGATTAGGATGTCTCGAGCAGAACATGCATCAAAGATACAAGTGAGTATTTTTCATTCCTCTGTGGTCTGTTAACTAGTGACAAGGTATAAACCAACGAATGGCTTCTTTGCATTATAAATGAATTCAAGTTAAGTGACCTTCATATTTCAAGACACTACCCACTGCATGGTCTATAAAGGCCTGTGCTATATTATGAAAGTCATTACAAGTCTGCTATAACTAGAAACTAATAGCGAAATATGAAAAACATATATCAATGCACATGCAGACCACTTCTAATGGGATACAAGGCAGACCCAAGCTCTACAACTTGCCTTCAGAAGTTACATTCAGATCTATGTCTATGGAAACTACTCCCAGGTATTGTATATACACTTTAGAATATATTGTTTTAATCAGGATAAATTTGACAGAAAGATCATTCCCAGTATCTCTTTTATGGTAGATGTCATATATGATATACAATTGTTGCACAATTGTGGTGTAGGCTGAATTGTTATTTAAGCTTCTAGATTAGTCATGCACTGCCATTTAATGTTTCATAATTAAGTAACTTTATCTGATGCTTTATCAGTAAGTTATATCTTCTATTCTCAGCATTACACTGCAGACAGATTATTACAAAAGTTGTAATAAATATACAATCTGTGTAGCTCTAAAATAATCTCTCTTATTGTTGGGTGCATCTATCTGAAGATGTCCTGGTCAATCTAAAACCTGCTGAGGTGCTGCAATCTTGTGTTCAACAGCAATTTAGTCTGTAAAACATTTATGGTCACCATCAAATACAGAATGCATGTGACACTACTCATTGGACACTACCCTCACACACAACCTCACTTTGACACCTGGAGTTGTTCTACACCATTCAATCAGACAAACGGGTAGGTTATAGCTGTACCAGCAAGGAACACTACCTAACATTCTGTGGGATGACCCATCAATCTGAACCACACATCATTAGGTTGAATAATAGAACTGTTATCTCTGGATTAGTGGTGCCAAGTAATTTGCTTAATATGTGTACATGTTGATTGTTTCAGGGAAGAAAGAAGTTCTTAAGTCACAGCTGCCAATGGGACGGTCACTACTGGGAAAAATATGAATGAGCAGCTCAAGTTTCAATGGGCCTTGTACCACCTCTTAATTATGCTTGAAATGCCATTAACTATGCATAATTGCAATGAGCAGTGCTGGCTCCAAATGGATGTGCCACAAACTCTTGAAATGTCAATAAACATGCATAATTGTCATACAAGTGATCTTTTTAATCACTATATAGTTTATAGACAGTATTACACATGCCCAGTTAATGGTGCAATAATATTTGATCATAGCTTTTGACAGTTAAAAACGATTTTTAAACTGTTTACCCATGGCCTCAATGTTACAATTATGTTTACCAGTAGCCTTGTTCCATAGCTGTGATATTAATGTTGTGTTACCTGCATTTCAAATCCAACCCCTTTCAAACAAATTATGTCCATATGAAACCTGTTCTCTAGGGAGAACTATAAATGTATTACCAGAGCAGATGATATAATCAGAAATAATACAGATAACATAGCGGTAGTACGGTTATCATTAAGTTATTAGTGTATATTTCTATGAACTAGAGCAAAGAAAGCATGCCCGTCTGTGAGCTACTATGGATGATTAAGCGTCAGATGAACCACGGAGACGCCTCCATGGACAAACAAACAACCATATCGAGCATAAGAGTGGGAGCCAGAGGGATTTATATAAATCGTCTATTACTATAACTACATCAGTGTTGTTATATTAGTAGCAGAGGATGGTCCTTATGCGGTGTGTGTGCAAGATTGGGATTAACCTCGCTTGAAACATCGAAGATCACTTAGCGACGGAGCGTACAGGTCTCGGACAGGATGTGGAATGATACTGAACTATGTTCGTGTTTTCTCAATGATAACAATGCCGACCCCTGTCAAGTTCATGTTCAGACTCTCGACACATATTGCGCGTTCCATCCCACGAGTTCCTGTACGACTTCCAGTTTCACAGTGTGCGTATCTCGGTGTAGATATATTTATTCTTCTTGTGCCTGACCACACACTCGAAAGCGCCAGACATATAGAGCCTTTGCTGCTCCATGTTTAAATTACGTTGGATAGTACTTCTTTCAATGTGAAATAAATGAATCGTCGTTAATTAAACATGCATTGCCCCTTAACTGCACAGTTGATTTTATCGCTTATTATCATTTCAAATTAAGATTACCCATCATACAGACAGGGATGAAAGACATACCCCATGGCATAGATGCAAACTTTTAATTCCCGCCACACTGTCGCATAAGAGTTGGTTTTTGTTGTGCCCCAGAGCATTTGGGTTTCTGTTATGTGCCAAAATAATAGGTTTTTGGTGATATCCCAAAATTATTTTTTTTTGTTATGCACCAAAATAGTTGTTTTTTTGTGATGTTCCAAAATGGTCGGTTTTTTGTTATGTCCCAAAATAGTTGGTTTTTTGCTATGTTCCAAAATAGTTGGTTTTTTACATGTCCCTTATACCCGAACTATTTTGGAACACCCATTTTGGTACACAAAATATATAAGTTTAATAAAACAATAAAAATCCAATATAAGTTTACGAAACCGAAACATGTTACCGACAGACCAACAGAAAACAAGAAATAATCATCACATTGACTATATGTTTTGTCGCCTCCAATGTCCCAAAATGGTCGGTTTTTTGCTAAATGTCCAAAATGGTCGCATTCGTATGTATATATATATATATATATATATATATATATGTCTGTGTGTGTGTGTGTGTGTGTGTATGCGTGTGTGTTACGTTTATCGCGTCCTACTCGGTAGCTGAACAACTTCTTAGTTGCCTTTATTCGTGAAATATACCATATCAGCTTGGAACCCACTTAACGAACCAGGTGTGGTAACAGCTATTCATATGTCTTTATGTGATGGTACCCCTTTGTCAGATGCCATAGAGCACGCCCTTCAACTTGTGGTGGCCTGCACTTGATATAATGCGGGATATAACTTCTCATTCAGATAATGCGATAGCGCCATACACAGACACGGATGATGCATTGTATATATCGTCCTTCTGTTTTGGTATTGAAGTATTTATTAACGAGGGATATCTTGTTTAGGCATTTGGGTCTCCCCTGGGTTCTGCGTAATCAGAGAATCAGATCCATAGGATTCCATTCTGGATTCTCTGATTCTACTTACAGACAGGTTTCACCAATGACGAAGGAGTATTTGCGATGCGTGATGCTCTAATGCCACACTTCCGTGGACCGGTTGGTGACCTCGATTGCGTACAATAACCATCGTTATGAATGAAAGTAATCAGGAGGTAATCACCCGGCTCGTAGACGGAAGGAAGTATGGATCATGGTCAATAGCGTAGACACATAGTTACAACAACCGGTGGTTAGTGGGTTTCTTTAGCCGAGCAGGTTTCTTTGTTCATTCATGTCGACTTCAGCTCCAGAAATGCATTGAGTTGGTATATGCAGGTTGATACGACTTGCATCAGTCTAATCACTCTTTCCCTTCTCATTTAAACAAATGACGGTATCTGTAATTATTGATTTAGCCATCATGCCCTTTGTCATTGTTGAAATGCCCCCACAAGTATCATGACCTGTCTGAGCTGACTTTGCAGTAAATGTTCCATTCTCTGGTATGGCTTTGCGTCAAACCAGGGGTTTTCCTGTGGCAGTATTATCTTATGCTGGCAGTATGATTAACAGCGAGCGCACCAGCATAATATTTACCAATAGTACCGCCCAACAACAAGGCAATTTATCGGCCAATTGCACTGGATGTCACCAATCGAAGCCGCCGGGATAGCCAACAAGCGATTCGATAGTACAGATAGTCATCAATAACCGCATTGGTCAGGCCTCTGGCTGGATCATTCAATCTATATGATCCACGAGGTTTCAAACTTTATATTTAGTAGGAGAAAATGGTATTTAGGATATATCAAATGTAGAAACCACGCCTATTATTACAAATGGATACAATAGCAATTTCAATATCAGCCGGTTTTGCAGTCCGTGATATTTGCTTTGACTACCGTAAGAATCATTCCAGTAATGATCGGATGACACTCCGTAATCATTTACTATAATGGTTTCCTCTTTCAGTTACTTTGATTTTATTCGCGTTTATATCATTTAGAAATCTCTGGTTTTATGCCGAACTTAACTGGTCATGATAAGCCGTACGACATTCTTCCGCCTCATGAATTATGCTCAATCAGCATAATAAGACGGAACGGTAGTCTCGCTATTTAACCGTAGTCACTTGCTGTACTGGTGGTATTTATAGCTATTAGGAGGAAATTAAATACGAATGAAGAGTGCCTGAGGACAAAAGCAAATAACATGATCGAGTGCAGAGTTGACTTCAATTTCGTGATTGTGCCATAAACAGAACGGCGTCAGCGGTAACCACTAGTACGTGGTGTCAGCTTGGAGCTCGGGGTTCATTCCTCTTCCAAATAGATGAGACCCAGGTACATACCGTCGTTACAGTGACAGAGTTTTGCCTGATTAATGGTCTCAGCTACCACTGCTATATAGAATCGTAGTTGATTTCGAATTACAACGTTATGGCGTCTAAAGTGAACTCGCCAATGGATTCCTTTAGCTATGTGCAATACGCAACAATATAACGTCATCGACGTCACACAGACTACATACGTTTTCGCGACACATCATAATCGCAAAATCTATTACATTTTTTTGGCACACCCAGACTTAAGCTATATGTTTCTTTTATATAAAAGTCCAAAATAACCTTGCATTGTTTTATCCAGATATTTCACACCAAAGATATTGAACTCAAACACAGTAGTCGCAATATGTGTCTGTGCACACAGATGGCTAAAGTACACAGCATACAAAAGTTAATACAAACACGCAATAGCAAAAGTATCTGCTAGGGAATATACAAAAGCTACATATATCGAACACCACCCTGATTCATATATATATATTTACATATATATATATTCATATATATATATATACATATATATATATATATATATATATATATATATATATATATATATATATATATATATATATATATTCATATATATATATATATATATATATGAATATATATATATATATATCTATATATATATATCTGTATATATATAAATATATATATATATATATGTATGTATATATATATATGTTAATATATATATATATTGCTTATATATATACTATATGTATTGCTATATATATTCATATGTATATATATATTTATATTATATTATATATATATATATATATATCATAATATCAGTATATATATATATATATATATATATATATATATATATATATATGTGTGTGTGTGTGTGTGTGTGTGTGTGTGTGTCTGTGTGTGTGACTGAGTGTGTCTGTGTATGTGCTTCTGCTGCTCTGTGTGTGTTTGTGTGTGTGTGGGTGTGGGTGTGTATATCTGCATAGCGCAGATCTGTACCAATAAATGCGATTCTTGGCTACTATATAAGCCACTATCAGGGTAATGAAGCTGTCCGAATGATTCATTAATGCACTTCTAGGTTGTCGTGTACAGTTACGCCATGTTCGATGAACGCGTACAAATAAATGTTTCCTTTTGCCCCGGCCATCATACGCCTTTCACCATAAGCAAATAAGGCGTGAACATGTGATCAAATGGGTGCCAAATTTGGTTTGCAAAGTCATATGTCATTCATTGTGCTATGGGAATAACATCGAATGGTTCGTAATTGCATGAGAACTGCAGTACTATGCGGCCTCTCCTTAGGCAAGGGATCACGCGCGGTCAGCAGTACTGTTACGTGTGAGAATTAGTCCAGCGTATCGTAGAACATACAATTTCTCATCATAATTCCGTTGACGAATTAAATACCTTTATGTATTTGCAGATCCATTGTCAACGTCGCCTCTGCATATGGTTGCATAAAATATACTGTGCTGGTCAACACTCGGTCAGAACATTCCATTATAATTCCGTCAGTTTGCTCTTTAATGCCTAATGTCAAACAAATGAATCGTCCATGGCTCATTTGCTTGGGTTGTCGTCAACACCCTGCATTTTTCCCGGTAGGTGATATAAAGCGCAACACATCCTTTACCAGGTCTATTCACCTGTCACCTGTCACAATAAATATGTATTGTGGTGCATACAAGCGAGCTACTTTGCTCCTTCACTCCTTTTGTTTAGTGTCCGTGACATTTATATGCCCATTAAAAATTAACAGAGGCTTTGACAGAGTGTACTGAAACTAAAACACTATTCAGTAAATACTGGGCTCACATATGATGGGAAGTACTCGCTCAAAAGGTCAATTCGATGTACAGTGTTATGGTAATGAATAGAATGGAAACAAAACTTGTTGAATAAGAAGGCCACATATCTAGCCATTGCAATTTGGTTTTGTTTGACACTTTACGATTTGGTTTACGATCAAGTATCTTGTGATGCATTTGCAGAAAACGGCGACCACTGCGCAATACAAGTTAAGATGAAACATTTGGTTACAGTTTGCATGTGTGTGATGTATAGAGTAGCCATATGACTCATGGTGGTTGTGATGGTGGTCGTGATTGCGGACGTGGATGTGCATCTTACACAAGACTGTATGCACAAGATGGATGAACAGTTGGTTCAGCTGGTATGGAGCTACAATATCTAACAGATAAAAGGGTCTAAGCTTGGGAGTAGCACGATTCATATAATAAAGTGCGACAATTAGACATAATAAGCTCAGTGCTGACATTATGCTGATGGCGTTGGGCCTCTAATCATCAGCAAAGTAGAAACTGTGTAATTATGCAACTGGTTGATCATGGTGAGGTCGTAATTATTGGAACGCAAAGGCTTGTCTGAGTAAGGGCCATTGATTCATGGCTCATTGAGACTATATAGATTATATATCGATGGAACGCCGGAACCTCGATCAGTCATCCATACTCGCCATGCCCTGTTCTGTAGGTCTACCACTATATTTGCAATGTCGATCACGACAGCGCTTAATGCATTACTGTTTTTAATAAAATTTATTCTAGACAGCAAGTAGACCTGCAAATCTACGTAAGTAGCGCGGCAGTAGTCAATGTTAAGCCCTAGATTCTAAAGCCGGTAGACCTTCATTCGTGCACAAACAGCTCTACGTTGTCCTACAGTGCTAATCAGTGTCCCTACGGCCTGAAGTACGAAACCCTACAGCAGCTTAAGCTTATAGTAACAAATGTAACAACCTCAAAACAATGAGCGAACAGTAATAAAAAAAATAACCACACGGCAGTACGGCATATATATATATATATATATATATATATATATATATATATATATATATATATATATATATATATATATATATACATATATATATATATATATAAATATATATATATATATATATATATATTTATACGTATATATATATACATATATATATATATATATATATATATATATATATATATATATATATATATATATTGTGACGATTACAACCATTCGTTGACTCCAATCATTCGTGAACAAATGTTTAAAGCACATTTTGTTTTACCATTAATTACTAATTATTGATTCAGCATATTTCATTTGATGTAATGATATAGTTTAATGCCAAAAATATCTTTCTGTCACTTTTTATTACTGGTATATACTTTTGGTCCTCTAAAGGTCGTCCACGAATGCTCAAGATTCAAAGTCATAAGAACAAATCCAACCTTTCGTGCCCCTAAATATTTGCGTATATTTGCGGAATACCGAAATTTTGAAATAAGTCATTTTTGATTTGAAAAATAAAATTTGTTCTAACTGTGATCATTATGAACCATTGTAAGCGTATCACGATCTAATTCAATGTTGCTGATAGATGAATAATGCAAAAAAATAGAATTTGCGGTATAAAGACTCAAAAATTAATCAAATCTTTTAATACTTCATCTAAACATATTCAAAACTAATGATTAAACTAGTATGGAAGATATAGAGGTTTTCGGGCTATGTCAACGAATGGTTAGTTGTTAAAATTTTATTTGCAATAATATTCAAAGATTGTCTGTGTGCGTACTCAGAATAGACTATCATATTGAAATGGTCAGAGCTAAATATTTTCAAGATTTTGAAAGTGTGGTTACTTATGGGACATAGTGGTAAATCCTATCGTCGACCAAAGTCTACGAAAAGTCGGCGCTTTGTCTAAAAGGTCGCGTTCGCTAAATATATATTCAAGTATTATATTAGATATATAATAGAATATATGTGGGTTGACTTATGTGGACATAGTATATATAAATTCTTTCGTCGACCAAAGTCTACGAAAAGTGCACATGTACATACGTCTACTAAAGGTCGCGTTCGTGCAAAAACACATGCACGTTTATGAAACATATGAATAATCAGATTACTATTTATAAATTGATACACACACATACACAAACACACACACACACACAAACACTCACACATGCAAATATATAATATATTATTTATACATATGTATATACACATATATAACACTCATTTATATACATTTATACTCATATATGTATATATATATATATATATATATATATATATATATATATATAATATATATATATATATATATATATATTATATATATATATATGTATATATATATATATATATATAATATATATATATATATATATATATATATATATATATATATATATATATATATATATATATATATCTCTCTATGTGTATATATATATATATATATATATATATATATATATATATATATATATATATATATATATATATATATATATATATATATATATATATATATAAGATAAATGCATAAATGCATGCATGCATTCGAATCACACATATTTGGTACTGCGTCCATTGGAGGTAGATTTGAATACACCGCTGTATGTTCTAAAGCGGTGTGAACCGTCAGGCGGTAAAAGATATCGCTCACGACCCATGGTATATGTTGAATCGTTTGTAACCTATTGTCGTTAAAGTTGATTTCGTGTCACCTTCCGCTCTCATTCTGTCGTGACAGGTCAGCTAATCATAATATTGAACTGACGTAAACCATACCACTACATGCTATTAGATGCTGCTTCTGTCTCTGCAAAACGAAGCACTGCGATAACCGCGTGACTGATGTAAAGGTCGCGTTCAAATGTTAGATATTTTAATCATGCCCTTTGAATGAGTGCTGCAATGTGATCTGACGGAATAATTGTCAAGTACGCCGCGCTTAAGTCGTGTATATGGGCTGATGCCAACTTGCCATTTAGTTGTTCAGGGTTAGCTTAAAAAGCAGGCCATCTACCTGCCGATCCCAAGACACATTTATCAGCCACAATTTGATGTATCTGAAACGAATGAGATTCACCAAGCCGATCTCCTGTTTCTTCCTCATGACATCTTGAAACGCCTGACGTACAAGTGTGCCCTCAAAGTATATGTGTGGCCTCACGCTACAGTGCTGCAAAGCCATGGCCACCAAATGGACTAAAGACATTGTAGTTGCACTTGAAAAGATTTACATGTAAGGACCACTGCATTGACCCCACCTTCTTATGGTCGACCCTGGAAGTCAAATGGTTGCAGTGAACCAGCAACTGGCCACGCATGTCTCGGTCAGACGTGGTTGTGTGGATGTCTGTCGAGACCCAGGCTATTGTGGAACGCTTTAACCTTCTCTTTGGACACCACTATGCCGTAGAGTTGAAACTTCCATCAGACTCTACAAGCCGTCCAACGACTGACCTTGTGTGGTCACTCTATGTCTACCTGCATGGACGCTCTGTCATTTACCCTGATGATCCCGTGCTCTACCATTTTTTGACGGCCACCTTGTGGAATGGTTCTCACCCGCTGATGTTTGTGTCCTTGGGCTGGCAACATCTGGATATTACGAGCCGCGCAGTGGTTCTGCTGTGCGTCCTTAAGCTGCAAGATGTAGTCAACCTTCAAGTTGAACCCCAACATAGTCTTGTCCTGGTGCGTGTGGACTACAAACTTCTGCTGGATTGCCTTGCAAAACTGCAGCTCAGTTGGCTTCCTAGCCTTGGAACCCTCTTCTGGGAGAAAAGTTAGCTGCTGGAACTGGTGCGTGTACCTGGGATACCGCTATGCAGACAAGGACGGACCATTGCTCAAAATCTTCGATGATCCAGACTTATGGGGGTCTTTGATGGTGATGTCGACCATGAAGACGTAACGAACAGGGAAACTATCTTTTTGCTGGCGGTCTGTGCTGTCTTGATGGTTACCTTCAAGATGTCATTGAGGAGGCACATATTGGCGTGGTCTCTGCCTGGTATTAGGGTCTCGATGGTGCAGTAGAGGCACCGGCTCGTAGGGTTAGTTCTCCTTGTGTTTCTGTAGTAGCAGATTTTTCTGGTGGCTGGTGAATTTGCGGTCCTAAGGAGTCCATTGCTCCACTAACCGATCCCAGTCCAGGCAGATCAGCAGGGTACTTCAGCGATGCCCCTACCATAGTGCCACTCTGCAGGGTATCACTGACCAGAGAGTCGAGCTCGTCTGGGTCAGTCACAAGTTTGCCGGCGAGTTTTTTACAATCAGCCTTGCGACCTTAAGTGAACTTGCCGACGATGCTTCAGCCTTTCTCTCAGTCGAGTGGTAGCCAAACCTCATGTTGTTTGCTGAATAAGACAATGAACACTAATCACCAGCAATCTGGCGTGATGAGAGTGCTTTAGTGGGTTTACCTACTGGAGGACGGACGATGGTAATGATGGGTAAGGGAGCTATGGTGGGTTTGCCTACTGGTGTACAGGGAGTGTTGATGGGTTAACCTACTGGTGGAAGTGGAGCTTAGGTAGGTGTACCTACTGGAGAACCCGGAACTTTGGTGCGTTTACCTACTGGTGGACGTGGAGCTTTAGTGGGTTTACCTACTGGTGGATGGATGACTTTGGTGGGTTTACCGGGAGGCTTTGGTGGGCTTACATAATGGTGAATGGGGAGTTTTGGTGGTTTTATCTACTAGTGGACTGGGAACGTTAGTGGTTTTATCTACTGGTGCACTGTGAGCTTTGGAGCGTTTATCTATTGGTGGATGGGGAGCATTGATGGGTTTATTTACTGGTTCACGGGGAGCTTTGGAAGGTTTACCTACTGGTGGACGGGGAGCTTTAGCGGGCTTACCTACTGGTGGACGGGGAGCTTTGGTGGTTTTATCAACTGGTGGCCAGTAAGCTTTGGTGGGTTTACCTACTGGTGGATGGATGTCTTTGGTGTGTTTACCTACTTGAGAACAGATGATTGGAATGACTGGTAAGGGAGCTTGGATGGGTGAACCCCCTGGTGGACGGATAATTGAAATGACGAGTATTGAAGCTCCACTTCAATGGAATTATTAACCGGACGAGATCCTACTGCTAGCAAAGGGTTATCCCGTCTGAAAAATTATACTCCTGTCTGAGGCCACGCGTGCTGTTTCATTGTTGGTAGCACCTTTCAAAGTGTTTGTTTTTGGAGTGATTATTTGCCAACTGCACATGCTTAGTGTCCGAACATGTCTGTGTTCAAAAGTTAGCCCCATGTTAGATTCATCGTTTTATCACTGTAACATACATCCAATGTTTTGGTTTTGTTTTTATATAGCACCGGATGCTTTTATGACAATCATTGTTAGCTCTCGTCAAGCGCAAATATTCAAGCCTTATCAAGGAATAAACCTTAAATGCGGCAGTCAATCATGTGGGCGCAGCAGTCTGAAGCCCAGTGCGTTATAGATGCAACACGTCGGCCAGTTACGTACTTGTCTAGTACTGTTACATTCGATTAAGAACATGCAACAGTCTGGCAGTCTCATTCTTTGCTCTGTCCATTCAAGCAATGAACATATGGTAGAATGGGTATATTCAGCAACATATGCCAACTGTATTATGTAAGGAACGTACTGCGCCACCTGATGGTTACATCAAAGGCCGAGGTTTCCTGAGGATCACAGTGAATGATATCATGTAAATACCAGATGCGCTCAAACAAACGATCTGGTATGTAAATATATGGGCTATATCAGCTATGCCTCATGCTTAGCATATTTATGGATGCATCTGACATTTAGTTGTGTGATGTGAAGTTGTATGTCAAGTGAAGTTGTATGTCACACAGTTACAGAGAATTGTGGAACCTGGACTGTTTGTAAGATCAAATTGTAACGTTTATCAACTCTTTTGAGTGTGACAAAGCAAATATAACAGAAGATAAATGCAATAGGCCGGTTGCCGAGCTCCCCCTAACTTGGATACCTCTTCTATATTAAACACTAATGAAGTCAAAATGCCCCACGCATATCTTTAAATTGTTGATGTTGGAGATGCAGCTATGCTTTCAAGACAAAATGTCATTACAAGCAAAGTATGGTTTGCTTGTGAAATACAATTACTACTCAATTTATATGCATTAATCAATATTTGATTAGCTTTTGCTTTGAAGATAACATATGGAATTTCCTTGTCAACACCGAAACAGAAACAGTCAACTGATGTATTGTCATTATCATTCGTGCTAATTTCTAACATGCATTGATATAAAATACATTAGAAGACAAATACAGCTACATCTCCGAGCCTCGTTCACAGTGTTTCAATTGTAACAGAGTGCACATGTGCATCCTTACCCTCAAGCCTCTGAAGGGTCAGCCCACCTTGTTGCTGGATTGTGGTTTGATTTTGACCGATTATGTTGACAATGTCAAGCTGAGGATATTATTTCCCCGTCGTCAAGGGAGCCATTGCCCTCAGCACACGGTTTTTGCAAGCATTGTATGAGCATTACCAGGAGATTGGCGTAGCTGCTAGTAGTATGGAACGGCTCTGCCGACCTCAGCGCATAGTTGGACATGAGGCTTAGGCGATTTGGTTCAATTTCAAAGGACACTTCCTGGCGCTTCAAATATTCAGTTCATCGGGTGATGCTTTTACATCTGATGGAGTGGGCTCCTGTTCATAATATCGCTGACCAGAGCCAACAGAGTTGGAAAAGTGATTACATGGATCATTCAACTTGGCACTCTTCGTTTAGAATAGTTGTTATATTATATTACGTGTGTATTATAGATAACTTGGTGTTTAAACAAATAACCATCTAACTTCCTCAACAAATCCACGCACCGCCGTATGTAACGATGCGATTCGCGTATTGATACAGCAACACGAACAATTCATTGATTTCAAATGTGCTTGGACGGGACAACGCAACATTAAAGCATGGATGGATCAACCATAATTCAGGTGTAGGGTTTGTTTCTTTGGGTATTCGTTGGTTTAAGCAGACCGATAAGACCATGACAGAGCCATTCAGTGTATATCAGTTAATGTAACTGAACAAAGGCACAGGGGTAGTGGCATGCCGCATTCTTTTACTTATTTTCTCTCACAAATGTTTCAATATCCGACCATGTTATCATCCCCTAGATATTGTACACATTTTTATTTCTCACCACTATAGAAGAAGTGAAAACTCTGACGCAATTACAGACATACTGTTTAGTGATAAACATGTGTACATGCTAACTCGTTCTTAATTGTTCTGATTACGTACCTTACAGCGGCTTCATACAAGAGAGAGAACAGATATATCAACGATATCATTCACTCTGCCAATGAGTGAAGGGAATGGTTTTTTCTGCAATCATTATGAACGCTGAATTTGAATGAACATTTTAACTTGGTAATCCTCGTGCGGGGTATATATGCACATGTATAGAACCTGATCTTGCCCAAATGACTGCTACACTTATTGCTATTTATGAACGGGAACATTTGATTCATGGTGATATTACTCGGGACCTACATGTCACTTCCTAGGTTGAGTGTATGAAACTACTGTAATATGACCTGACTATGGTTTTCGATAGAAGCGACTCAGGAATTAAAGACAAGATGACGGTCGCTGTTATAGCTGACAACAGGGCGAGGTCCCGCTTTTAAAAACTGAGATGGAATAACAAATAGTCCGTTCCATATTCCTCCACTTTAAATACACATAGACATACCTGTATATATGTATATATATATATATATATATATATATATATATATATATATATATATATATATATATATATATATATATATATATATATATATATATATATATATATATATATATATATATATATATATATATATATATATATATATATATATATATATATATATATATATATATATATATATATATATATATATATATATATATATATATATATATATATCTATATATATATATATATATTCATATATATATATATATATATATATATATATATATATATATATATATATATATATATATATATATATATATATATATATATATATATATATATATATATATATATATATATATATATATGGATATATATACCGTCAGTAACAGCTGCAACGTCAGATGATTATGATGAAATAATCAGAGCTACCAGGTTGTCCGTTAGTTACAAACAAGGTTATGCCATGTAAAGCTTTAATAGCTGAGCGAGATGCACACTTAGCGCAAATCACCACCTCGGCTCTATATGCTTCATTGCAAGGCCATGTATTGTTTTCTAATGCACTTAGACTGTGAACAATACCAAGCCGACGCGACGGGTTTCCTTCATCAGTCTAACCGGATGTCACACTCCTGGCAGTCACTTTCACCAATAGCAGACGCGTGGAAGAGAGTGGGGGGGTAGGGGGTGACATGGATAACAAATTTCGACAATATATGAACACATCGCGTGTAAAGGGCTAGAATGAACCGCTTCATTCTGTCGTGACGTAGCAATAAACGGCCGCTAAAGCGTCACCAAAATCCATCCTGATTCTTCTTTGGTTAGAGCTGTAATTGTTGTTTATGATACAGAAGTAACAATTAAATAAAGCCCTCCTGTTCGGAGGTGATTGGGGTGAGCAATTTCGCTGATGAATGTGGGCGATGTTAATGCAATATAAGAATGTAAGCATGTCTCTTCGTTCTGATTAACGTCAGTCGTAGCAAGGAATTAACGCACGTTTCCATTGCTGTTAGATACGATCGATGCTTGCGTAAATTACATTTTAGTCTGACATATTCGTGAAATATATCTGGATAAAAACATATTATAAATCCCGATAGATAAACAGGTGCAACACAGTGTTGTTGTTCAGAACACCCTACGCTTTACTAGAGAACATTTACATATTGATGAAAATGCAAATAGTCATAGTGACATTAAACACTTGAAAAATACGAGTGATAAGTTGCAAAATCGGCCATACTTTTGTTAATGTTATCTCTCATCGCGATCGCCTGGCAAGAATAGTTCAATATTTCATTTATCCATTAGAGCCCTACATATTCGCCACAATGGCTGATTCTAAAGTTATCACAAACATCCAACGGGAGTAAAGACGATGATTATTTATCTGACCGCTGATTGTCTCAATATAATATACTAATAATGCATGTATATCATGTATCACCTAACGATTTGGCTTGGGTACTTTTGTTTATCTTTGTGAAACGTTCAATCAGGCAAGTGTATAGGGATTATACCATTGCTGGTTAGTTTAATGATTTATGGACGATAATCGATCAATACATCCTCGACGCATGCCGTTTTGCAACACTGCACTGTGAGGTTCTTTAGTACCGTCTCCATAGCCGTTCTGTATATCTGCCCGTATCTGACATTATCTACGTGTCAGCATTGCTATTCACACGCAGCTTAGACTGTGTCTTAGCTGATGGGGTAATACATATATCAATAGAAGCAATATACCATAGTTTAAATATAGTAATTTAGATACCAACATAAAGATCAGTTGTTAAATGCGTTGTCCCCATTTAAACATTGTAAGCTGGTGTGAAAAACGCATGAAATACAGAACTTTTTACAATATAGTGAATACCAACTTATGATATAATCCAATATTATTGACAATGTTTTGTGTATCGGTTTATTAAGTGATATGCCATGATATCAAGTGACAATCATGATATTCGAAAAGCAAGCAAACTAATCGCATCACAAGAAGCAATTGCTGGATCGTCCAAAGACTGACTTACATCTTCACACTGATATCATTAGTAATGACATTTTGATTAGTTAATTCATAAATAGCATTCAACAGCGGATTGCCGTATGTGACGATCGCGATTTTCAATGAAGTATGCAGCCAATGGCAATCACTTCAAATGACCTATACTTCAAGCATATTCTACTGGGTGCGTGAAAAACAATATATCCCGAGGATAATTAAACTTCGTAATGGCTGCAGACACCGAAAGATCATTCGGCATTCGTTACACATTAATTTAGATCAATCACATTTCAAACTCGTACACTTGCAGCACACAGGGAAATTACTGGGGGCCGCCCTCAAGGATTTCTCTGACACCTTTCACTACTATGATGTCATGACTATAAGTCATCGCACCGACCAACTACATATTCATTAACGACATAACACGCCCACTCAGAGTTGTTTACATTCAACGTACTCCGCCATCAACATATTTTCCTCCGCGTATTTATCAGGTACATTATCCACGATGCACACCTGTATACGGCCGTAATGAAATACTGAGAGCTAGTAAAGATGCGTGGTAAATGTCAATTATATAACTTGGGAAACGAGTTCTATCCACTGTATAGATGGTGTCCTGTTGTCTGATGCCACACAGTCCGTCTGCCAACCGGTTGCGTTAATCCGTCGCGGTGATAAGTTTAGGTACCTTGCTAAAGCGTGTGAGCCACTTTATAAGCCGCGGTTGTGACATTACTCCCTGCATCGCCAACGGTCTTATGTAAAGAAGTCATGGGCGTGATTCAAGAGGAGAAGAAGCGAGATAACAGCGCCGTAGAGTATCTCATGTTCACACGTCTGCTTTCAGTCATCAAAACATTAGCCGTTATCTACTTAGAATTGCAGCGTAAATGAACAAGAGACAATTTTCTGAGGATTTTTGCCAATCTGATTGTTTGTTGGTTCCCAGTAAGACTCGCTGTTTGTACTTACTGACGTTTTTACCCACGACGAATGATTATTCGCAAGGTGTGATCTTCTATCGCTACGATTTCACGACTGACTGGCGACCTTAATCACGTACAATATCGACAATGATGAGTTGATGTGATTGTGGTAGACGAAAGTGGAAAGAAAAACAGATCTTGATGTTTGCCGTAGACATTTAATATCATCATAGGGTGTCAATATATTTCATTAATAAACACCAATCATCATCCCCCCCCCCCCCCTAATACAGGCATTATGGATATATTTGCTAGCCGTTTTGAGCCTCTTCGCGGAAACGCATGCCGTTGCTGATATTGGTCGCTGGTTGAACTATGTTCGTGTGATGTACTTGGACAAGTATGAGGGGCGTGAAGATTTGTATTGCCAATATTGCCTTCATAAATGAAAAGCCCTTCTGTATTCAGCTTTTATAAGGCCTCGGAACTCCATGGATAATAATGAAAGTCAGCCTTATCGCGTGGTGACTGAAAGAGCTGAACGTGACAATGGGCCGTTAAAAAAGCATATGATCCCCTTATCAGCATCTGATCCCTTTATCAGCATCTGATCCCATCATCAGCATCTGATCCCCTTATCAGCATCTGATGCCCTTATCAGCATCTGATCCCCTTATCAGCATCTGAATTCCTCTTACTGTTAATATGGCTCACAAGTGAAACCATCATCGGCGTGACTTGACTGGGCTGACTGTGTAGCTATTGCCTGGGCCAAGATGCATCGCCCGAGGACCCCTGTCTAATAATGACGAGGCCATGCATGGACACAGACGTGGTTGAGCCAGGTGCTTTCTGACGCTAGTACCCGGTATCACGGTCTTAGCCTATGTAGAGACCAATGAAAACCTAAAACGCTGGGCAGTTGATATAGCATCATGTCGTAGTGTTGAGGTTTATTCCATGTCTACTGATGAACGATCAGAAGAGCAGGACAGAAATCTTTTCTTGGTATAACACACATGACATCATCTGAGTAAGGTTGGTATATTTTATTCAACGTGTATTTACCTCACTAATGTTATACCAACCAGAACAACACACAAACCAAAGCAGAAACACTGGCACACATTCATACCCTAAGAACGGCCACGCTCCAACTAGGGAATTGGCCATGATCACATCTCGTTAACGATCATACTCGAGCTGGGACACTGCCCATGTTTACACTCTGTTAGCTGGGACACTGCCCATGATCACACTCCGTACGCTGGGACACTGCCCATGATCACACTCCGTGAGCTGGGACACTGCCCATGATCACACTCCGTGAGCTGGGACACTGCCCATGATCACACTCCGTGCGTTGGGACACTGCCCATTATCACACTCCGTGGGCTGGGACACTGCCCATGATCACACTCCGTGCGTTGGGACTATTTGGATTGATTGGGCCCGTATATTAATCTGTACATTAATCAAGACATTATATTATTGCATGTGCGTGTTGTAAATATTCGACTTCTGAAGAGGTTTCAAGTTATAATACTAAGACGATGATACCAAATCCAATACATGGCTAGCTGAATTCAATGGCACTGCCGCAGTAGCTCTACTTGGGTGGAGTTAGGCATGATTAATTGAATACTCCCACTTGTGGTCTTATTGCATTTAGCACTCCCACGTGTGACTTTATTGCACTCAACACGCCCACCTGCGGCCTTCTTGTATATTGCTGCTGAATACACTTCTGTCAAAAAGAAAGGGAAGTTTAATAACTGCTACAGCAGTAACGAAACTGGGGTAATTATTTGTTTCTTGCTGACGATGCAATGAGGCCTATTTCATTGGAAATCATATACAATACGTATATTTTGCCATTGTGACCTCTTCAATACACAACATGTACACCATATGACTCTTACGTCATGGTAGAAACAGCGCCATGCGGTTATCTTGTGTGGTGTACTTCATATGCAGGCATTCATGAACATGAATAACCAGTTATTGTCCAAACTGTCAAGACATGGCTATACACTTATATTGTATTGCAGAAGTATCTTACTTTTTGCAATTATTAAACTATGGTGATATATCATACACATACCATACACAATTAAGCTTTGTTTTTACCGGAAGCTGCAAATGAAATTAAAGCCAAGAATAACACAGCTGATCCAATATGTGTGCACTAGTTAAGTTTGTGCACTAGTTACGCGCAGTAATTGAGCAAGTCTTAAGCGAGGTGCTATAGCATTCAGCACAACATAATTCATGAACATTGTCGTGCTTTTGTCTGCTTATTATCGGTAATCAGTCCGGAGTAATTAAGACAAAGACAACTTTAATTACATTATATAAATACTTTGACTAATGTATGATTATAGTCTTGGATATCACGCATTTGGTAAATTTAAGCAACCAAGACTTGCCGCGAGGATCAACTGCATAAGCGTGGTTATGTTTGCAATGGCGCTAGTTGCACTGTGTGGCATTCTGTAATGTTGGTGCAGTAATCGATTATGAGGTCTTACGGGAGGTTCTATAGCATTTAGCGACAACATGATTAATGAAAATTGTCGTGCTTTTGAAAGTCAAGAGTATTGACGCAGACATCTGTTCGTTATCGGTTATCAGTCATGTCTAATCAATGTTGAAAACGTCTGCTCGTTATCGGTAACCAGTTCGGACTTATTAAGTAAAAGACAACTATAATTACATTATATAAATACTTTGACTAATGTATGATTATTATCTTAGATATCACGCATTTGGTAAATTTAAGCAACCAAGACTTGCCGCGCAAATATATATGACAACAGACGCTTTCTCCGAATTCACGATTACTTGATAGGTAAGCAGGCTACAAGCAAGGGTAGAGCGAGCTCTGAACTGGAATAAGAAGCCACAACGAAGCAAAATACATGCTGTCAGATAAAGCGCTCATATTCATCACTAATGGAAGCATTCACACGAGTTGGTCTTCTAAAAATGGTAGTGCTACCTTGCAGTGTTATATTGCCCCACAAAACAAAATTCGAAAATCCGATACATGCATGCAGCCATTAGCGCTATTGGCATTTTATGCGCTCCTGGGAGGAGTGGCTAACGTTGAATATACAGAAGCAGGCCTAAGATGACGTGCTAGGGCATTGTCCTATAAAACGAATCGGACCCTGCAAATCGCGCTGACCCTTGCACTTTTCAAATTGCTGTCTTCCGGACATCTACAATGACGAATTCATGGCCGACAAATAAACGTGAACAGTAGATGCCCCGAATGCATAGCATACGAACATATTGCTAAAATAAGTACTCACATTAGGTTTATTGAATCTGATAATCAATGTATTGTGCATCAATACTTGCAAGCTGATATATTCACGGTACAAGAATTGTATAACACCTTTGCAAAGGGCCGAGAGCTTTACTAGCTAATTGGTTAATACAGAATGAAACATATACATGTAAACGAGTTCCCGATCGAATGTACTATCTGATGTGTATAGGACCAGTGATGGCAGTCTGTAATCTGGTGCCATAAGGTCCGTCAACCAACCTAATGTGGGTTTCATTTCAATCCCAGTGGTATTTCACTTTTGTATTCAGCTAATGTGTACAGCACCAAATAAGGTACACAGTATAATGAACAATGCCTTCGGCCTAGTGAGCCGATATGTATTCAGTAGCCAGCATGTAACCAGTATCCTGAATAATCAACACCATGCATCAATGGCCTCTAAAGACTACATTGTGATGGAGGTCGGGAGAGAAAAACGTAAGGTTTATAGTTCCTCTGTAAATGGCTTACAAGAATTAAATACAATATTTGAATAGTATAATACTTAACCTGTACTAACCAGGACTGCTAGTGAGCTCTTTTCTTTATTTGTTCAAGGCTGCAGATGCCGGTCCGGTACCTCTGTACAGGGCTATTACGCTCCATGAGCCGGTGACCCCATTGCCTCGCCAGATAATTGTCTACTTCAATACAAAATTTTCTCGATTCATACAATATGTCTGAAAGGACAAACAGATACCGGCTGGTCGATTACAGAGATACTCGATTGCGCTTCTTCTCGTGTGTTGTAATACAACATGGGAAATCCATTTTGCGCGCCCGTACATTCAAATGTCCACTTGGCCAAGAAGTTAGCAGTTCGCCTGCTAATTCTCTTTCACACTCTAGCGCCATCAGTCAGGATAAAGCTAGTAATAAGCAATAGTTGGTCACCTCAACTATGAGGTTTGGCAGTTTCAATACATGCCGGAAAACAATGCAGAAATCTCCCTCAAGCCTCTGATGAGTTTCCTGTGTCTTATTATGCTGCCACTTACAGTGCCGCTCGGGGGAGTGAATTACTGAATGTAGGTTGTAATGTTACGGCCGATGCCGACCATTTCGTTCCAATCTCACCATTAAACGACTTGCTGCATAAAGGTTGTTAGCTGCGATGTGATCCTTTGTTCCAGCCACCACGACTGTTGGTATTAGTCATTAAATTCAAAAATAGATATATGATTCAGACGTTATATCTACATTGGCTAAGGCGATAAAGTATGGGTGAAGCTGGTTGCAATGTGAGAGGAAATTTAATCATCAGGTTTCTATAATTGGTTGGTGCTCCAAACATCTCCCCGAGTCAAAACCAGCGATATGACTCATACTGATAGGGGATTGGAGAACCAGTTAGGCATTTTCGATGTTGTGTTAGACAAATACTGAAACAACAAACCCCAGATACATTTTACTTACCAGCACTCCGATAGGTTTAGTATTAAACGGCAGCGAATGTCAGATATATCTTCGTCTGTGTTTTTGGGGAAACGCAAGTGGATAACATGTGTTTAGGGTTTTGAGATTAATATACAGGCCTCACCATTATGATGAATTCCCCTTTTATCCTGGCCGTAAAAGCAGACGCGACGGCAGTTCCAAGGAGACAACATTCAATTATTCAAACTAGATTATTGCATCCAGCAGAATAACGGTAATAATAAAGTTAATTTACCACGAACGAGTTTTGGAACGAAAACGAGACGCACGCTGCTTGTAAAATAAACCATTAGAGAGTTTGTCCATTAGGAAAACAAAGTGGGCGTATGATGCCCCTGAAGGTGAACGACATTCTATAATATATCATGATGTGATACCACCATGAATGCGTCTGTATAACTGTCACTTGTTAGCGGCCATTTTGCACCTTGATTCGAAACAAAGACAAGGGGCAGTTTCAAAACCTCACAATTAGTGCCTCACGAGGTAAGCAGAATTGCCAAAGAAGCCTCCCGTTGCCAGAAATACTATGAGTAATGTCAAATGTATGGGGTGACCGAAAACGTGACAGCTACTCGGATACTGGTATATAGTTAGATACTGCCTGACCAGTAATATTCCCGCTCATAATAGGTGCACCGATTACGTCCGACCAGCGCTTGACTACGCCTCACTAATCAGTGAATTTGGTATAAGCTTGGATTGCCGTGGAATAATGCGTTCTTGAAACGTCTTGCCCATGGCTACACCGCATTGGTGCGTTATAAATGTATGAACAACCGTGTTACAGGCTGTTCCTTTTTAACAACCGCAGTCTTTTATAATCAACTACGTAGACTACACTCTAAACTCGGAAGGTTCTACAAAGAACCTTCAAAGGTTCTATGTCCCTGGTATAGATAAGGAACCTCTAAAGGTTCAGTTTGGAACCCTACTTTGGGGTTCCATAAATGAACCCTTTTCAAAGGTTCTTTATTTAGAACCTTCCAAGGTTCTATTCTCCCCCCAGCATATAGAACCTTCAAAGGTTCTCTCTCCCCCAAGCATAAAGAACCTTCAAAGGTTCTTTTTGTATCGCTGTTAGGGTTCCAAATATTGAACCCTGTTATATGTATGTTAATACTACACAATATAAATAAAACCAATATATATTTTTCATACCAAAACTTTATTTAAAAAAGAATAGATGCATACAATACGACTTCCTATCTACACAGGCAAGTGCGCTGCTTTGTAGCCAGCATTGATGGTTGAGCAGTAAGCTTGGAAAGTGAAACCTCAGCATAGGGCAGTGTGTTTTTAAGACCTTTAGGGTAGTGGACCCCAAAGGTCCAATGCATAGCTAGAAGACAGCTTGAGGCCAAGTAGGGGTCCATTTTAGCGGAGACAATCACGACCTTTCTGTCCAGCCGCATATCAGCACTGTCCGATTGAAGAGGGTTGGCGTCAGCCGTGGAGGTTCCTGAAAAGCATGTAACGAGTGATTATTTGCATAAAATATAGTATTCCAAGCAACATTACATCATAGCAATGTTGACGAAATAGGTTGAAGTAGGTTGACTTAACTTTCACATGCTCTAAATCAAATATTCTTTACATACTTACCAAAGAAAGACAGGATTTCCAAATCCGTTGAAGGCGCGAAAAATGACTGTGCTCCAACGAGGTCGAGCTTCCGCCGTAAACTGGTAAGATTATATGTGACGCCATCGGAACCGCCGCAGCATCAGGTCAACTAGCCTTTGTAAATTTGGGAGGCACTTTCCGGTTGACCAGGATTGCAACTGTATAGTCTGTATTGTATGCTTAGTGTAATAATATGGTTAGGCAGTTCTACAAGTGCCCCCGTCTCATCAGCGGCCTTGAGCGGACTCCAAGTTTTACAATTAAACGTTCGCCTTTGATATCAGGCTTTATGACTTGTCTGTGTATTCGTATTAACCTTGGGTTTTGCGACAACAGTCGACGGCGACACCCACATTTACAACGTTTGGGTACACAGTTGAATGTCTTAATCTTCTCCCAACACCCCAAGAAAAAGCTGTATAAACATACGGCGCGCGAGTGTAATGGCAGACTTATACGATCGGTCGCTTTATGTCTAAGGACATATGTCCTTGTATTTAAACCACTGTTAATGTGTGTAGTTAATGGTCATTTCTATATATTGTCTTGTCAAACTCAACGAATTCACAGAAACATTTCCCTTCTGGTGCTATATTTGCCGTATCAGGGACGACAATTCAGTCTTTGGTTTCGATTATTCCATTCCGTTGTGTACAAATGAATTTCACTAGTTCTGGGAATAAAAAACAACAAGTTTCCAAAGAGGATTTCGTAACAAAATTCATTAGTACGAGAAGTAAGCTTGTCCTGCACAGCACATTGATGTGTGTGTTTATCTGACGCCATTTGTAAGAATTCTGGGATCGATTGTATATACAGAACAGATAAATATTTGTTCTATTTTGGATGAGCGCATTCAGAGATAATACTACTGCATCGTCCCTGACATCAAAGCAGATTCATGAAGCCATACAGCCTGCCTTAAACCTATAACAACATTTAGAATTGCCGTGTTTACCAACGCTCACTTCTTAACACTTAGCTGATTACATTGACGGTTGGTGCAAGTAATAACCTGTTATGCAACGAGCTTAATGGTGAATTTTTCATAGCAAAAGAAATTAGCAAACTGCGAATTGATCATCGCTAAACACTTGACACTTCGGAGGCGATGGGCGTATGTTGTTGGCTATAGAGCTGCTACCATACAATCAGCATTTGCTATAATGTTTCCGATAATACTCAGGGAGGCGGGGTTGAAACATACTTGTGCTTCCATGACGTTTATTTTGGGCGCTGCATACATCAACGTAAGTCTACTCTTACGTAAGAAAACACTTCCTTTCAAGTGAACTCAACTGTAATGCCATTAGCAAGATTTTAAGGTGTGGCGGTTGAACGGGTGTGTTTAAAGGTGCATTTTTTCAAAAAAATCGAATCGAAAAAAAAAGTTGCTAACTGCAAGAGTACCCTAAATGGTGCTGATATCCGGATTCCAAAGTTGGAATGGCCGTATATATTTCTTGTTGTTCGTGAATAAACCTTCAATTCCTTATTTTTCACTTCCAGCCAAGAATAGACCATATTTGGAAGCTCATGTATTATTAATTCCGGAAGCGCAGAAACGTCATCACTCTGTGCCGATTGCCGCCGGCGGGTGTTTAGTTTGCGCTATTTTCATTGCGATAAAGGACGATAACCAAGAAACGAAGAAAAGGTGGAGGGAGAAAGAAGCTGTTTATAGATTCAACAACTAAGAGAAGGAAGCGGGAGCTAGACCAGCTGCGGTCTAACACGAGGGTGTCTTAAGATAGGCATTCAGGGAAGTGAGGAGTGTGACCAACGAAGAAGCTGCAAAGTTTTGCTGGACATGTAAGTAATCTCGTAGCCCTACAAGACGTCTGCGTATAAATTCATGTTACCGTTATGACCGGAGCTAGGAATCTCGTTGTATTATGAATACCCTGCTATCGAATCGGTCTGTATTGAATCGACTTGTGTAAATGTCACCGATTAAATAAAATCTAAGGGCCTATTGTGAGTCCATTGCACCATTTAGATTTGTAAATTGTTGTTGCAAACATACCTTACTTAATTTGTAAATTTCAGGTAGAGAAATTATTGCATCCTCTTGACCCTAATTCAATGGCTGGTGATCAAGTTTTCGTCTAACCTTGCCTGCAGTCAAGTTGTGACAATGGACCACAACAGGCATATGCACTCAAGTAGGGTTGGTCAGCCAATGTAAGTCTCTCATGACCACTCAACTACACACTGACTAAATGTCCTATCAGAAAACAAAATACTGATGCTGCACATGTAATGTGTTCTAGCTATTTGGCCATATAATGCCATTTGTTGTGTTACAGGTACAGCAATCACTTCAACAAGCAGTCAAAGACGTGGTCATCGGTTTAGAGGCCAAGACTTGTGCCCATATACCAGATATGATGACAGAAATCTTTAGGCCCAAGCAGTGCGACAGCAATCACAACAACACCCACAATGCTCTGCTGATGACCCCGCAAAATCAGTTTGAACATTGCTCCTGTGCCAGGCCATCTACCCAAGAAACAGTTGCAGGAGTCTCATTTTGATTAAAAATATGATTTGGAAATTTGTTTTTGTTGAAAATGTACAAATATTTTATTGGTCACATTCTTTTGTCTGTAAATCCAAACTGTAATAGAAGAACTCATGTAATTGGCAAATAAATAATACATGAACTCATTTTATGTGTCACTTCTTTTTTTATCAGCGCTAGAATTATGAACATAAAAAGTCAAATCTGAAGATAAGTGTCATGACTAATTGACAAAATAATGTGTGCATAATTCTTTTCTTCTGTGTTTGAGAGACGAAAAAATTTACTAATATATGAATGCTCATTCCATAAAACATATAGACAATAAGTTATCAGATTGTTGAAGCAAAAATGTTCAGAACAAATAATACCACATGTTTTTTGTAAGACTAAGCAATTTATAATCTACACAAAAATACCAATCAGAACAATGTGATATTTCCGGATTAAAATTAAAAATTAAAACATTTAGGCTTAGTATATTACCAAAACCTATTTTGTATTAAGCCTGTATACTGTCAATACTTGTTACGGAAGAGGTCTCTGATCTTCCTTACACAACCGGAGTTACCCTCCTGTTGCACTCCTCCAAAAATACATGAATCCACTGAACCAAGTGCTGATAGGCGCCATGTCTAAGCATCTTTTTTTTTTGTCCTCGACAACCGCATCCCATAGCAAGTCCACCCGGTACCTGTTAATAACCTCAATGACCATCGGGTCAAGCACAACTCCTTCCATCTGAGGTAGTGCATATGTGCAAAAGTCTGGGCTGTTAGTGCACCATTGCCGCTCCACAGGGGGAGGCATTTCCCTACATTGAAGGCAGATGCAACAGTCTGGGGAAGTGGTAGTTGATGGAGGGTGGAATCCTTCTTTCGGCGGTGTGGGTTGTCGGGTGATTGTAAGCGCAAACTGTGGCTGTCTTTCTAACCAGCAACTGACCCACCCCATCCAAATCCAGCCACCGCACTAAATTCTGAAAATATGAGTAATCAAAAGTCTTCTTTTTGATGGATTGAATATCTCCAATACAAATCTCTCTCTGTGACCAAAATTGCAAGAAGGTTTTTGGAGCAGCTGAAGAGTGCTAAATGCTGAGTTGTACAATACCTTCATTTTCTCCTTCTGTGACAGCTCTAAAGATTTAGCAGTCACTCTACTCTGCTGTAGGGTCTGGTTGGTTATTGGTGTGTTGCAAAGGTAGCCACTGCAAACAAGATTGACTCGCTTTCGGCCTGTCGAGGTCTACAAACAAATGAGAACCAATGGAAATTTATGGTTTGATAGTTCAACATTGGACCTATTTACTGACAAAGTGATTCAATTAGGTAAGGCAAGCCCAAAAGTACCTTGTTTGAAGAAGGTGGGGCTCCTCTGCCACCTCTTCAGGCTTGTCTGCAACCTCCACCAACTTGGACACCTGTGTCATGGTGAACAATTTCAAACCATTAAACACATCCTTCCCAGTCATAATCAGGTCAAAGACGACCGCAGAAGGAAGTACGTACCTCGATCGAGGTACGTACCTCGTTCCTAGTACGGCGTACTTGGTATGAAGTATGCATACATAAACATTAATTTTCTCAACTGTTTTTCAAATTGTGACATTATTTACTGAGATTTGGTTGGGTTAAATCATGGAAACCCTCTTAGTAGTCACAGCCTCGATTTGGGACCATATTTAGCGTTGCCCATGTACGAGAAGGATTTTCTACGCGTTTTCAAACTTTAGTTCGGCGGCCATCGCGTGTCTTTTCCGACGATTGATGAGGCAATAATCCTTTTTGAATCAGTCTGGCAAAGTAAAGAACTTACTTTTTGCGGAGCATAATTTGTCTAGATTATATGAAATACAGTTTAGTGAAAATTGTATGGCATATTTGTGACTTATGGATGATAACATCACACCCCATGTCAATCCATTTGCACACCTGATATTTTTGTACTACAATCGAAGTACGCCGCACCATGGTGGTTTCAAACTTCGCTTGTTGTCTACCCGGGTCTGATTGAGAGTGTTCATATACGCATTCAGTTGTGTTCAAAAATGAATGGTCTTCTCAAATAGAATAACAAAGCAGCCAGGTGTTTGATATTGAACAGAATGCCCCCAAAAACACCACAACAGTAAGTTTTCATACTTTTGTTGACCTGTTCTGTTTGTGTTTTTGAAAACTTTTGTTTTAATTGGATGTTAGCTAGGTTATTATTTAAGGCTTAACAGATGGAAATGAGCATCATTACATATGTAATGAACATTATCATTTTAGAATACTTAAGGTTTACCAGATATGGAATGGAATGTTCACAAAATCACAGGGTCAGCGATCATGTTGTATTGATATTGACTATGCTTAATTACAATTACTTCCATAGCAATGTGGACAGTGGTCATAAGATCATTCCTCATCGGTAAACTTCATGATGGTGTTTATTCTACATGCTGCTAATAATTGAGTTTCTATCGGCCAAAAAAACATATGCCTTTAATCATATGCAATATATCATGCAGATCCATATTTTGATAAGAAGTGGAGGAACAGCAATGTTTGAGTTAATTTTATTTTAGAAATAATTCTCAAGTAGCAAATTGTGTCCAAAATCACATACATACAATATTCGTTATTACATAATAGGAAACCGAGTAATCCAGAGTGCAGGTACACTACCAATCAATTACCAGTATCACAATGAGGCAGATAATGATAACAACTATAGAAATGTTATGACTGTTTGACAGCTAAAGGTATATGTATGATGTTGATGCAATAAGTGAGATACAAAACTATGATATGTCTAGGACAGGTTACACCACGCAGGATAAAGCTACTTAAATAGGTCATGACACAGATAGGATTAATTGATATACCTATACATGTACAGACATACATATTACAACAGTGAGTGTTGAATGACAAAACTAGAGGAAAGCATGTACAAAAGGTGGGATGGCATTGAAAACGGAAGGGGGGGGGGGGGGGAAATGGAGTGCAAATTGATGTGATCTCGTTGAAATCTAATTGAAAAAGACAAAGAAGTGCTGGTTACCTGACCATATCCGCGCGGGATTTAATTGGGGCAGCCTCTTCCCTTCTAAAGAGAAAAGATAAGGACTTATGCGATAACGTTTACAAATTCGACAAATTCAACCTATGTTTTCATGAAAATGGAATCCAGAATAAAATATTCTCTCTGTCTCTGTTGTTTGGAATGGAATATATTGGAAAAAATTACTTAAACTTTCAGAGATCCCAAGTGGAAACACCACACAGGTTAAATACATATTGCATACATAGCTGATGAATGCCGCGAGAGCGGAAACGAGAGGAAGAGGATAATATGCACAAAGTCTTATGAACTTGTTCAGCGATGTGAGGGCAATATTCTGGTTGAGTATATAGACGAGAACAGGCAAGACCTGGTACACCCCTCACAGGAATAGCTTCTTCATTGAGAGAGCTGTAACCAACTTTCAGCGGCTTGGAAGGCGGCTCCATGGACTTATCACTAACGGCTGAAGGAATGTTCAAGTCTGGATAGATTTCATCCACTTCATCAATGCATGATTGACAGAACTTAGGAGCAGTTTTTGTGTAATGGACAGATTCTGTTTTTCTTTGACACCACTTGGAAATTTTAATTTCAGGTTTCCAGTTTCCAAACATCCTCATTGTGATTGAAGGCTTTCAGAAGAACACCGTCTTGAATATGGCTTGGCCCATAGCTGTTCCATTCTGAAAAAAAAAAAAAAAAAAATAAATCAGATACTGGCTAGTCAAATACATAACATTAAATATTATAATCTATGTTTAAGTACACAACACAAACCAGCAATTCCTGTGAGATTGTTTTATATCACCCTCTACTAATAGACTAAATCATATTCGGTTTGAAATATTGACATTGTCACTTCAAGCCGTGCACGACAAATTCCAAAACAAATTATCTTATAACTTGCGATTCGGTCGTATGATTCATAAGTGTCATTCTTTTATCTGTATACGATCTACTAATACTAATAGTAGTACTATCAGAATATGGCACCAATTCAAAAGGAAGCACACCGTACTTCGATTTAAGTACGATCGCATCACTACGCCATTGTTTCAGAAAAATCATTCAACAGTGGTGTTATTTATTAGCGATAGCTCATTAATATGCCATAGAATTTAGAATAACATATAATGTATCATTAGATGATATACTTGTAAATTAGAAAACATAGACCTTACCTCTGCCATGTTGATGTGTGTACAAAATTTAAACCATGAACGCAGAAAAACTTGAAGTCGCTGTCGAATAATGGAAGTGAAAACTCTTCTTGAGAGGGCCCAATATCGCCCACAACAACAGATTTGGTTTCAAATGTAGGCCATAATATATTTGCATAATTAAATCGTTCAAAGCCAATCACATTTCAGAAAATAATGTCATAAATGCAAAACAGCAGAGGGCAGTGGCACGACTATCATGCGTACCTCAATCGAGGTGCGCCGTACTGGGAACGAGGTACGTACCTCGATCGAGGTACGTACTTCGTTCTGCGGTCAGTCCGCGACCTGATAATGGATGTATTGAGTTCAATAAAATACCCTTGATAAGAATCAAATAATAAAGGAATCAACCTCAATTCCACACATGTTGTCAGAATCTGTACCATGACCCCTTCCACTGCCTCTTCTTGTATGTGATCCCCTCCTTGGCATTTTGATTTCCTTTAAATTTGAAAGTGGGTTGGTTCAATTTAAACAATGAATGAACATGACAAGAATAATTCAATCAATAATGTTACAGTGTTTGAGCCAAAAGCCTGCAAAAGTCAGCCAAACCCATACGATGATACATACCACCCCAAACTCCTAGCATTGACGTTTCAGTACACAGGGATTTGCATTGGCTGGCCGTTATCTTCTCTGTAGGGCTTATGTATGCATAGAAGATAGCGACCCGCCAGCCAATTCAAATCCCTGTTTTAGTTCACTATAACCAGATAAAGTAGACGTCATGAGGGAGACCCCAGTCCCTTGATTTATAATACAATTTATGAGTTCATTCAGGAATACTCCAATAGTTTGCTATGAAAAAGCACCGATAATTGCATAAGAAATAATCAAACTTCGAACAAGAGTCACGGCTTTACACTCCAAAACGTGAAAGACTAGTCAAGAATATCGTTTTTATTACGCTTGAACATGCGCAGCCTCAGTATAAATATACTAAGTCTAAGGGCTACCTCAGGGTTCGTTCGCAGGCTATCTGTTGTTAAATTTACGGTAATCTATTGTACTGATAGTGTTCACTTTATTGAGGCGGGTTCTTTTTTATATACAACATTCGAAAACTCCAATCAAAGAAGAAGAAAGAAGAGAAATGTAGGAATCAAAACACTCACCATTTCGGTTGCATGCGTTTCCACCTTCTATCGAATCTGCGCTGCGCGTGACGTCACGACTATGTGTTGTCAACAAATGACCCTTCAATACGCATGCGTCATTTTCCCATCGACATGTGCTCATGTTTGTAAACATGGGTGTGGCCGACAGATTTCGATACGGTGTAATCGACGATATAGCGTTGAACTAGTCCGCAAAATGGTTTATATGGGTTCCAAAAGAGTTGTTCTATTAAATGGAGCAAAAAAAACGCATGTCATTTTTTTCAAAAAATGCATCTTTAAGGTACACAGACGTTAAAATGACCATGAATCCCATTGCATCCAAACATCACGCTGTCAATCTGCAGACTAGGGTAGCAGTGCGTTATTCTTGCTAGTGGAGGCTCTTTATCGCATTCATTCCCATCTGTCACCACGTGATAAGGCCTGGAACATCAAAAGAGGATCAATTTTTGTGCTTGTGTTGCTGTCTGGAATACCAAAACCCACGATCCTAATCCCTAGTTACACCTACTCACAACAAAAGGCACGAGTATTCTTCAAGTAGAGAATATGGTCATACGATATATTGTTTGCCAATGGTTGTGCTTATCCCGTTTGATTATCTTAAATAGACTTGAGCTCGTCGCTCCTTATATACAAAGATAATAACACGCATATAAAGTGTTTCAATGACGACCGTTGACAGTGAAAAAGTAACCGCGCCGATTGGTTTCTGTTTTGCAAGACAAGAGCAAATAATTAATGTTTGTGGCGATGATGGTTATTGTTATGATGATGATGATGGTGACGATGGTGATGATGAATGAACCATCGCAGGGTGATGATGGTTATAATGTGCATTGGAGTATGACATCGTCGTTGGCTGCGACCATGCTACCTTGAAGCTCGACGTGCAATATATCGTGATAGTGACATGCCTCAATTCAACCAGACAATCATTTTGGGAACCAGTTGTTAATTCAACTGCAAAGCATATTTTGCTTTGGGACGTATGCCGACTTATATTCATTGACGGGAATGTCGATTGCCGATCGTACCTAGAAATACACAATGTATTATTCAGGCTGCTGAGCATATAACGCTGGTTGATGAATACATCCCATGCTTATGAAGCACACAACCACGCTAATGACAGCTCATACATTGGGCTAGTATAGCTGTTGTTCTACACAACTCATGGCTTCCTCACAATAGTCCGTTAGCGATACAGGATATGTGTCAGCGATGTCCGTTGAATGTATATGCGGCTATCCCCTATTAGCTGAAAAGAGAGGCTATGGGTCCCAGCTTGACTTGTTGTCTCCGTAAACCAGCTTTAATTTACGCATTATGCGATATAGGATTTTTAAATAGAGGCGAATAATAGCATTAACCTGTTCGAAAATCAGCACAATTAATATATAATAACGAGATGCAGCCAACCTCATCATCGTCTTATTGACATGAAGCCTAGTGGCTGTGTCTACCTGACCACATAGCAGATGGCGCCCCTGTGCAGTTTGCACTCTGTATGTAAGCAGACACACTACTATTCCGGTAATGAAGACGATCCACATCTCTCCTGAATTAAGGTGTAAAATGGCTGGCTGGGTCTGTCATTATGGACAGCATCGGCAGTGTGTAATGGCGGACACAATATCTCGCAAATGCACACTAGAGACAAAGGATAGGTTGACCATAATTAATAACCTTAAACAAAGAAATACAGTCAGGAGACAGCTTTGAAGATCCAAGAATGACGTATCGCGGGGGAGCTGTAACTATTAGCGCATTTGTCAACATCGAATAATGGAGACGCCCGAGTTAGTTATAAGCGATATTAAAACAAAGTTTGCTATCGAATGTAATGTCACCGATTTAAATATTCATTACTTGTTTGTTGGCACCAGAGCAAAAAGGCATCGTTCAACGAAATACGGGAAAGTATGCGTATTGTTCACCGAAGCACTCCTCTGGTCGTGTGAAACGAACAACTGAAAGCGCAGCATCATGGCTAAGTTCGCTTCCACTCACGTCATCGGCACGCGATAGTACAATTCTTATTATGCATAAGAGGCACACAATAAGGCGAGTATGCCTAGAATTGACCTTATGCATTACATACGGTGTGATCTAAAGTGCGTCGATAGCCTACATTACGTGTCACAAGGCGGCTTGATCCACTCGTCATCAGCTTTTATCACTGCATTCGTGTTTGGGTTCCCTTAGCTGTGTTGACATAGTGAATTTGAATGTTACTGCAATCAACAAAGAAGCGCAAGCAGCATTGATTTATTTGGATATTTTATGTCTTGCACTGACCCATAAGCAAATAAAGAAGTTTCGAACAATTAACAGTCACTTTCTCAGTTGCTCACCGGGGAGAGGTTTGTACGCCCAATCGGACTAGCCCACCCTTTTGCATGAGTAAGGAAATATTAATCACTGAAAATGCAGCCACAAACAAAGGGAGGTTGTCGCTGTTTAGCTTATAATGAAATGAGACAGATTTGCTAAGACATCACTCAGACTACGTGAACTGTCTCATTGTGTCCGCTTTAGTGCTATTGACAATATCGCCCGTCGCAATTGTAGTGACAGCTTTATGTAGTCATCTGATGCACTGTATTATAATTAGTAGACATTCATAAAATGTGTCCATATGTTATTCACTATTATCACGGAGCCAGTCACGCGTTGCATCGACAACGCAGGATTCAACCAAATGATCGGTTTGGGTAACAAAAGTACAATACAACACAGCGTGCACGCCAGTCGTTTTCCTTGTTGTAGATAGTTTTTGAGATGAGTTATAGCCCTGCACTGATGTATTATTTCATAATAACGTCCTGGATCGCTACGTACGTTGATTGTGGGCAAATTTGACAGATCCGCTGAAGATTTTGTCCGCTGGGTTTAGCATCTAGAAAACAACGTATGTCAAGAGCAAATTTCGTGCGTCGCTCCAAAAGCTTACTTCCGATCGATGTGGATCTTTCAAAACGGACAACATTTGATCGATTTACAACAAATGCGATGACCACCATTTTGTTAAATATAAGGTCATGAGCTATTTGCTCTCTCTTCACTAGGAGTGGGTTCAACTCAGCAATCACATAAGAGCTGCGTGGCAGCGTACATATTTCAGTTTCTGGCGTGGGAAGTTCTGATTCAAACAAGATTAGTCCTGAGGGCGGGCCGGATTACTTTTTTTCAGGACCATATCGTGGTATAAAACTTACAAAGAATAGTACCAAGGAAGCTTTCAATGAAGTCCTGCTTATAGTTGAAAACCGACGACAAAGCTTTTGAGGTGGGTGTAAATGTATGGACTCTTTTGATACTGGGTCGCAGTGAATATGTTTACTCCATTACGATAGTAGCTGAAGCCTTTGTGTGGCAAGGCTGTTCCGTCAAACGCCGAGTTGAACGCCCAGCATGCTTTCCGAATGAAATAGTCCGTACTTCACCAGTGCACAGCTACCGCCTCGTTGTTAAGATCAACATGATGAGGCCAACATGGCTACAATCGTAGCTGTGCTCCATAGCAGCTAAATACATCACTCCTGATTATATGTGCAAGTTGTGCTCTACCATCAAACATGCAATGAAACCGAATAACTCACTAGGTTTCACATAACTGGTATCTGTTGTGAATTGAGGATTTTTGTATTGAGTTGGATGCAGTCGTCGTAGAACGTCTACCCAGACGTCCCGTATGCCTGGAGGAGTAATAGGCAACACCTACGCACATTGCTATCTTTTGTTCAAATAATTTTAACATTCTGAAATGCAATTAAGAAGAAAGAAGAAATGCAATTAAATTATTCTGCTTTGACACTAGGTCCTCATTAACACCGCTGCCTTTACCGTGAGTTTAATCCTGCTGCAATGAAATGAAAACATTTCTCTAATCATTCCTACGGCTTACACAGCCACAAGCTAAACAAACACCAAACCACATAAACCTCATGTGGCGCGTTCCCCAGGACATGGTTATCAAACACGATGTGTCCGCGTTGGCCAGGTCACCGCGTTACGTCTGCTACGGCGGTTTAGCTTACAGTATCGGCGCAACAGGCAAATAGAGGGCTGTGATCAGTGACAAGAATGCAGCCAAACGGTTCTACATTGTACTGCTCTTCCAGCAACCAAAAGAGATTATGCAAAACATATATGGAAGGCATTCATAATATAAGCAGCACATACAATGCTATATGCACTTTCGTTCGGAAGTAGGAGAAAATGAAAGAAATGACGTTTGAGCTGGGTGAAGACTAAACGGTCTGAACGTACCTCAACTGTCGGCATCAAATCAATTGCATGGAATTATCAATTAAGGTTGATGTAGCAAAGTCGCTAAATTCTCTTTCCAGTTACCATTTACCGGTGCCTTGTTTCTGGCGCCCTTATCTATCGTAAGTAACCTACACAAGCAATGAGAACAGCGGGGCGACAACGTAAGTATCCGCATGTTGAGGATATTGGAGCATCACGTGTGTGAGCGTAGCAAGAATACAGGGTATGGAATTATGGCATTGTGTAAAAATAAATAACAACATTCAATCGATGTTAAGGTCTTACAGAAGGTGCTTAAACATTTAAGAAAAACTTCATTTGGTAGCAACTACAGGCAATCAAGAGTATTGATGGAGAAGTCTGGTCGAATTCGGTGATCAGCCCGTACGTATCAATAGCATCAATATGCACAATATATTGTGTGATTAATTTATTCATAATCTAGTATAGGGTAGATTCATGCTGCAGGAGCCATATCTGAGGCGTATAGCATGCGGATATATGGCATTTGTTGTCTACAGTCGTGTAACCTTTTCTTTTTTCGACCTTTCTGAGACTACCATAAGCTTCACTCTGGCTTGTTCCAGACTGCAGCCAACCAATCTCGGTTGACAACACATGCCGGGAAGTTATCGCCATGACGTGTTTATTGATAGTATGCGTACACCAGGCCTTCAATGTAAGCAGACCAATAAAACGATTATTAGACGAGTAGGCTGACTACCAGTCAAGGTGGGGCGAGCAATTAAGCTAAATAAGAAGGCGCACTGAAACCACCGGGGGAAGCTGTGATTCATATTTGATACGAAAGCATTCATAGGAGACGAGCTGGCCTTCCTAAACAGCAGCGTGTTCACAGCACAGCCTTCTAGTGCCATATGAGACAGCGTATTGGTTTGAATTAGGATAAATTCATGCAGATGCTGGTGGTTTTGATATGGTATGCATTCCGGATACACTTTGTCATTCACAGGCCGGCATCATGTCTGAGTTGCTGAGCATGGGTATTTTCTCTAGCTTATTAAAACCCAGCCAATCGCGTGACACTCATACATTTTCAGGAAGTCCATCAACGGCAGCATTCAACGAAATAAGGGACCGCTATACATTTAGTCTTAGGTTGGTCAAGGTAACTTTTCTTTGGCAAAACAGCAACGTTGTCTGACAACGATAATAAAACTGCCTCTCATTGGGCTTATAATACTGAATATGCTCTGCACTGTGATTGCCAATCACTGGTCCCGTTGCTGCACGCATTCTTTATTTTGGTACTCATTGGATGCAGCTGTAATGCACTGGATATGTTATTAACTGTATCTAAACAATCGTGCACTAGTCATAACGCAAGGTCTTGTACAGGAGTGACCCGCTACGCTTTGTGTTGATAACCCGATAGGCATTGGTGTTGGGGAACAGTTCGAATGAGCCACTGTATTAGGTTGAGAGGCAAAGACGGAAATGTCCGTCAAACACGGGTCACATCCGGGCTTCTGTATGCAAATGACAATGTTTTTGGCATTACGCGATTCCATCAACACTAGAAATCCCATAGCTGCACATCATCATAATGAACTAGGAGGAATGTATCATCGCTGATATCGGTGGTAGAATGCTCGAAACGTATGTTTGTTCGTGGCTTATGAAAACAATGCTGCTTGCGCTGCTATGTTGACTGCAGTAAATTCACAATACACCATGTCAACACAGCTAAGGGAATCCAAGCAAGAATGCAGCGATAAAAGCTGTTTATGAGTTGATCAAGCTGCCTTGTGACACATAATGTAGGCTATCGGAGCCTTCTAAGTAACACCGCTAATAATTACAGCTGCCCTCGCACTAGGTCATTCTTGGATCTTCAAAGCTGCGCCCTGACAATGTGCAGGAATTGCAGAAAGATCGTGATTTTAGTCAACACAGACACGCTACCGGCGGCCATTTAACACACCCCTACGACAATGCAGTAGAACTGAATACCAAAGAACTGAACAACGCTACAGCTTGCGTTGCTCTAATGCACTGCATTCTTTTATTTTAGGTTGTAGTGTTCATACACGAGATATTGCGTCCGCCATTGCACACTGCTGATATTGTCCAAAATGAGAGACCCAGCCAGCCATTGTACACCATGAATCAAGCGAAATACCAATGTGGATCGTCTTCATTGCCGGAATAGTAGTGGGTCTTGTGTCTGCTTACTTATAGTGTGCAAACTGCACAGAGCGCCATCTGTCATGCGTAAGGTGGACATAGTCATCAGGCATCATGTCAATGAGACGGTGATGAGGTCGGCTGCATGTCATTATCATATATTAATTATGTTGATTTTCGATCAGGTTAATGCGATTCGCCTCTATTTAAAAATCCTTTAACGTATAATATATAGATTAAAGCTGGTTAACAAGACAAAAAGCCGAGTGCAGTGTTTATGTGGCATTTGCCTCCTACATATTCATGTATCATAACGACCACCCGAACCCATCCATTTGACGCAGTTTACATGCAATACTCGCCTCCATCAGCTCATAAATCCCTTCAAGTACGCATCGTATAACTGCTAACTTCAGATACATTTACCGCGTCTGCAACAGGATATTTTATGTCGCTGTTTCCATTAGGATGGGATTCATATTACAAAACTCACACATAGCCTTTGCCAAATACCGAGAGCTGCGATATCTGAACGCTTGAAAGTCCAACATGATAAAACATGTAAGTTTTTATAGCATCTGCACATGTCGACTGTGGATGGTTCCCTTTTGTCGTGTACCATAAAGCCCTTCTTCCAACCAGCAGCGGCCGCCAATTTACTCGGTGAGGTCCTTATCAATTTGTGCAATCAATGGACATGGTTGATCCATTGTCTTCATCCCCGCAAACGGTCAATTATGAGAAAGCCCCGAGTTGTGTAGTACAACAGCTATACTAGCCAAATGTATGACCTGACATTAGCGTGGTTGTGCGCTTAATGAGCATAGGATGTATTTCAGTAACCAATGTTATATGCACGGCAATGTCAATGAATACAAGTTAGCATACGTCCCAATACAATATATGCTGAGCAATTCAATAAGCAACTGGTTCCCAAAATGATTGTCTGTTTGAATTGATGGAAGGATTTACCCACGACTGTTGACAACTATCACGATATATTGCATGTCGAGCCTGAGGGTAGACATGTTCCCTGCCATCAATGATATCATGCACCAATGCACAAAATAACCATCGTCACCGTGTCGAAGTACATTGATCATGACAATCATCATCATCATCATCATCATCATCATAATGATAATTATAATAATAACCAGCATCACCATAGATATTAATTATTCGCTCTTGTCTTGCAAAACAGAAAACAATCGGTGTAACAGTGCGGTTACTTTTTCACTGTCAACTGTCGTCATTGAATCACTATGTATATGTATTTTTATCTTTGTATATAATGTGCGGCACGCCAAGTCTGTTCAAGATAATCACAAGACAAAAGGACAACTGATAGCAAAAAATACATCGTATGACCATATTCTCTATTTGAAGAATGTGTGTGCGATGTGCTGTGAGTGGATATAGCTTAGGATTAGAATCGAGGGTTTTGGTATTCCAGACAGCAACAGAAGCACAAATAGCGATAGTGTAGGCTTTATCGCACGGTGACAGATGGGATTAAATACGATTAATTGCCTCCAATAAACAAAAAAAAAGCGCTGCTACCATAGTCACATTGACAGCGCGATGTTTGGATGCAATGGGATTCATGGCCATCTTAATGTCTCTGCACCTTAAACAAATCCGTTCAACCGCCACACTTTAAAATCTTGCTAGTGGCAATACAGTTTGGTTCGCTGGAAAGGAACTGCTAGAGTAGACTTTCGGTTTGTGTATGCAGCCCCCAAAATAAACGTTATTGCAGCATAAATGCTTCCACTCTGCCTCCCTGGGCATATCGGAATAATTTCAGCAAATGCTGGTCGAATGGTAGCAGCGATTTATCCAACAACATCCGTCCACTGCCTCCGAAGTGTCAAGTGTTTAACGATGATCGATTTGCAGTTTGTTAATTTCGTTCTCTATGCGGAATTCGCTGTTATTCGCATGGGACAATAGCATTATAAGGCATTGCTTGCCCCAATAGTGACTGTAATCAGCTTATAACAGCTCCCAGAGATGTTTTCTGAGCTGCGTACGCTGTATTTATGACCGTGTTGTAAGTGATGGTGATCGGTTATAGCATTTATTTATTTCCAAGAAGGATGCATAACTACTGCGCATCAACACCTGAATATTACGAGAAGGAATTAGCTTTTCGGGCATAAAGTCAGCATGAAAATTGGACATCTAGCAAAACTTGGCTAAGCTTGCTGTGTAGCAAATTGTGCAGCCGGGATGCTTTGCCTCTGGACGGCCACCGGATTATGACGGAGACATTTAAGACTACAGTCGAGCACGAGCACAGGGGAGGGATTTAGGATACTTTTAAATGAAAAACGTATAGATAATTCTTTTGCATTATACTGACTCCACTAATGACTGGTTACTCACGGAGCACCTACATCATCATTACCTACGTCCCCAAGACAAGAAAACTTTGGAAAGACATTTGATAAATATCAAGTTGGAATTACCTGATAAATGTCCGGCCATTTGTGACTAAAGCCTCTCCTTGTGATGGTGCATGCATTGGCTCCCAGCACCATCCAATAAACACTTTACACACATGCGGTATGATCAATGCTGCTAAGAAGTGAGCGTGGGTATACACCGCTTATCTAAATGTTCTCATAGGTTTCTGCCGCATTTCTCTGGCCCTTTTAGCAATAAGTATCATTCCTCTGTTATCAGTTCCATTGGTCCTGTTTTCCAAAGCAGCTGGTGATGATGAAAGCCGACATCCACAGCTGCTGGTGGTGAGAGACGTCAGCTGCCGGTGGCTACAGAGAGTAACGGATGGTAATGAGGGTATCCGCTAGCGGTCAATATTCTGATGAGAAGCAAGAAGGATTGATCATCATAACAATATAGGTACCCATACCCAACATCTTATCTTATGACAACATTAACATAATCTGTGCCAACATAACCCCTTCAATCACGCTTTAATAACCATATTTACTGGATATATGTGGTTCGCTTATTCTTTAGTTAACTGTCGATGATATATTGTATGCTTATTTTTGCTTGGTTGAAGGCTTAGTAAGCAATACAATTAGCCGACTATCGTAGTTTGCTTGGTCTGACCACACTGTGGTAACGAATAGTTAATCATTATCAGGGGATGCGATTATATTGCGCGTTGATCAGCACGTGATCTTTAGTTTAGTTAACTGCTTTCGGTTTGCTCTAATGATATGTAAGAGTACACAATGATATGTATCTCAGGCAACCCACTATCATCACTCAAGTCATTTGACCCCGAAATGAAGGTCAACGGCAGTGCATCTTTAACTATTTCATCCTCATTCACCTCTGCGTCTCTTGTGTAATATATCATTCAGCTGTTACTAACTTATGCTTTGGTTGGTACTCGACTTGTTGTTCCCTAGGATTTACGGCAAACAAGTTCTCTTCACTCTCGGGTGAACCATTCCCCTATCTATGAGGCAATGACTTATAGTAATGTCAGGCGTTATGGTATGGCTGGAAGCAGCATTGTGCAATAAATGCAGTCTCGTACTGCTCTGTATACTGATAGCTTCTGATAACGGCGTAATAGGTTAAGTGCCTGGTCATGTGTTTCGTGGAAATGGTTGGCAAAGTCACCAGCTGAATACTGGCCCTAAGCCAGGAGGATCGTTCTTTTAAACTGCTTCGCCAACACCCACTGCAGGTAACTGTGAACCTGATAGATGCATAAACTAACTTAGCTTATCGCATGACACCCTACTCTCAGCCAATCAGAGCTCGAGAAAAGGCTCGGTCTTTTTCTCATATCACCTTAAACGCACTGTTTGCCATGCGATAACTGAAACCGTGTCGATATATCACCGAGAAACAACTTCACTTGAGATGGTCCCTCACAGAACACCGCTGCTCTAGCATGGCATCACTACGGAGGTTCTTAATATCACGCACACTTTACAAGTCTTAAAACGAAGGTTTTCTCAAGAGTCATTTGCTTGCCAGCCGCTAATATGGTTGCGTAACGCTCATCGGGAAGTCAAGGTATTATCCCATCTCCCCGGAATCATGCTGAGGCGCGAAATTGTAACACCTGCCG
This sequence comes from Urechis unicinctus, assembly GCA_034190875.2. Classification (NCBI taxonomy): domain Eukaryota; kingdom Metazoa; phylum Annelida; class Polychaeta; order Xenopneusta; family Urechidae; genus Urechis; species Urechis unicinctus. The sequence goes on along the minus strand of CM067350.1, from coordinate 75,667,804 downwards.
AGCCGTGTCTTCTGCGCTACAGTGTTGCTAACATCAAACAACGGCGAAGCTCTGATTGCCGGAGTTGGGAAGGTTCTGCAAGTCTCACATCTAACTATCGAAGCATATTCTAATCAAATAAACAAACAATTATAGAAAGAAAAGTATTTATCTAATCATCACTAAAACACAGGCAGCTGAGGCCGAATGGGGGGGTTAACAGACTACCTCTCATATTTACAGGTCCCAGGCAGATACCTTACATAACATAGGTTCACGCTAATTATCATTATTAGGAGACAGCGTCGTGCTTGATTATCGCGTGTAGGTGCCATCGCGATTAGTATGTTATCGCATGGTCACGCGGATGATATGGGGAAAGACACTCGGACGCTCCGCGTCCTCGGGCTTGAAACCGACTTCGCACTTTATTTTTTAGAGGCAATCCTGCCTACGTGAATGGGTATCATGTGCCTTGAACGATTTCTTTGTTAGTTTCACCCTACTGTTCTGTGCATATCCTAAGGTGAGCAAAATGTTCTTAAGTTCTGCGCAGTCAATGTTTTCTTAATAATGGACCTGTTTTTCTAGCTATTATAACACCGCGATCATTGTAAACAACATCAGTCAATTGATGATGAACACCATGTAAATGTTTTAACTGTATTTATATTGAATTATACATTTCTACACGGTTAAATAAGGTATTGGACGAATGGCTTATAAGATGTACCCATTGGGTCGCTAAGGGGCCTCTCTAACCGACGCAGCGCTCAGACAGTACATTACAATATCGATCGACGAATTATGTGCATTGAAGCATTGTGTTACTTAAGCAAGTGGGTTGTGATGCAAGGATGATACCTCCTTTCAAGTCTACTGCGTGGTATGTCATTCCGTCATCTAGGCACATGGCGTTTGAAAACTCATAATCGTAGAGTGGATGTATGAAACTACGCTGGCTTCATGGCTATAATTTTCGTCCTCTAATTTCTAGTAGTACCCCAGATAAAACAGGTACATTAAAGTACATTGTTGATAAAAAAAACATGTGTGACATTGTGGTAGCTTTGGTAAATTCAGGTTACAAATGCATACCAAGGACATATTCTACAAGAGCATATATTCAGTTGCTCCATTCCTGCTTTCAAGCTATAGTTTTTTCGAGAGAATTAAGTGAGTAATTAAATGTGGATTATAATGTTGTTTCAAAATCATTGAATAATCAAGGCTGATGACAACGATATTATCAGCGGGGAACACAAAGAGGCTTGATCTAGCGTTGGTGCAGGTTGCATTCAGATTGTCACTTAACCGCATAACCTCGCCGCATGGATCGCCATACATGAACCGTTTAACGCTGCCGCATGTTGCCGAGATACAGGGTCAATACCATATACCGCCTCCCTTTGCTGCTTTATGGTGTAGATAAAGGATCACTACAAAACAGGTACTTGACTGTGCCGCATATTTCTCAGACACCTGTATTCTACAAAGTGATGGTCTGTGCGTAATGAAGAGTAAATGAGGTCGTCTGAGTTAGAAATTGATATTAGTTTTAATTTCCATCAATAATGATCCATATATCAATATTGTGATTTGGCAGAAAACACATTTACGTCTCAGGGACAGCTTTATCCCATTATAGAAATCCAAGTCAATTGCATAATTAAACACAGCGCAATGTACAAGCTTAGCAGCCCGCAAATGAGTATGGTTGATGTTTTTGTTTAGCCTCCTCCCCTGCCTCAACTGTTAAGCCCAAATGCACTATGTTCGACTTTTGTCCATGCAGAGGGGACTCGCAGCCTGGAAAGAGCGTTTTGCCTCGTGGGCAAGGTTACTTATGGACACCCAATTACCGCAGATTTCCTCATCCAACATCTGCGTTAAACCATCTGTTCAAAGAAGCATAAAATCTAGTTATTTCTTTTGCCGTTACACCCATTACCTATCATCTGCTCTGCGGTCATGGCTGTGGCTGTCTCCACCAAACTTACCTTTAAACTTTGACACTTATCTTCTGCATCGTGCAATATACTAATTAATCACACAATGACTTGTTTTAAAATGACTGATTGCATCAAGATACTTGAGATTAACGGAAAATAGGTCCTATAACTAGATTTGCTTCCAAAGCTATCTCAGGTCCATATATGTGTATGATCTGTATGGCAGACACGCATTCGACTGATCTGCCCTTGACCTCATCTTGATGTGGCAATAAAAATATTTGTTTAATGTATCGGTTAATAGATCCTAGATGGGTAAGCGAGGACAACTTGCCATCATTAACACCAATAGACGAAGTAGTCCAACTGCCTTCTGCGTCAGTAACCGATTAAAATGCACACGTTGGAAATGAGACGAGGGCGGTTCCACCCATTTGTATACGATATGTTTCAAAGTGTCCAACTTTGTCTTTCTCACATGGTGCAAACTGGCCTTAGTTTGACAACATTATTACGACATGTTGGTTTTGTCAGTTCGCATTTTTCCCTTAGGCAATAATGGTGCGGGCCATGAACGTGTATCATAGAGTACCCATGCTCCCCCCCCCCCCCCGTCATTAGTGCAATTCTTATGCAAATGGTGAGTCGTCATAATTCATCTAAAGATATCCAATTTCCTCCTTTACGTCGCTCATGACAGGTTCAGTCACAGGATCATGATCCTTCTAATAACCAGCCTCGATGACAACGAGGCACATCAAGGCCACAATGAGGCTACAAACGATCACGACAGGGATTAAGAGTAATTGATGTGATTACCTCTCGGTAAGAAGCAGCATCATGAATATGCAATGTTAGCCAAGGACAAAGTTGACTCGGAGCTTCACTTTAAGCTTGATGTCAAGATATAAACCAGCCAGACTACCGCATACATATGTAGCCTGTTGTAGCAGGCCGACACTGGAGATTCCACAGAGAACCGACCAGATGCCTTCTCCAAGTCACTGTGTGTACCATCGTGCCTCACAATTACAGCACCTTGACATATCGCTTCTATGTGTTCCTAGTTTCGGAGTAGAAGTGGAACTGTGTGCTGTATCCTATTTGAATGTATTAAGGAGTAAACATTGGCCTGGCTTACATTATTGCGACGAGACAGGTTGCTGCTTAATGTGGATTGTTTAAATGCGAATTGTAAGGCTAAGTTGTTGTAAGTATTTAATGAAGTCGTTTTGGACCTTTGCATCGAATGACAAATGTCATGGTGTTTTAAGATGATGTGAATAGTATTCAACAGTCACCGGACGCTTTCACAGTCATTTCACATCATGATATGTTATTTCATTAATATTATAATATGTCGTTAACCTTCAAAGGTATCATGCAGCCACTCGCTTTCACTTATTAATAAAACCTCTCTGGTGGGTTATTTTATAAGCAGCACGAGTATCTTTTTCGTGCCGTAACTTGATCATGCCGTATTTATTGTTACCGCTTTTCTGTTGGATACAATAATCCAAGTTTTAATAATTCAATGTTGTCTCCTTGGAACTGCCGTCGCCTCTGCTTTTACGGCTAAAAAAAAGGGAATTCAGCATTCTGTTGACGCCGATTGTTAATCTCAAAGCCCTAAATTCTTGTCATCCACTGAAAATGACCCCAATACACTGACGCAGATATCTTTGACATTCACCGCCGTTAAATGCTAAACCAATCTGAGTGCTGGTAAGTAAAATGCATCAGTGTAAGTCATATCGCTGGTTTTGACTCGAGGAGGTGTTTGAAGCACCAAGCAATTATGGAAACCCAATTATTAAATTTCTTCTCACAACGCATTCAGTTTCACAAAACCTTTATCGCCTTGGTCAATTTAGGTGTAACAACTGAATTATATATCCATTTTCGAATTTTATGACTAATACCAACAATGTCGTTACTGGAACAAGGGTCACACAGGAGCTCACTCCTTTATGCAGTAAGACGCTCAATGGTGAGCATGCAACGAAAGGGTTGGCATCGGCAGTAACATTAATGAGGTGACCAAGTATTGCTTAGAGTTGTCTTTACAAATGGCGCCAGTGAGCGAGAGAGGATTAGCAGGCGAACTGCTAACTTCTTGGCTAAATGGACATTTGAATGTACGGGCGAGCAAAATGGACTATCCATGAGCTATCACATATACACGATGTACCGGACAGACTCTTCATCTTCGAACAAATAAAGTATATGGCACACTAGCAGTTCAAGTCGGTACAGAGCGTCATCTAGGTCAGAACAGGAATAAAGCATTTAGGTACCATGGTTGTGTCTCTAGCGTTGGAATGTCTGTCGCTTTTTCTGCCAGTTGTCGTTCGACATTACCTACATACAGTGCTTGGAATAGATCAGGACGGTTACCTGGTTTATGCGGGAAGTGAAGAAGGAAAATAATCCTCGAATGGATTTCATTAGATGGTCCTCAATTATTAAAGGACGCACTGGAAGCGGTTGGTGATCAACTAATGAGTTGAGATTCCCCCGCATTTTCTTCCTTTTCACCTGTAAATGAAATACTTCTGATTAAAGCAGTCGATGTTTGGATTAGAAATGTATTGCATCCTAGATGAAGCATTGTGTTGTACAAACAATACAAGGACAAATGAAGGCTACAAAATGAACAATAGCTAATATTAGCGAAAGCTGTGACACACTGCAATGTAACGTAGCCTAATATTGAGGATTGACAAAATCATCAACCGTTTGACAATCGAAACGATTATTGGTGGCTTTGTTCAGCCTTGCTTAAATCGTTCATGGAGCGGCACAAGAAACAAAAGCACATGCATACCAACCTAATATATGGCTATATACGCACTGTAACAATGACATAGTTGCACAGCAGAGTTATGTTATCATAAAACATTGTTTTCACGGGCGTCGTAGGACCTCGTAATCAATTAGCAGCACATAGATATTTTCCTACTTGTTTGCTCCTCTGCCCATGTTAACATGGGTTAATGAGCTCAGTATCTATTCTCATAAATAAATGCTTTGAATATGCGAGTTTAATGCGCAAATTACGCCACTAGATTCGTCATTGCGGTGTTAGGTACAATTCTAAATCAGCCAACTATAATCTGGGTGCAGTGTGTCACAGGGTATGTAACAGTTCAACGGTAATAATCGCATCAACTAGCTGACAATATTGGGGAGCAAGAGAGTGAATCATGCCAAGTTAATATGTCATTCGTGTGGAAACTATGGTGAATCGAGTATTTTTTAATGGAAGCTTTGCAATGGGCATCTTGGATTCCCCAAGTGGAGTTCATCTCTAATTATATAGTGGTACATTGGAACATTGTTATTTTCGTCCATCCGCCCAGATCTAATAATCAGCTACTTACGGACGTATTTGTCGTCGTTCGTGGCTCCCCTGATAGATGAAATCGTCGGTTCTAATTGTACTGGGCAATTAAAGAGAGGCTGGTCCTTTATCGTGGCAAATCTATGTATCAGCAATTTCAATCACAGAGTAAATAAATCTAAAAGCCATGGTTTTTGCGTAATCTACCATAATCATTGCATTGCAACAGAACAGAAGCACATCAGTTGGTAAAAAATTGCTGTCCCGAAGTCATTAGCCAACAGAGATTAGTTGAACTATTATATGCTGAGACATATGGCAGGTTTTACACAAATGAACAATAAGCATTGTCTTTACTTGTTTACAGTTTTATACTCGGATCTTTACCCGGGTCTGTGTTATTGCTAAGCCATAAGCTACATAGACAGCTTAGTCCAATCATATCAGTTGCCCTATTGTCATGCCGAAAATATGATCTGCAAGCTGATTTCTTAGAGATAAGGGGACTATGCTTATGTATCGCTCGTGCAAAACAAATAATTGAAAAGGGTCGGTCGACGTACGTGTATACAATAGCATGGAGATTCGTAGTGTTTTAGCTGTCTTTAATTAGCGTGCTAGGAATATGTAGTAAGCAGGGGTTCACTATTAACTGGTCTGTACACGGATGTATACTCGGGTGTATACATTGGTCTGTACACGGGTGTTACTCGGGTCAATACTCGGTTGCATACACGGATCTCTATTGGAGTTTCATACTAGTGTGTATACTCGGGTGTATACGCGGCTGTATACTCGGGTGTATACTTGGGTGTATACTCATGTTAAGTCGGGTGTATATTTGGGTGTATACTCGGGGTATACTCGGGCTTATTCTCGGGTGTTAATCGGGTGTATACTCGGTTATATACTCGAGGGTATATTCCGGGTTAACCTCGGGTGTCCACTCGGGATTATACTCGGGTGTATACTCCAGTCTATACTGGGGTGTATACTCGGGTTTATACCTGGGTATATACACGCTCTATACTCGGGTCTCTTGCCCGTTATATACTCTTGTTTATATTCTTGTATACACTCATCTGTACACTCGTGTGTATACTCGTAAGTGATGTTGTGTGGGCAGGTAGGGTAGTATGACTCCATCTAAGGCAGCGGCCATCATTTGTTTAATGGTGATCACGATGCAGTTCATCGTCTGAGATACATAATCGTTGGTTCGATCAGATCGACGCTAATCAGTCGCTACAAAGGTGTAGTTATCCAACTTTAACCTTGCAAGACCATATCGAGATTTAGACGTACCTACAGCATGACAGAGATAATTATAACAGGTTCAAGGAGAGAGCTATAGTATCTGATTGAATAATGCACAGATATCGGACTTGTTAGAACTGTCACCTTTATGCATTACGAATGTTGATTTCTGTCTGACATCCCTATCCCATAAGCAAACATAACAGAACTAAGAAAAAATAGCTTTTGCCAATGATGTGTTACCCAATATTACAGGTAACAAGCAAATATAAAATCACTCTAAATGTATATATTATGGATAATTTAACTAATTCTTACAGACCAACGTTTATGTATTATGATACGTGAATATTGTATGTAATTGTAATTATAATGGAGCGCATTATAATTCGCTTAAAAGTATAATATAATGGCGTCCATAACGTGATACTACACTTGCTTGTATATGACGATGTTTCTGTGATTAGCGGAATGCATAAGAGGAGGCAGTATCGGCGATAAAATCGTTGATAATCGTGATTTAACCGCATCAATATTACCACGTCAAGCATTCTTTTAATTTACATTTAGGGTAAATGTAATCATGAATAAAGTAAACTTTCTGAAGAAGCGAAGTGGTCTTTCATTGTCAGTTAAAGTGAGCTTTAAATGACAGATTCGAAGTATTTTATGTGCGAATATTTAGCTGTAAGGACAAGACTTGTTGTATACTCTATTGGAAGGATCCTGCCCTAAATCTAATGCACATTGGACCACCATGGCCATCGTCATTTTGCTGCCCCAAAAAATATCTGTGACCAGCTGAGGACTAGAGGACTAAACAAGCCCGATGAATAGCGGCCCATGATTTCAGAATGCAGCCATCGCTGGATTTCTTTTCAAAGGAATTTGTCGGCCGTGAATGATCCTCACCATGAGAACATAAGAACGCTTACTGCCGGTATGTGTAATTACGATGTCCGCTCACAACAGGCTAATGTAGTGTCCCCATTTATCAAACAGCAGCGAAAATATAGAAACAACTAGCGATTAACATCAACAAATACCAGGTGCTATTGGCGTCAGATAGCAACATTGACTCATTTCACCTTTGCTCTATCATGACACCCAAGTATCCCAGACAAAGCCCTATAAATCGTCCTACCGAAGACATAAGCTGGTCTTACAGACGGTAGCTGATCCTTGAGCTGACCAGATTAACGTGTCATCGCAACTGGTCGTTAAGGTTGATGCCCCTATCGCAACCCTGTAGCTCACCTTAGTAGCGACGTTAGCTTCTTTTGTAGAAGAAATTAGTCGATCTCAAAGCACACAAGTTAAGGACGTCACAAGTGTTTTTGATCGAGCTGTCTGCTCATGGTTTTTCCTCCGGTAGCAATAAGCACTCGGGGAATAAATGGTTGCCCTGGCCAAGAGCTGTGTGCAGTCAGCTTTATCGTCCCGGGAGATATACAATTTCGAAATGTCAAATTAATCCATGACGGGTTATGCTTTGCTTCCAAATGTCTCGATGATGGATACGGTAAGTGAGGCATCACAAACGGAATGGTTATATTAGTGGCTCCATAAAATCCATCTCATAAAATGTGTATTCAACGTTAGAATATACGCAGTGTATGTCATTCAACGTCGTCACTTGTAAGCGGGAATCTAACGAGACTAATGTAGTGCTGTGGCGCATTGTAACTCTACTCCTAGCGCGAGACGTTACGTCATCAGATTGTTGAAAGGGATGTATTCTGTATTTTGAGTATGACACATAATCAACAAAACAAAAATAAAATAAGATAAATGCAATAGGTCTGTTGCCGTGCCCCACCCCTAATTTGGATACCATTTCTATATTAGACGCTAATGAAGTCAATATGCCGCCACGCATGTCTTTAGATTGTCGATGTCTGAGAGACAGCTATGCTTTCAAGACGAAATATAATGTACAAAAGCGTGTTAGTTATTAGAAGCAAAGTATGGTTTGGTTGTGAAATGCAATTACTACTCAATTTATATGCAGTAGAATGATACTCCATTAATCAATGTATGATAAACATTTGCTTTGGAGATAACATGTGGCATTTCCTTGTCAACACCCAAACAGAAGCAGTCAAATGATTTATTGTCATTATCATTCCTGCTAATTTCTACCATGCATTGCAATAAAAGACAGCTAAATCTCTAAGCCTCGTTTACAGTGTTTCTGTTGTTACATAGTGCACTTGTACATCCTTACCCTCAAGCCTCCGAAGGGTCAACCCACCTTATTGCCGGATTGTGGTTTGATTTGAACCGATAATGTTGACAATGTCAAGCTGAGGATATTGTTTCCTCGTCGTCATTGCCTCAGCACACGGTTTTTGCAAGCATTGTATGAGCATGTGCCAGGAGATTGGCGTCGTTGCTGGTAATATGGTAATGCTCTGCCGACCTCAACACAGAGTTGGACATGAGGTTAAGGCGATTTGGTTTAATTTCGGAGGACACTTCAAATGTTCAGTTCACCCGTGCGATGCTTTTATCTGTGATGGAGTGGGCTCCTGTATATAATATCGCTGACTAGAGCCAACTGAATTCTGAATATATTCGGACCTGGAGACATGGAAAAGCGATTAAATGGATAATTCAACTTGGCACTTGTCGTTTAGAATAGTTGTTATATTATATAACGTGTGTATTATAGATAAAATGGTTTTTGAACAAATCACCACTATACTTCCTCAACAAATCTACGCAACGCCGTATGTAACGATGCGATTCTCGTATTCGTACGGCAAAACGAACAATGCAGTGATTTAAAATGTGCTTGATAAGACAACGCAACAATATAGCATGGATGGATCAGGTGTAGGGTTTGCTTCTTTGGGTATTCGTTGGTTTCAGCAGCACGATAAGACCATGACAGAGCCATTCAGTGTATATCAGTTAATGTAACTGAACAAAGGCAGAGGGGTAGTGCCATGCCGCATTCTTTTACTTATCGTAACACTGCTTCATGTTAAGCTGATCATGTAAGCATACTTCGTCGTGTTCAGCTGAACTTGTAAGCCCACTGCTCCGTGTGTAGCTGATCATGTAAGCCCACTGCTCCGTGTGCAGCTGATCATGTCAGCCCACTGATCCGTGTTTACCCGATCATGTAAGCCCACTGGTCAGTGTTCAGGAGAACATGTAAGCCTACTGCTGTGTGTTCTTGAGTATTAATTAAACTGACGAGGATCATGTACCGAGTAAGTCAATAAAACGCTGCGTATTTGATTAATTCTTAACTCTTAAGCTGAAATCATACGGTGTTTCTGAGATGTTTTCTCCCCAAAATCGTCAGCGATATCCACGCAAATAACCCCTCAGTGATCCATAAGTTACCTCGTTTGTCCCGAACCGCGTACACAGGGGATTGAAGGTAACAATTGCACCCATTCTCAGTATTGACGGGACGTCAGAAATCGCAAATCCTACAGGTTTGAAGAAATAGCCACGACTGCTGACTGTTTCGGCGCAATCATCTCTAATTGAACGATAATTGGGCACCTGTTGCACAAACAAAAGGGTGGGTGTTTTTTTTTGGGGGGAGTGTCTCCATTAGAAAAACCGGGGAAGCAATACGGGCTGCTGAACTAAAAAAACCCGATCTGCCTTAAAGCAGAAGCCTGGCGACTCATGGTCGAATGATCTCTGCAACACCAAGAACGAAAGTCAGTTAACATCTACGTTTTGTGGGTGTTCATATACAGAAAAAATCGTTATACGAGCGTATTGTAAATAGTGTTCATTCTTCACCACTATAGAACATGGTGCAAGCTCTGTGGCGATTACGGCCATTCGGTTTAGTGATCAACTCGCGTACATGCTAACTGGTTCTTAGTCGATCTGATTACGTACCTTACAGCGGCTTCATACAAGATGGAAAACAGATATTTCAACGATATCATTCACTTTGCCAATGATTGAAGGGAATGGTTTTTCTGCAATTATTATAAATGCTGAATATATATATAAATATATTAACTTGCAACTCCTCGTGCGTGGTATATATGCACACGTAGAGAACCCGATCTGGTCCAAATGACTGCTACACTTATTGCTATTTATGAACGGTACGTTAGATTCATGGTGCCAATACTCGGGGCCTAGATGTCACTCCTTAAGCTGAGTATATATAACTACTGTAATAAGACCTGACTATGGTTTTCGATAAAAGCGACTCAGGAAATAAAGACAAGATGACGGTCGCTATTATTGCCGACAACAGGGCGAGGTATAGCTTTTATTGCGACTCTGATGGAATAACAACGAATCCGTTCCTTATGCATCCACTTTAAATACACATAGACATACATAGACATAGACATGTACATATATGATATGTATATATATAAATATGAATATATATATATGTATGTATAAATATATTTATATATATGTATATGTATATATATATATATATATATATATATATATATATATATATATATATATATATATATATATATATATATATATATATATATATATATATATATATATATATATATATATGTACTTATGTACTATATACCGTTAGTAACAGCTATAACGTCAGATGGTTATGATGAAACACACAGAGCTAACGGGTAGTCCGTTAGTTACTGGCAAGGTTATGCCATGTAAATGGTAGCTTTAACAGTGGAGCGAGATACACACTTAGCGCAAATCACTGCTTCGGCTCGTTTTGCTTTAATGCAAAGCCATGTATTGTTTTCTAATGCGCTTGGACTGTGAAGAGTACCAAGCCGACGCGGCGGGTTTCCTACATCAGTCTAACCAGATGTCACAGTCTCTTTCGCCAATAACAGACGCGTAGAAGATGGTTTGTTTTGGGGGAGGGCGTGGCATGGATAACGAATTTCGACAATATATGAACACCCTGCGTGTCAATGGCTAGAGTGAACTGCATCATCCTAGTGATGTTATTTACCTTGGTATGAGGTTGAAATGGTCAGCGTTGTGTCGTAACGTAGCAATAAACGGTCGCCAAAGCGTCACCAAAATCCATCCTGATTCTTCTTTAATTGGAGCTGTAATTGTTGTTTATGATACAGAAGTAACAATTAAAGAAAGCCCTCCTGCTCGGAGGTGATTGGGGTGAGCAATTTCGCTGATGAATGTGGGCGATGTTAATGCAATATAAGAATGTAAGCATGTCTCTTCGTTCTGATTAACGTCAGTCGTAGCAAGGAATGAATGCTCGTTTGCATTGCTGTTAGACACGATCGATGCTTGCGTAAATTACATTTTAGTCTGACATACTCGTAAAACATATCTGGATAAAAGCATATTATAAATCCCGATAGATAAACAGGTGCAACACAGTGTTGTTGTTCAGAAACCCCTACGATTTACTAGGGAACATTTACATATAAATGTAAATGCAAATAGTCATAGTGACATTACACACTTGGAAAATACGAGTGATACTAGCAAGAATAGTTCAATGTTTCATTTATCTATCTGAGGCCTACAGAATCGCCGCAATGTCTGATTCTAAAGTTATCACTAACATCCAACGGGAGTAAAGACGACGATTATTTATCTGACCGCTGGTTGTCTCAATATAATATACTAATAATGCATGTATATCATGTATCACCTAACGATTTGGCTTGGGTGATTTTGTTTATCTTTGTGAAACGTTCAATCAGGCAACTGTATAGGGATTATACCACTGCTGGTTAGTTTAATGATTTATGGACGATAGTCGATCAATATATCCTCGACGCATGCCGTTTTGCAACACTGCACTGTGAGGTTCTTTAGTACCGTCTCCATAGCCATTCTGTATATCTGCCCGTATCTGAGATTATCTACGTGTCAGCATTTAAAAAAACAGCGACCAATTCATGTACCTGGTCATTGTAAAAGGCCGACCTTTTTCTATGCCTGGCAGTCCCATTCATATACCTAGATGTAAAACAATCCGACCCTTATTGGAGGCACCTCCCTCCTGACCATCACATAGTGAGCACCATAGAGCTACCCCAACAGCAACGGACTAATGAGAAACGTCGACAAGAAGGTATAATGCTTACGTAAGATTCAATCACATCGCATTAACATACATATGATGTACTGATATAAATTATGTTTCAATATCTTAATGGTCCCATGTAGCATGTCTCGTAGGTGTCATAGTCAATCGCATTGACACATAATTATAACAAAATAATGTTAACGGTTTCCTTCAGACAAACACGATTCCTTCATTATTTTTTATTCGACGTGGATTTATTTCTGAATGTGATCGTTAGCTGCTGATGATTACCGGTCGTATGTAACAGCCCGGGAAATTGCGCTTTGTTGATACTTAATATTAACGCCAACTCATTTCCGTCATTGTTCGCACAATGTGTCTGACATAACGATGACTGACCATACCAAGCAGCTAAATCCGCTGTTAGAGAAATTATTATTGAACTACATGCAAACGTGCTAAGACAACTGGTGACTTTATCAGAACATGCAGCACATAATTTGACAAGCGGCAGTCTTAATGATACTGGTGATGGAGATATACTGAACATAATTGACAATGTGTGGTGCTAATTGGCTTATTTCTGAGCTCCATCCAAGGAACATTGAGTGGTTCAGTCGTTGGTGTACATGGAATGCATTTAAGTTGTTAATGCAACCACGATGAACATACCATTTTACGGCCCTGCAAGGTCAGTACTTAATTGACGAAACCATAGGTCTTCTATTGGATAGTGTCAATGATGTAATTTCGAAAGACAAAGAAAGAAAGATATACTCAATGGTTACTTTGCATAAGTATTTACTGGACTAGTGCATCACTGTCATTGCCTGAGTACCTCCGTGAAGCGTTAGCTTTAAATACACAACTGTCAGGAGTCGGATAGGCTGACTGTATAGCAAATGATGAGGCCATGGTACATCGCCCGAGGACAACGTCTAATTATGACAAAGCCGTGCATGCATGCTAAATAAGCTGTGCCTTTGGATAATTGATGCTTTTACAGACCCGCTATTACCCGGTACTGCTGGTTTACATATTGCTTGGACCCGCTGACAGACCTTATCCATGCTGCCTCGTTAGCCGGATATCTCAGTAGTTTGATTTACCTGAGCAGCGCCATTTTCCGACTTACTTGATTTTAAATGCCAAAGCTAATGGTAGTATCTTTTGCTTATATCTGACAGGTTGTCAGATGTCGTGAAATCATATCGCAGTTCATCATTGCAATATTCCGGTTGCTATTCACACTCAGAGAACCGGGACAATGTTGTCATAAATTGCTTTAAGGCTCTGTCTGAGCGGATGGGGTAATACATATACCAATAGAAGCAATATACCATAGTTTAAATAAAGTAATTTAGATACCAACGTAATGATCAGTTGTTAAATGTGTTGTCCCTATTTAAACCTTGTAAGCCTGTGTCAAAAACGCATGAAATACAGACCATTTTACAATATAGTGAATACCATTTAGGATATAATCCAATATTATTGACAATGTTTTGTGTATCGGTTTATTAAGTGATATGCCATGATATCAAGTGACAATCATGATATTCGAAAAGCAAGCAAACTAATCGCATCACAAGTTGCAATTGCTGGATCGTCCAAAGACTGACTTACATCGTCACAGTGATATCATTAGTAATGACGTTTTGATTTATACATAGCATTAAACAGCGTATTGCCTATGTGACGATCGTGATTTTCAATGAAGTATGCAGCCAATGGCAATCACTTCAAATAACCTATACTTCACGCGCACTCGGCTGGGTGCGTGAAAAGCAATATATCCCGATAATAATTAAACCTTGTACACAGCAAAGACTGCAGGCACTCAGTGATCATTGGGCAATCGTTACACATTTAATTAGATCATTCACATTTCAAATTTGTACACTTGCCGCACACAGGCCAATTACTAGAGGCCGCCCTAAAGGATTGCTCTGACATCTTTCACCACTATGACGTCATCGCATCGACCAACTACATATATATATTAACGACATAACACGCCCACTCAGAGTTGTTTACATTCAACGTACTCCGCCATCAACATATTTTTCCTCCTCGTATTTATTAGGTACATTATCCGTGATGTAATCCTGTAAACGGCCGTAATGAAATACTGAGAGCTAGTATAGATGCGTGGTTAATGTCAATAATATAACTTGGAAACGAGTTCTATACGCTGTTTAGATGGTGTCCTGTTGTCTGATGCCGCACAGTCCGTCTTCCAACCGGTTGCGTTAATCCGCCGCGGAGATAAGTTGAGGTACTTTGCTAAAGCGTGTGACCCACTTTATAAGCCACAGACAAGACATTGATCCCTGCATCGCCAACCGTCTTATATAAAGAAGTCATGGGCGTGATTCAACAAGAGATGAAGTATCTCATACTAACACGGAATGCTACTTCTGCCAGCTTTCACTCATTAAAACATTAGCTGTTATCTGCTTAGGAATTAAAGAGCAGATGAACAAGAGAAAATTTTCTGATGATTTTGGCCTCTTTATATCTCTCTGCTATTTGCCCGGCACAATCTGATAGTTGGTTGGTTCCCAATAGGATTCGCTGGTTGTACTTACTGACGGTTTTTACCCACGACAAATGATTATTCGCATGGTGTGATACTCCATCGCTACGATTGCACGACTGACTGGCGACCTCAATCGCATACAATATCGACAATGATGAGTTGATGTGATTGTGGTAGACGAAAGTGGAAGAAAAAACAGATCTTGATGTTTGCCGTAGACATTTAATATCATCATAGGGTGTCAATAAATTTCATTGATAAACTCCAATCATTACTTCCGATCCCAGGGATTCTGGTAGCTGGACTGATGGCAGTCCTCAATCCCCCACCACTATGTTAATGTTACTGAACACAATGTTCCTATATTCTATAAGCATCTAAGGACGACTTATCTGTTCGCGGAAAACATGCTGCCGTGGTTGACGATACGCGAGCCCATTCTAAGTGTTTGCAAAATGATATCTAGTCAAGCGACACAGATGGTAACAACTTCTCTTGTGCTTCGTCAACTGATCAAAGCCCAGGTCTTGTTCATAAAAATGCCATGATT
This sequence comes from Urechis unicinctus, assembly GCA_034190875.2. Classification (NCBI taxonomy): domain Eukaryota; kingdom Metazoa; phylum Annelida; class Polychaeta; order Xenopneusta; family Urechidae; genus Urechis; species Urechis unicinctus. The sequence continues at coordinate 75,652,180 of CM067350.1, read as the reverse complement.
GTCAATGTAGATCATAGCCATACCTAATTAACCCATGACAAAAAGTGTAAAGGTGTTAAGCAAGGGAATCTATAATCAGTGCATTGAGTTATGGGACTGAATCCATGCTGACGATTGTACATTCACGTAGATGCAGAATTCCTTTAATATGAATATTATTGGAATCAGGATGTGCATCTTTTCAGTTCTATATGTATCGTCTAATTGTAACTACAGAAGACTAACCATTCTATCCATGAAGCATATGATCCCATTATCAGCATCTGATCCTCTTATCAGCATCTGAATTCCTCTTACTGTTAATATGGCCCCCAATTGAACCATCACCGGCGTGACTTGACTGAGCTGACTGTGTAGCTATTGCCTGTGCCAAGATGCATCGCCCGATGAGGCCTGTCTAATTATGACGAGGCCATTCATGAACACAGACGTCGTTTAGCCAGGTGCTTTCTGACGCTGGTACCCGGTATCACGGTTTTGGCCTAGGTAGAGACCAATGAATACAGGGCACACGCTGGGCAGTTGATATAGCATCATGTCGCATTGTTGAGGTTTATTCCATGTCAACTGATGAACGATCTCAAGAGCAGGACAGAAATCTTGTATTGGTATAATACATGAATGTTTAGCTTGCTAACACGACGATTGGCAAACTCTTGCTACATTTTATAGATATTGGGTATTTGCTTTTTCCTAACTCTTCGATGCTGCTCCAGTCTTAAGGTACCGGGCGAAACAGGACTGCTGTATATCGTCCATCCAACAAGAAATTCCCCAAACAATCTTCCCCATCAGAAACAAGTCTACACCGACTGCCATACTAAGTTTGAACATGATGACAATAAATTAGAGCAGGTGGCTGGTTTTCCTTATCCATAGCAGTTAAGCCAATCCTAGAGTATATAAGACCCTTAACAACGCGCATCAACACAGATGTTTACAGACGTCCACAGAAGTCTCACAGAAGTCACAGAAGGAAGACAGCCAGACTCCAAACTTCAAGTCTCGTCAACTTCAAGATAATCTTCAAAAGAGACTCACTAACTTCTACTTTGTGTTCTGCTTGTGGAATGAAATAGAAAATAAACCAACTTTGGTTTGCAAACGGAGTCCTTCATTAACCTGTACACATACAAACCGTGTTGGTAAATTGAAGTTAAAAGAACGCGTAATAGAAGGACAAATATTAATATCTAAGCCTTACCCCAAGGTGCAATAATAACAGCTGGCCCAGTATTGATACAGCATTAAACAGAACGCTAATTATGGTGCTGCTAATACGTAGCGTATGTACGCAGATACAATCCAGTAATCACAACACAAGACATCATCTGAGTATTGTGGGCATATTTTACTCAACGTGTATTTACCTCACCAACCAGAACCACACGCGAACCAAAGGAAAGACCTGGCACACATTCATACCCTAAGAATGACCACGCTCCAACTAGGGAATTGGCCATGATCATATCTCGTTAACGATCATACTCGAGCTGGGACACTGCCAATGTTCACCCTCTGTTAGCTGGGACACTGCCCATGATTACACTCCGTGTGCTTGGACACTGCCCATGATCACACTCGGTAAAAGTGCTCGAGATGTGCTTCTGCCTATCGTACTACTCTTAGGCTCTTTTGTTTATCCGTACCGTGTTAACTGGTTTTAATACACGGTACGATCAAGCCATGAAGACACAAGGCCAACTGTAATGGTCAATTAATTTCATAAGCAATATCACATCTATCGGACTCCCGAGGTTAGTCATTACCCCGTATGCCAGGCATTACATGTATATTAACGAAGTAATTCTCACCATAGGAATATCAATTGAAGGTCTAAAGTACAATTAAGAGTAATTGGATGGCTCGGCGGACCATCGCACCTTGAATGAAGGCGTGTCCCATGATGGTATGTTGATGGCTAAATAATGTGCTGCGAATTTTAATGCGCGCTTCACTCTTTTGTTGACGGGCTATAAGACACATGCTTTTACAGAGCCCTGAGTATGTCGAATTCTGGTGACTCGATAATAAGCTGCAATGCTAACCTGCGCTGTGTGCATATTTGTTAAATGTCATTATTCAAGGCGTTGATATGAATATATATTATGAATGAATATTTGAGAATCCTATACAAAATAAAGGGGTCAGCTCTATGAAGTGCATATACAGAACGATAATGCTCTGTACCCGAAGAATATTCCAAAGACATGCAATGTCATTTTGTTATCATATGTTACGACTGATTTGCTTAGCAGCCCCGACCTGAAGCACCCACCATAAGAGATGCTGTCAGTCGCAGATACATTGCTCTATACAAAACGCCAGGTTGCTGAATGGTGGCACCATTTTTAGCTTAGGCCGAACTGTTTCTCAGCCAGTACACCAGTAGCTTTGTCAGTCAGTCACGACATATGTACACCCAGCAATATGTTGGTTGAATTGAACACGTAAGAAATACCGGCAATGTGATCTGTCGGTGGTAGGTTCCAATTTTCTATTTGGGTTGACTGGGCCCGTTTGTTAATCTATATATTAAGCTAGACAATATATTATTGCATGTGCGTGTTGGCAGAGACCTGTTGTAAATATACGACTTCTGACGAGGTTCCAAGTTAAATTACTTAGACGATTATACCAATTCCAACCAATGGCTCGCTGAATCCAATGTCCCTGGCGCAGTAGCTCTACTTTATGAGGAGAGTTAGGCATGATTAATTGAACACTCCCACCTGTGGTCTTATTGCATTTTGCACTCCAACGTATGGCTTTATTGCACTCAACACGCCTGTTTCTTACTGACGATGCAATGAGGCTTATTTCATTGGACATGATAAACAATACGTATATTTTGCCATTGTGACCTCTTCAATACACAACATGTACACCATATGACTCTTACGTCATGGTAGAAACAGCGCCGTGCGGTTATCGTGTGTGGTGTACTTCATATGCAGGCATTCAAGAACATAAATAACCAGTAATTGTCTAAACTGTCAAGGTATGGCTATACACTTATATTGTATTGCATAAGTATCTTGCTTTTTGCAATTATCAAACTATGGTCACGTGGGTGACATGGGGGAAGAACACGAGGACGCGGAGCGTCCGAGTGTCTTCCCCCCATATCATTTGCTTGACCATGCGAAAACATACTTATCGCGATGGCACCTACACTCAAGCACGACCCTGTCTCCTAATAATGATAATTAGCCTGAACATATTGTAAAGTTGGGCATTGACGTCTCGACCTTCACGAATGTTCTTGTGTAACGGCCGGCGTTGGTGGTCCGTCCTTGTGAGTACAAGGTGACAAGTTACTCAACTCTTAACGCTGACGTCAATGTCCTACTTTATCATAAATTAGTGAATAGCGTGAGATACTCCACTGATGGCGTGTCGAGGAGTATTTGGCGAGTAATATCACGCCGAAATCCCTCTAATGTAGCCGACCCTATATTGTTCGATTTCGCCCTGGTCGTAAAGGACAATTATTTCCAAAATGCCAATTTTGTCGTAAAACTTCCAGGTGCGAAACTGTGACGTATATGGGTTGGCCCCATGCCAAGTTGAAATCCTTTATAAGGAGCTCCCTCCTGGAACTCCTCACTCACTCCTCCGGACGGACTCACTCCTCGGACGGACGGACTCACTCCTCCGGACGGACTCACTCCTCCGGACGGACTCTCACTCCTCCGGACGGACTCACTCCTCCGGACGGAATCACTCCTCCGGACTCACTCGCCCACCATCTTGAAGGAAACGTACGGAGTGCAGTCATTTGTTTAGAGTTTGGATTATAGTTGGAAATGTAATACGAAACTTGAATTGGAAACCTCGACATTATTTGAAGGACTTGGAACTAATAAAAATATACTCTGTGGCGAACTCTCGATTTAAATTTATTGAACATCATCAAGACGGGGAGTACAATTGCCCCGCCGAACTCGATCTACGAATTTGTAAAGATTAACTCCAAACAAGAAGGAGACATCAATTTTACAACTGGCGACCCGAACGAGACTTTGAAGTGAGTATGAATCAACAGCAGTTCCATGAATATACCCAGGCCCTCATTGCCACGGAAACCCGGGCAATGGAAGAACGCGCCGCACGTGAAGAGCGGCACTGTTCGCGTATCGCATCTCAGTCAGCACCGTCACAGGCTATACACCTTATTTTCTAATGTACGGTAGACGGGCTAAGGCACCCCTTACTAAGGCGTTACCGACTAACTTTGCCAACCCGTTTGGTAATCGTCTAGACGACCTCAGTAACTCCCTACAGCAAGCCCGTGCATTGACAGAACGCAGCCGACTATACAACCGAGAGAGACTGCAGAAAAGATCAAACGCCGCTGATATCAAGGTTGGAGATTGTGTGCTGTTATTAGCAAATGAACCTCTCACGCTTACGTCACGATGGGACCCTCAATATACTGTCACACGAGTCAGGGGTCAGGTCGTTTGGCTTCGTCATCAAACCAGCGGCAAGACCAAGGTTGTAAATCGCTGTAAAGTTAAAATTGTGGACCCTAACATTATATGGGATGACGTAAATCCCCGCCCGGTGAGGAATTCTCGTCGGTCTGCTATACCTGAGAGAACCGTTGACCCCGCCCCAGTTCCTTCCGCAGTCAGCGTGACTGAGGACCCTCCAGCGACCCCCATAAAACCTATAAGCCCAGATCCTCCAGCAGCCCGCCAGAGTCTACCGAAGAAAAGGCGAAGAGTAGACAGTGGAGAGCACTCAAGTCCAGCTCCCGACAACTCAGCTAACAACGACAGGCGATATAACTTGAGAAAACGAAACTTAGAGCACGCACCCTCCGACGTTGAACAGAAGCGGGCACGCATTAACGCAATATGCTGCGTGCGATCCTTCTTTACATCCTCCTTCTTATCAATTTAAATGGATTACAGACATCAACAATTATTGACAGTGTACCTGACGGTATTCTAGTTACCGGCGGGAAAGGCTTGCGCGCTCAGGTAGCGCAATGGAACGTCATTGTTTCCTTGGAAGGGCCCCCAAGGTTATCAAGATGGCGCTCCCTGATCGCGCGGATACGAAATGCTGTCGATACTTACACCACCATCGACCCCCTCAATAGCACCATGCCATCATGGGATTACAGGCTCGCAGTACTCGAGGATCTCCCACGTCTCCGAAAGAAGAGAGGAGCAGTGGATTTCATCGGCCATGTAAGCAAAAGTTTGTTCGGTACAGCAACGGAAGAAGATGTAGAGGAGTGCAAAGCGATGATACGGAAAGCCCGAACTGAGCGTCAAGCCATCTCCCATTTCGTGGATGCTCTCACAACGGTTGTCAACAAATCTTACGAGGCAATCCGCGAAAACAGACAGCAAATCACGGAATTGGGAGACGTTGTCAAAGACATAACAGTACAGCTCGACCGTATTATCGCCGAGACTCAGGAAGTAAAGGACCATGTGCGAGGGTTAGAATCGGCCTTGCATTTGGAGAGGACGATAGCTGCCGTTGAACTTTACAGGGATATGTACCTGCGAGCCCGTGACAAATACTTGCGACAACGCGCTTCATTGGAGTTGGGTTGGTTAACAGAGGAACTTCTACCTCGGGATGAATTGGAGAACATTCTGTTTGGAGACGTCCACCAGTACGGACCATTATCTGATACCGCCTGGTATTACGAACACGTCACCGTACAAGCCATCTGGGGGAAAGAAGATGTCCTCATCTACCGAGCTCAGCTTCCATTGGTTGACTCTGTAAAGTATTTGTACTACCGTATTTCAACTTGGCCACTCCCATATAACAATTCCGGTTACTCTGCCCAGATTCAAACTCTGGGAGAGGTCGGATTTGACACCACAAGGGGAGGCATATTCGAGCCACATGCCTGCATCGGAAAGGATCCGGTAGTGTGTCGGACCGGACCCGTATACGACGAAGCAAGAATGCTGTGTCCCCGGGGATTGCTTACCGGAGACCAGCGACAGCGCGAGGCGTGCACGGTTACTCTAAAGCTAAGTGAACCGACGACTCAATTAGCGGAACTTGAACAAGGCGAATTTATTATTGTCACCTGGGGTGAACAGTATTCAATAATGTGTGCGGGCGAGAACGAAGAAAAAAAGGTTCTCTAACAGCCGGCGTATATATAATTCAAGTGCCAGGTACGTGTTCCATGGTGGGACCCGGCTGGCGTCTCAGTGGAGTAACCCAAAAGAACGTAAACGCATCCATCAAGACGACTACGATACAATTGCCGACCCCAGTGGATCTACCATCAATAATGACACAAAATTCCGTCATGGAGCTGTTCCAAAGGAAACTACGCCAAGAGGTTAAAGACCTATCTCCTCTTGGGGTATTGGAACATATTTCATTGAAACCTTTGAAACCTCTATCGTACGGCAATGATCGGGACACCCTTGACTCGGACTTCCATATTCATAAAATTATGTCATTTTCCACTATTTCTATTGTCGTAGTGATTGCTATTGTGTTGGGTATTTTGTATTGTTGGTGGCGCCGTTCGCGAATTATCAGGTATCGTTGTGAATCGGCCCCTGATGAAATGGTAACGTTCAAAATTGAAAGTATCGAACCCACCACCGTCAAAGCTGTAGACGAATAATGTAATCATGTAGATGTTTATCTCATTGCGGGTATGATAAATGTCTAGGATATTATATGTAAAGAGTATATTGGTAGCGTTCGTATTTGTATTTGCATATTATTTTATTTTTGTCGTAAGCTTTTGTTTGTACCCGTATTGGCATAACATATTATGTGTTCTTTTAGATTTGTCAGGACGAAACATTACTACTTTATCTGATGTTTATTGTGCCTTAGTGAACAATTGTTAGTAATATTAGATTAGTTTAATGATACATTTAACTGGAAAGTGGGGGACGAATGTAAAGTTGGGCATTGACGTCTCGACCTTCACGAATGTTCTTGTGTAACGGCCGGCGTTGGTGGTCCGTCCTTGTGAGTACAAGGTGACAAGTTACTAAACTCTTAACGCTGACGTCAATGTCCTACTTTATCATAAATTAGTGAATAGCGTGAGATACTCCACTGATGGCGTGTCGAGGAGTATTTGGCGAGTAATATCACGCCGAAATCCCTCTAATGTAGCCGACCCTATTTTGTTCGATTTCGCCCTGGTCGTAAAGGACAATTATTTCCAAAATGCCAATTTTGTCGTAAAACTTCCAGGTGCGAAACTGTGACGTATATGGGTTGGCCCCATGCCAAGTTGAAATCCTTTATAAGGAGCTCCCTCCTGGAACTCTTCACTCACTCCTCTGGACGGACTCACTCCTCCGGACGGACTCACTCCTCCGGACGGACTCACTCCTCCGGACGGACTCACTCCTCCGGACGGACTCACTCCTCCGGACTCACTCGCCCACCATCTTGAAGGAAACGTACGGAGTGCAGTCATTTGTTTAGAGTTTGGATTATAGTTGGAAACGTAATACGAAACTTGAATTGGAAACCTCGACATTATTTGAAGGACTTGGAACTAATAAAAATATACTCTGTGGCGAACTCTCGATTTAAATTTATTGAACATCATCAAGACGGGGAGTACAATTGCCCCGCCGAACTCGATCTACGAATTTGTAAAGATTAACTCCAAACAAGAAGGAGACATCAATTTTACAATATGTTATGTAAGGTATCTGCCTGGGACCTGTAAATATGAGAGGTAGTCCCTTAATCCCTCATTCGACCTTCAGCTGCCTGTCATGATGGATTCAACAATAGGAGATCATGGAGATTTATCTTTTTTCGACTCTATGCTTCGATAATTTGTTGTGAGATACTTGCAGAAATTTCCTAACTCCGGTAATCAAAGCTCCGCCGACTTCGCCGTTGTTTGATGTTAGCAACACTGTAGCGCAGTACACACGGCTCGGCAGGTGTTACAATTTCGCGCCTCAGCATTCTTCCGGGGAGATGGGATAATACCGTGACTTCCCAATGAGCGCTACGCAACCAGATTAGCGGCTGGCAAGCAAATGACTCTTGAGAAAACCTTCGTTTTAAGACTTGTAAAAGTGTGCGTGATATTAAGAACCTCCGTAGTGTTGTCGTGCTAGAGCAGCGGTGCTCTGTGAGGGACCATCTCAAGCAGAGTTTTTCCTCGGTGATATATCGACACGGTTGCAGTTATCGCATGGCAAACTGTGCGTTTGAGGTGATATGGGACAAAGACCGAGCTTTTTCTCGAGCTCTGATTGGCTGAGAGTAGGGTGTCATGCGATAAGGGGATATATCATACACATTCCATACACAATGAAGCTTTGTTTTCCCCGGAAACTGCAAATGAAATTAAAGCCAAGAATAACACAGATGATCCCAATATTTGTGCACTAGTTACATTGCTACCTGATGCCAATAACATCTGGTGTTGGTTGATGTCGATCGCCAGTTATCTCTATTTCATCACAGCTGTTGACTTTTGGGGACACCACATAAGTTTGTTGCTATGTGAGTTGACTTAAAGAGTCTGTTCAGCCCCATATTTGTAACGAGGCTGCCTAGCAAGCTGCTCGGCAACCGCACCTTGGAAACTAAAATGTTTAAGTTTGCAGACTTTCCGTCGCTACGCGGCGCTGCAGTCTTAGAAAATAGGTCCTTAATTTGGCTGTCGACATTTATGTTGTAGGAAATTATCCTTCCTGCTTGTCGCTCTAATTTTTACAAAGATGGCCACAACATAAATGAGTGAAGATTTGAGGAAATCTACATTTTGTAACCAAAGCGGAAGTATTCACATAAATAGCGAGGCAGTTATAGAACGCGCAATAATTTAGAGCTAACATTCATGTGGTGCATGGTTTTAGGGAGGGACCGTTATCTATGGAACGACACAACTAAATAAAATAGATTTCCACAGTACATTATGACTATATCCAGTCAAATAATAATGTTCAAAATTTATCAACTGATTTTCGATCATGTAAACTTTGTGGCACAAATTAAAAGATGCCATTATTTCTGTCTGCGTTAAATGTAGTAATGTATCAACAAAATGATCCCGGGGTGCCCGATATGGGGCTGAACAGCCTCTTTAACACATCGTAACTAATATATTCTAGCAGCAAACATTGCCATGGTGAGAATAATTGAGGATCAACTGCATAAGCGTGGTTATGTTTGCAATGGCGCTAGTTGCACTGTGTGGCATTCTGTAATATTGGTGCAGTAATCGATTATGAGGTCTTACGGGAGGTTCTATAGCATTTAGCGACAACATGATTAATGAAAATTGTCGTGCTTTTGAAAGTCAAGAGTATTGACGCAGACATCTGTTCGTTATCGGTTATCAGTCATGTCTAATCAATGTTGAAAACGTCTGCTCGTTATCGGTAACAGTTCGGACTTATTAAGTAAAAGACAACTATAATTACATTATATAAATACTTTGACTAATGTATGATTATTATCTTAGATATCACGCATTTGGTAAATTTAAGCAACCAAGACTTGCCGCGCAAATATATGTGACAACAAACGCTATCTCCGAATTCACGATTACTAGTAAGCAAGGGTAGAGCGAGCACTGAACTGGAATAAGAAGCCACAATGATGCAAAATACATGCTGTCAGATAAAGCGCTCATATTCATCACTAATGGAAGCATTCACAGGAGACTAAAAACGGTAGCGCTACGTTGCAGTGTTATATTGCCATAACAAAAATTACGAATTCCACTACATGCATGCAGCCATTAGCGCTATTGGCATTTTATGTGCTCCTGGAGTGAGTGGCTAACGTTGAATATACAGAAGCAGGCCTAAGATGACGTGCTTTGGCATTGTCCAATAATACGAATCGGACCCAGCAAATCGCGTTGACCCTTGCACTTTTCTAATTGCTGTCTTCCGGACATCTACAATTACGAATTCATGGCCGACAAATAATTTTGAAAACATTGCCTCGCCAGATAATTGTCCACTTCAATACAAACGTTTATAGATTTATATAGTATGTTAGAAAGGACCAACAGATACATGCTGGTCCAATACAGAGATATGTAATACAAAATGGGAAATCCATTTTGCGCTCCCGTACATTCAAATGTCCACTTGGCCAAGAAGTTAGCAGTTTGCCTGCTAATTCTCTTTCACACTCCAGCGCCATCAGTCAAGACAAAGCTAGTAATAAGTAAGTGTTGGTCACCTAAATTATGAGGTTTGGCAGGTTCAATACATGCCAGAAAACAATGCAGAAATCTCCCTCAAAGCCTCTGATGATTTTCCTGTGTCTTATTATGCTGCTGCTTACAGTGCCGCTCGGGGGAATGAATTACTGAATGTAGGTTGTAATGTTACGACCGATGCCGACCATTTCGTTCCAATCTCACCATTAAACGACTTACTGCTCAAAGGTGTAAGCTCCGATGTGATCCTTGTTCCAGTAACCACGAAATGTAACATTAGGTTTCTATAATTGCTTGGTACTCCAAACATCTCCCGAGTCAAAACCAGCGATATGACTTATACTGATACGGGATTAGAGAACCTTTTATGCTTTCTGATGGTGTGTTCGACAAATACTGAAACAACAAACCCCAGATACATTTTACTTACCAGCACTCCGATAGGTTTAGTATTAAACCGCGGTGAATGTCAGATATATCTTCGTCAGTGTATTGGGGTCAAGGCAAGTGGATAACATGTGTTTAGGGCTTTAAGATTAATATACAGCATCACCATTATGCTGAACACCCCTTTTATTTTGGCCGTAAAAGCAGACACGACGGCAATTCCAATGAGACAACATTCAATTATTCAAACTCTGGATTATTGCATCAAGCAGAATAACGGTAATAATAAAAGTTGCTTTACCACGAACAAGTTACGGCACAAAAAAGAGACGCGTGCTGCTTATAAAATAACCCACCAGAGAGGTTTGTCAATTAGCGAAACCGAGTAGCCGTATGAACGACAATATATAATATATCACGATGGGAAACGAACATAAAAGCGTCCGGTGACTGTTGAATATTGAGCAGTTCAGCAGCCAATTTGCCCCGGATTATTCACATCACATTAAAACCCTATGATATTTGACTACGCTGCACTAGTCAGTGTATTTGGTATTAGCTCGGAGTGCCGTGAAATAATGCGTTCTTAAAACTTCTTGCCAATGTCTACACCGCATTGGTGAGTTATAAATTCATGAACAACCGTGTTAGAGGCTGTTCCTTCTTATTTCAACAGACGTAGAATAATATAAGCAACATCGGTTTATCTCAGTTCGTTCGTCTTAATCGGTTATTTTTTGCGTTTGTATTCAATTTTCTGCTTACCGAACACTTAATAATATATTTTCTCTGTAAGAAACAAATTGTGATCGCAATGATATATGTGTGGAGTGATAGCCATTAATCTTTGTTGGCCGTTTGCCAGCCAGCTGAAATCACCAAGTTTGTTTTATGAATACAGTCTCAGGCTGAGACCACTCAAGTTAAGATTCTTATGAATACGGTCCAAGGGCTATATCAAACTGATAAATGCCCATGGCTCAAGTGGGCCTCTGTTTACGCCACGATACTTGTGAATGCTGTTTGATAGAGGTTTGCAACTAAGAGGCCATTAAACATTACTTCATGAGGGGTAGTCTACCACAGAGTGTTTAAGGAATTGTGGATGGCCAAACGACGCTGAGTATTATTTTAAAGGCCACTAGGAGAAAACTCTGCGCTGGTTGTATGTGGCATTTACTGCATTGTCTGATACATCTGGGATTTAATTGTAACATCAAGGGATTGATGCTGTGAGCGCAAGGACGGAGTCAACTAGCTAACTGTATGATGATATAATCTGCTGCTGAGATTAATTTTAGTGTGTACCGCTGCATCTCATTAACACAAGCGATATTTTGAGTCGTATAAAGGGACTTCGAAGTAATATAGGTGTCTGTTGATTTTTAATTTACATCAGCTACATTGAAAGACGTGTTTACGTGCCAGCTGACCCTCTTAGTTCTTTGTGGGAGTGTGAGTCAGTAAATTATATTGGGTTAAATGCGTGAAATATGGAACAGATCAATATTTAGAGCAAAAATTAAGCTTACGTAAGTTTGTTCAATTTTGCATGAGCGCATTCCGAGATAATACTACTGCATTGTCCCTGACATCCAAGCAGATTCATGAAGCCATACAGCATGCCTTACGTAATCTTACAAGAAAGCTAGGCCAATGTTTATTCCTAAATACATTCAAATAGGATACAAACGACAGTTACATTACTACTCTGAAACCAGGAACATATAGAAGCGAAATGTCGAGTTGCAGAAATGATACCCGCAGTAACATGGAGAAGGCATTTGGTCGGTTCTTTGTGAAATCACCAGTATCCGACGGCTACACCAGGCTATTATGTATGCGGGGTCTGGCTGTTTTATATCTTGACATTAAGCTTAAAATGAAGCTCCTAGTCAACTTTTTTTTTCGGCTTACACTGCGCATTCATGATGCGGCTTCTTAACGAGAGGTAATCACATCAATACCATCCAATCCCTGTTGTTATCGTTTGGAGCCTAATTGTGGCTTTGATGTGCCTCGCCGTCGTCGAGGCTGGTTACAAGAAGAATCACAATCCCGTGGATGAACTTTTCATGGTCGTTGAGGCCCCGCACAATAAATGCCTACGAGAAACACGCCACCTGACGAAGCCACCATGTGGAATTAATGTTGTCGCACTAGGGTCAGTTGCACCATGTGAGACAGACAAGGTTGGAACTCTTTGTAACATATTGTATACAAATAGGTGCAACCGCCTTCGTCTCATTTCCAACTTGTGCATTTCAATCTGATACTGAAACAGAAGGCAATTGGACTGCTTCGTCTATTGGTGTTAATGATGGCAAGTTGTCATCGCGTACCCATCTAGAATATATCTACCTTCCATCGAAACATTAAAAGCTTATTGCCACGTACATCTGAGGTCAAGGGCAGATCAGCCGATTGCGTGTCTGCTATACAGACCATATTCATATTGGGACCTGAGATAGTTTTGGAAGCAACTCTATTTATAGGATATATGTTCCATTAATATTCGGGTATCTTGATGTAATCAGCCATTTTAACAAGTCATTGTGTGATAAATCGGTATGTTATACGATGCAGAGAGTGAGTGTCATCGTTTTAAGGTAATTTGGTTAGAGACAGACGCAGCAATGACAGCAGAGTAGATCAAAGGTAACGGATATAACGCAAATAAAACCACTAGATTTTACGCTTCTTTTAACAGATGGTTTTACGCAGGTGTTTAACGAGGAAATTGGCGATAATTGGGTGTCTATAAGTAACCTTGCCCACGTGGCAAATCATCGTTACCCTATCCAGGCTGCGAGCCCCCTCTGCATGGTCAAAAGCCGAACGTTGTGCAAGTGGAGGGAGGGCTGAACAAAAACATTAACCATACTCATTTGCGGGCTGTAAATGTGCATTGTATATTTTGTCAATTGTATATTTTCATATACCCGCGTCTAAGGAAAGACAGGAGGGAATCAATGCACGTACAATAATATTTGAAAGGGGAAGTGAGCAGATGTACAAGGCGGCAGATGACTTTGATTTGAGAATATTTGGGAGTTTCCAGACGCAGCTTCCATTTGCCGGATATATTAGCAATATAACATATCCTGTACTGCAATTAGTCAGAGTGTAGAAAAGATTAATTAATTTTATACTCAAGGATCAAGGTTTAAGATAACCAAGCTAACACTCTAGCTCTTGACAATTCCATGTAGTGCTCACCAACCTAAATGAACAACTGTCATTACATTTAATTGACTTGGATTTCTAAAATGAGGCTGTGCCAGAGATAGAGCTGTCCCAGAGACGTATATGTATTTTCCTCCAAATCACAATGTTGATATGTGGATCATTATTGATGGAAATTAATGCTATTAGTTACTTCCTACTAAGACGGCCTATTTAATACTTTCAGAACGCACAGTACATCACTTTGTAGAATACAGGTGTTCAGGAAACAGGTTTCTCTGTCAAGCGCCTGGTTTGTATTGATCCTTTATCTAGACCCTAAAGCTTAAAAGGTAGGCAGTATGTGGTAGTGACCCTGTATCTAGGCAACAAGCGGCAAGGTTAAGCGTTTGGTGCATGGAGATCCTGTATCTAGGCAACGTGCGGCAAGGTCAAGCGGTTGATGTATGCCGATCCTGTTCCGACGCTGCATGCTGCAAGGTTATGTGGTCGAGTGATAGTAATCTCCAACAATGTGAGAGCAACGTGTCACCAATGACGTATATCAATATATATCTTATTGGCCAGTTCAAGCTGCATTGTGTTCCCCGGTGATTAATTAACGGATGACGTCATTACCTCGTGGTCATCGAGACAATTATCCTCGCAAAAAAAATAACTTGAAACCTGGAACGGAGCAATTGAATATATCCCCTGGGTGAATATGTCCCTGGCGTGCATTTGCAACCTGAATTTACCAAGCTACTGCAGTCTAACATATGGCGTTGTGATGGTTCAATATAACGAATCACATTCCCTCTTTTTGAGTTACAATGTACTTTACAATTTTAAGGGAATGAGTGAATAATGATTCACTTGAATAAACTCATCATCTAATATTATTAATCTTCCTGTCAAGTACAATGAAGCAATTGTATATTCAACTCAACCAAACGAGGCACTAGTTATTTCAAAGCAGACAGATGAGCTGTAGAAGCACGGGCATAATCACAGGTGTGTGGAGGATGGACCTAATCATAGAATATACTTCATTCGTTTATATTCACACCCAGACCCTCAGCAGACATGAAAGGAGATGTCATCCTTGGATCACTAGCCAATCGCTTAGGTAACAATGTCCTTAAACACAATTTGTCCATCGATACTGTTATGTACTGTCTGAGCATTGCATTGGATAGAGAGTTGATGGGTATATCTTATAGGCTATTCGTCCAATTCCTTATTTAAACGTGTAGTCATGTATAGCATAAGATATATACAGTTACATGGTATTCATCGTAAATCGACAGATGCTGTGTACAACGGTCGCCGTGTAATTGTCTAGATCTATTCAATCGGAATACCAAATAAGTTAGACGCCGTTGCGGCAGTTTTTATAGCTGCATTCGATATGTGAGAGGTTCTATTGGATATCGAAAAACATCAAAATATGAAGCCATTTGTTGAGAATTATCATCAAAATTTCCGAATGGTATTTTGCGTAATATTGTGGAATGATGTATACATTTATATGTGAGTAACAGTGCACATTCCGATGGACAAAAATAGACCAAGTGTAATTTCACTATGATAGTTATATATGACAAGTTAAGATATTTGCCATATAAAACACAGAGTGTCAGTTTAAAGGTGTGGAGAGATTGAAAGCATCATTGCGTTAGTCATATGGTCGGCGGTAAGTGAGAGCTGTAGGGAACACCAGCAAATGACAACACAGTTGAGTGCCGAGTTATTGATATATTACTTATATCAAGCAGAGGGCTAATTACATCATGAATATTGCAGATACATATATTCACTCTACTCCAAGCCTGCTGTGATTGTACAGCGGATGAACCTGTCTGTGAACAGCGGGAGTAGAACTAATGGAAGCACTTTCACATCAATCCTTTGCGGTTGGCAATGTGGTGACAAAGTACAATATATCGACAATGTTGATCACCTCATCAAATTGGTTGTGCTGCAACTAACATGTCAAACACACAAAGCCTCGGCAAATACATCGATGGAAAGATTTAATAGCTTAGCAAGAACAACAGCTCCGCTGTGTAAGTAAACTTTTTAAAAACTAAAGCGAGATTGAAGAGGTTATGAAGGCAGAGATAATGTGTGTTGTCTTCTATGGGTATTACGCAAATCGTTCTGTGTTTCCCACCAGCAGTAGTTTTATCTTGGCAGGTATGATAAGGTGTTTTGGGTGGTCGCTCTTGGATAATGAATAGAATTCTTCTCACTAGCTAATATTAATATTGTTAGGATGCTGATTTGTTCATGCTTCTCACCAGAATATTGACTCCCAGCGGATTCCCTCACTGCCATTTGTTACTGTATTCACAATCACCAGCAGCTGAAGATGACGGCTATCACCACCAACAGCTGCGAATGACGGCTCTCACCTCCTCCAGCTGTGGATGATGGCAATCAAAACGAACGACTGAAGATGACGGCTATAGCCAGCGATGGCAGTTCTGATATCAATAACAGAGGAATGATACTTATTGTTAAATGGGTCAGAGAAATGCGACAGAAACCTATGAGAGCATTTCGAGTAGCCGTGTTCACCAACGCTCACTTCTTAACACTTAGCTGATTACATTGACCGTTGTTGCAAGTAATAACCTGTTATGCAATTGTCCCACGAGCTTAACGGTGAATTTTTCATAGCGAAAGAAATTAACAAACTGCGAATCGATCATCGCTAAACACTTGACACTTCGGCGGCGATGGACGTATGTTGTTGGCTATAGAGCTGCTACCATACAATCAGCATTTGCTATAATGTTTCCGATAATACTCAGGGAGGCGGGGTTGAAGCATACTTGTGCTTCAATGACGTTTATTTTGGGCGCTGCATACATCAACCGTAAGTCTACTCTTACGTAAGAAAACACTTCCTCTCAAGTGAACCAAACTGTAATGCCATTAGAAAGATTTTAAGTGTGGCGGTTTAACGGGTGTGTTTAAGATACGTTAAAATGACGAATCCAATTGCCTCCAAACATCACGCTGCAAATTTTCAGACTAGGGTAACAGCGCGTTATTCTAGCAATTGGAGGCTCTTTATCGCATTCAATCCCATCTGTCATGAAAGGGTTGGATTAAGTTGATAACACAAGGCCATATCAGAGAGGCATAGACGGCGGGCTGTCATTTACACTTTGACTGGTCCCGAGGAAACATGTCAGCTAATGATACAGCCGAAAAGAAGAGGGTAGCGATTCCCAGCTCCACTTTGCGTCACGCTACCTATTGCGATGCGTCGCGTCCCAGCATATCCCACAACTTATACACTCAAGGTTACTCAGGGTTTAGTCACAACGAAACCTTGTGTAGGGTTGAAGGCGTGCGTAATGCTGAAGTTCCCATTCGTCACTGGGTTGGCGCCGTCTCGCCAATCAAACACCACTGACCCGACCTGAACGATGCAAATTTACAACACATTGGGTAATGTTAATTGTATTGAGGGTATGCTTGTAAATGGCATTGTATCCTTCAGCTGAGTAACACGATGGCTGGGGTAGTGTCTAGATTATTTGACTGACTATTTCTAAAGAGCCATAAATTGTCCAATTACAGAACACACCAGGGACGTTTTGTAGCTTAAAGACAATCTAAGAACTTAGCATTAAAGATCCCTCTATTCGCGCACACCAATGAACTGAGGTATTCTATATCACTCATACGCCTCGCCCTGCAGCCTATCCCCTCACAATCAATGCCGTGTGTCCGTGATGTCAACATGTTTATTTTGTCACAAGTAAACGCGTGTTCATTGTGGGCTCAGGTGTGACTTTGTTGCAGGTACAATTAGGGCCACAAAAGAGGGCCACTTCCATGCATTGCACCTGGCATTTCTGTCAGATAGGACCAGTTAAACTAAATTCAGATAAGTATCTTATTCACTCACGCACACACACACAACCACACACAACCACACACACGCACGCACACACACACACACACACACATACACATATATATATATATATATATATATATATATATATATATATATATGAGGATAGATATATATATATTTATTTATATATATATTTATATATATATATATATATATATATATATATATATATATAGATATATATATATATATATATATATATATATATATATATATATATATATATATATATATATATATATATATCTATATATATATATATATATATATATATATATCTGTCTATATATCAGTAGTGTCCAGGGTACTTGATTGCGCCTTTCTAAATGCTCAATATAATTCCACAATTTCATATTGTTGTGTCATCCACAAATGGAAACATGCTATCGTCGCAGGCACTGTGAATTTCATAGATGTAGATTAGATATGCGAAGAGGCTTAGAGAGCCTCCATAAAAGAAAATCCTTATTAAAGATGTTATATTGACGCCATATTTCATCATATGTTCCACTAGTTGAATCACCTCTACATAGTTACGCCGAAGATTCAGATTTGATATAGATAGCTATACACTAAACCTGAGAACCTGTTTTAGTAAGCTTCCCGGTATTGCACTGATATTGTGACACTCCATAGCAGCTAACTACCTTTGTAAGAAGAAGAACGACCAGTTCAACCCTGATGCTATTATTGTATTCTTACACAACAGCACGCCGGATGTTTCTCTTGGCGTCGTATTGTGATTCTCCAGGTAGCATTACCCCGGCAAACAATGTGAAGCAATGTTAGCAGCGTGACTTGAGACTTAATAGATGGACGACATTAAACGTACACACAGGTGGAAAATAATCTATAGCTTGACTGTTTGTGACTTTTTTGCCCATAGAAAGTGCTGAACAGTTAATTCACTCAAGCCAATGACGTCAGTTATTCTAGCATTTCAAACAGTCTTGTGATTCGGATAGTTAGATGACCCCTGACATAGCATGTCTAATATTCATTTCATTGATTATTTATTTCATTTTTCGAAAACGACGAGGGGAGTGCCTCTGTGTGTAGGGAGTATGATGTAGCGGCGTTGTTACACCGGTAGAAAACGAATCGGTAGAGGACAAGTAAGACAAACGATGTTGGTTTATATAAACCGACCTGTGGTAACTTCTCCTCTGTATCCAAGTCCGAGTCATCAGCAAAGTGTGCCAATGCTGTTCAGTCCGACAACATTCACAAAGTGCGCCTATGCTGTCTAGTCAGACAATATTCACAAAGTGGGCCTATGCTGTCTAGTCAGATAGCATTCACAAATTGTGCCTATGCTGTCCAGTCAGATAGCATTCACAAAGTGTGCCTATGCTGTCTAGTCAGACAGCATTCACAAACTGTGCCTATGCTGTCCAGTCAGATGACATTCACAAAGTGTGCCTATGCTGTCTAGTCCGACAGCATTCACAAAGTGTGCCTATGCTGTCCAGTCAGATAACATTCACAAAGTGTGCCTATGGTGTCCAGTCAGATAACATTCACAAAGTGTGCCTCTGTTGTTCAGTCTGACATCATTCACAAAGTGTGCCTCTGTGCCTCTCATCGACAGATACCTAGGATAGCTGAGCAGAAGACAGAAATTTAATTCATCGACCATAGCCAAGTTCAATCTGACAGCAGCAACGTCCAAGTCCAACGACGATGACTAAGTCCAGTTAGACAGCAGTACAGTACTGACAAAGGTGTAGGTGGCCGCTGTTGTATGGGATAGGTAGCATCTGTTGTAAAGGGTAGGTAGCACCTGTTGTATGGGATAGGTAGCACCTGTTGTATGGGGTAGGTAGCCGCTGTTGTATAGGGTAGGCTTCCGCTGTTGTATGGGGTAGGTGGTCGCTGTTACGCGCACTATAACGAAGGAAACCTAGAGTGCTGCATAATTAGTCAATGAAAGTTACACGTATACGATACACATCTGATCCCTATTGCTGCGGGGTGAATCTTTGCATTAATACGAGCCTAGTCTGTTCTGCTGATTTATGTTAAACCTGACACTTCTACACAACAGAACTACGTCTATAGATAGCGGAGGTGTCACAGAGGTGCAACCGGCTATTGCAGAGGCCTGGCAGCTCTATGGGTATGGATTAATACGAGCCTATGAGGCACTATTCCATTACTGACAGGATCCGAGGTAGCATGAGTAACTCACCTGAGCACCTTCGCCGTGCGTACTGCAACGAGGACATAGTCTCAACCCTAATCACATATTGAGAAATCTTATTTAGCAGTTGTAAATAGAATACAAATAAGTTCGTCACTGCTTCGCCAAGATGTCGCGTGGCTTTCTTCATTCATGTTCCTAGACACTCTTTACATTGTAATTTCGGAGTATGGTAATCAATGCTCTGATTACTGACAGGATGTGTTCGGTAGCAACGGAGTAAACGTCGGCCGTGTTAAACTAATGATAATCGTACATCCGACATCATGGTGGTTACACACGACCGCAAATCATCAGTGATCGCAAGACATCAAGCCATTTTTGTACCTTTACACGTCTAATGACTAAGTCGATGCTGGATGGTACATGGTTAGCACGCCATACCACCTTAACATCCTGTTGGTGACTCTCCTAACATGTGCTTACTGGTGTAGCTGCCCACGAAACAGGCACTGTTTTAAGAACGAATAATTCCATACAGCGGTGCCTGTTTCCTATAATAAGATACCATCGGGTTACATTGCGGAGTATTTGACTGCGGCTTGCCAGTGATTGACAATGGGG
Source organism: Urechis unicinctus (assembly GCA_034190875.2). NCBI lineage: Eukaryota > Metazoa > Annelida > Polychaeta > Xenopneusta > Urechidae > Urechis > Urechis unicinctus. The sequence continues at coordinate 75,631,753 of CM067350.1, read as the reverse complement.
CGTGTGTGGATAATATAACGGCACTGAGACTCGATCAGCAAAAAATGATATTAGTGAATGAGTGCTTGATTTGTGCAAAGTCCGAGACTGCGTGGGACCGCTCTCCGCCATTAGCGTCTTCGCCTGGCCAGATTGGTTCGGGGCCTGAGATCAGGACCTCACTCATTTTACAGCGGCGGAGTATCGCAACTGACCTTTACCACAGATGCTTCACGGATACAGAAGCAGGCAGCCGCTTGATAATGAACGTCCCTCTTTACAGCCGGGGGGGTCCGGGAGAGTGCTTACGTAGTGTAACTAGGCTTGAGTGCTGGTCATGCCATACCCCACACTGCACGACATTATCCAACCACTAGGCTTGAAAGTATCGCAACTGGCCTTTAACAGTATCATGACTATTGCCAAGCCTTCTGCGGGTTCCAATCATGCCCTTTACCAATCAACGCATCACCACCCCACTTCCCGTCATATACGGCACGATTCATTATCCAACCTACTGCCTTCTTCGGGCCAATAAGCGCAGACAATTGACAATATGTCACAATGGCTTCTTGTGAACTAATTTCAAGCGTCTTGTCACGTAATGGTGCTTCATTGTGTCTATGTTAGTGCTAATAACGACCCCACCATTACGGTCACTGAGCAATGTCAGATACCGAAAGAAAAAATTCTATAATAATCGCGCTGTGTAATAAGTGCTTCAGTTTTGTATAATATCGACGAACACTGCGTGGGATTCATAGTTATAGCCACGTTAGCGTTGGAGGTGCGAGGCACATGCGCGTGCTTGGTGGTCCAAAGCAGTAGTGAGATCAGAATTTGCACTCATTTAGCATTGAATATACAGACGTTTTCGATCACCTCTTACATACTGATTGAAGTCGACAGGTATATGAATCAATCGCTGTATTACAGGTGTCGCAGGTAGAGAGGTTGCTGAATCAATCGAAGGATTACAGATGTCTCGGTAGACAGGTAACTGAATCAATCGCGGTGTTACAGTGTCTTAGGTAGACAGGCTATTCCTGGGTACAACTTTCAATTCAGGAAACTTCACAGCCACTCGGACTTTCGTGTTACACCGCTTTTAATTCGCAAGTCTGTATGGTCATTGGATTCATGTCAAGCGTGGATTTTGTTTTTCGTCCGGGAACGATGATGGTGTGAGCCCGTGAGTATAGGGTGCCTACACCTTGTCGTGATCAACGTGATGCAGAGGAAGCTTATTGTGATGTCAAGCAATACATTGACATCGCCACTTCCAAAAATAAATACATTGTTGATTGTATGTACCAAGGGCTCCAATGACGGCAAGAGGTAAGATGTAACAGGTTAGATTCAGTCGTAAAGCAGCGGTTGTAGATCAGGTCACCACCACGCCGTGTCTGATACTGATCTGGTGCTTCCTCTAAATTTCTTTGTTTACACATGCTTCAATAATATACCTCACGGAGCCGCATCGTGCACTGGTTTGTAATCACAGAAATGTAGAAGGCTGTTTGTCTGTAGAGACACATTTTGAAGGCATATTTTCTGTTGACTAACGGCCTGTGCTGCCTCTCTTTATGTGTTGCCTTTCGTTGTTCAAAAAGCTTAGTTAATATTTGCATTCCTGGTGTTTTGAAGTCTAAACGACACTAATTAAATGTATTAGAAACAAGAGCCAGCTGTGTGATAAAATATGATGTACGTTGTTCAAAAGGTTAATATTTGCATTCCTGGTGTTTTGAAGTTAAATACGGTTTTCGATTTTTCAACGAACGGAAATATTAGCATCTTTTACAAGCAGGTGTAGGCTCCTTGACACTGAGTTGTACCTAAAATAATGTAATCAAACTGTCCACCAGGTAAATAATTTAAGCTTTGGGATGTACGAACATTAAATACATATTAGAAACAATGCCAGTGAGTGGATGTATAAGAGTTCGGATATTGTATACTTTTCAGTCTAGAGAGGTGGGATAGCGTGCGGATATTGTTTGGAGTACCTGCTTTTTTCAGTCTAGAGAGGTGGGATAAAGTGTCGATATTGTATGGAGTACCTGCCTTGTTCAGTCTAGAGAGGTGGGATAAGGTGTGGATATTGTGTCCATTGTTCCGCCTTATTGTCCGTGCTGCACGGTATGGACATGTTCCCTTAGTGCATTATGCTCCAAACCCTTGCTTTTGCGAGGTTTCTAATCGCATGCTCTTGTTGCATTCCTGATACATGATTGCAACACATTGGTGAAATCATTGTAAATGTTGCTGCCTTTGGTCAACTTCAGCAAACAGACACGAAGTGAACTCTGATATGAGTTGTTGTTGGAAAAAATATCGCGTTAGATCTAATTAGTTTACGCTTGTGATTAACATCTTAACACCATAATGCAACAACGTCTTGCAGGTTAAATGGTCTGGCAGGTAAAACAAGCATGAATTTGTTTTTTCTTAAAACTTAAGCAAAAAGTGGCTCTCATTGAACTAATCAATTTACACCAAGATATGTGGCATTCATGCTACGGTAATAATATACATTATATATCACATGATGCTAGCCCTCAAGAAAACGACAAATATGTGGACAATTACTCAGCTCGCTAGGAAAGCCGACTATTTGGCGCGATTGCCATCTAATCGCTATTGCAACCTGTTGGGGCATTAGCTCCTCACCAAGAGGCTCTCAACAATGGTTTCAGTCGGTAGTGATGTCGCGACAGATATAAACAAGACAATGACAGAAAAAGGTGATTACTCTCAAGTAGTATCGGCTCTAGCAGGTTGATAGATAACCATCAACACTCGCATATTTCCTGCTGTGTACTTCATGCTCCACTCTGGCCGTCAACACTGCCTGTTGTACTCGAGCCATCAATACTGCCTGCTGCACACGGGCCATCAACACTGCCTGCTGCACCCTTGAGTTTATCGTTTTACAAAGAAAAGGATGTTATGAAATCGTGATTTGAGAATAAACTGACTATTGTCATACAGGTAAATAACCAGTTGTCATAGTATCAAGAGGGATAACCAGAGTATCGAGAGGGATAACCAGTACTCTCATAGTATCAAGAGGGAAAAAGTTGTAGTAATCCTAGATTTCAGGGAGGAAAACCAGTACTCTCATAATATCGAGAGGGATAACCAGTACTCTCATAGTATTCGAGAGGGATAACCAGTTCTCTCATAGTATCGAGAGGCATAACCAGTACTCTCATAGTATCGATAGGGATAACCAGTACTCTCATAGTATCAAGAGGGATAACCAGTACTCTCATAGAATCAAGAGGGATAACCAGTACTCACATAGTATCGAGAGGGGATAACCAGTTCTCTCATAGTATCGAGAGAGATAACCAGTACTCGCATAGTATCAAGAGGGATAAACAGTACTCTAATAGTATCAAGAGGGATAACCAGTACTCTCATAGTATCAAGAGGGATACCTAGTACTCTCATAGTATTGAGAGGGACAACACGTACTTTCATAGTATCGAGAGTATCTTCTAATGATAACATCACTATTTCTGCCAGACATGTGCGTATTTCACCTTACCTGGTGTGGAGATGTTTGACGCATTACGCACAATAACCATCGTTACGTGAGCTGACTTTTTTCCGACATCCATTGATCAAACGCATACACTCTTCACGGACCTTGTCGCCAGTCATAAATATAGCAACAACGACTGGTACATGAAGAAAGACAAGTTATTTAAATTTGATAATATATTATAAAATAACGCAGTTGCGCTAATAAAGTGAACATGAAATACATATGGTATAATGAAGTATGATGCACACGCCTCAACAAGCGGTCCGTCAAGCCACACAACTTGTTCACACCCTCGTTTCTCTGTGAATAAATATTTCTCCACGTAGAATTTAAATCGCAACAAAATATGGCAGTATGATTTGTCCAAGCGTGCATTAACTCGCCAAGCTTGTTTGTCTACTTGAATTGTCAGAAAATTCAATTCGTGGTTCACAGGAAGCCAAACACGTGTGAACGGGGAGCTTCCCGATAGGTGACTTAGTTTTCTAAAGTTGCTTAAGATAATATACTTTTTTTTATATGCTAAAGATTGATGGGGTGTAATATATATTTATAGCCCACATCATCTTACAGTTTGTGCTATGGTTTAGTATGGAAGGAAGTAGCTGGCCATGTTATTTGTCGGAGACAAATAAAGATTGGTTGCACCTGACACCATGTGGGTAGTTAATACTCGGGTTCTACATGGCAGGACTAACTCAATCCCGCTACCATGCGGGGTGCACTAAATGGCAGCAATGACTCAATCCCGCTACCATGAGGGTGTACAAGATGGTAAGACTGACTCAATCTCGCTACCATGGGGGTGTACAAGATGGTAAGACTGACTCAATCTCGCTACCAGAAGGTGGTGTACTGTCTGGTAGGACTGACCCAATCCCGCTACCATTGGGGGTGTACTGCATGGTAGGACTGACTCAATCCCGCTACCATGAGCTGTGTACTACCTGGTAGGTCTGACTCAATCCTGCTACCATGAGGGGTGTACTGCATGGTTGGACTGACTCAATCCTGCTACCATGGGGGGTGTATAAGACGGTAAGACTGACTCAATCTCGCTACCAGGAGGTGGTGTACTGTCTGGTAGGACTGCCCCAATCCCGCTATCATTTGGGGTGTACTGCATGGTTGGACTGACTCAATCCCGCTACCATGGGGGTGTATAAGATGGTAAGATTGACTCAATCTCGCTACCAGGAGGTGGTGTACTGTCTGGTAGGACTGACCCAATCCCGCTATCATTGGGGGTGTACTGCATGGTAGGACTGACTCAATCCCGCTACCATGGGGGGTGTAGAAGATGGTAGAACTGACTTAATCCATCTACCATGCGGGGTGTACTGCATAGAAGGACGGACTCAATCCCGCTACCATGAAGGGTGAAATATATGGTAGAACTGACTCAATCCCGCTACCATGAGGTGTGTACCGCCTGGCAGGGCTGATCCAATGCCGCTACCATGAGGGGTGTACTGCATGGTAGGACTGACCCAATCCCGCTAACCATGAATAATTCACTGGCAGGCGTCATTAACCCACTACCATGGCAGCAGGTGATGACGGCCAGGTGATAGATTGCTATCACATATAAAAGAGCCAATTGTCAGGTCTGAAGTATGATGGCGATTAGACCAGACCCATTCCCCCAACCCAGTCAGGACAGTAATGTTCGTTCATCTGTTCTATAATTGCTGTAACATTAAGACGCTGACAATATACAGCTTTGCTCTGCGATGATAATATTATCTCTACAGACATGGTATGATAATGTTATCTTTACAGACGTGGTATGATAGGAAGAAAGACTCCCCACCTGTATCATGGCACGAAAACTGGACGCTGGTCTAGATCAATTCAACATCGGAGCTGCTCAATTGGCCAATGTCTAATATAATATCATTGTACCTGGCGTGCGCTTTAATTTGCTATCCTGTACAGAATAACCTGGCACAGCCGCTTCGCGGGGTGCCATGACGTATCATGACTGGCGGACAAACGTGGAAGCATTAACCAATATAGGGTTGGACAACAGTGTTCCCATCAGTGGCTGTAGATGGGTGAGATGAAAACACACCATATAATGTGGCAATCTCCTTCCCCTACATGCCCTCCAGTGTGGCAATCTCATTCTACCACATGCCCTCTAGTGTGGCAATCACCTTCTACCGCATGCCATCTAATGCTACATGCCCTCAAATGTAGCAATCTCCTTCCCCTACGTGGCATCTAATGCTGCAATCTCCATCCCCGAGATGCCTTCTGAAGTTGCAATCTCCTTCACCCATATGCCTTCTAAGATTGCAATCTCATTCCCCTACATGCTCTCAAACATGACTATCTCTTTCCCCTACCTGTGGCAATCTCCTTCCCGTACATGTCCTCCTATCTTTATCCTCTACATGCCATCTGTTCTAGCTATCTTTATCCCCTACATGCCATGTAATCTAGCTATTTGTAGCCCGTACATGCCATCTGATGTAGTTATCTTTATCCCCTATATGCCATCTAATGTAGCGATCTTTATCCCCTACATGCCAACTGATGAAGTTATCTTTATCCCCTATATGCCATCTAATGTAGCTATCGTTATCCCCAACATACCATCTGATGTACTTATCTTTATCCCCTATATGCCATCTGATGTAGTTATCTTTATCCCTATATGCCATCTAAAGTAGCTATCTTTATCCCCTACATGCCAGTTAATGTAGCTATCTTTTTATCCCTTATATCCATCTTATGTAGTTATCTTTATCCCCTACATGCCATCTAATACAGATATCTTTATCTCCCACATGCCATCTGATGTAGTTATCTTTATCCCCTATATGCCATCCAATGTAGTTATCTTTATCCCTTACATCCATCTAATGTAGCTAACTTTATCCCCTACATGCCATCTAATGTAGATGCCTTTGTCTCCTGCATGCCATCTGATGAAGCTATCTTTATCCCTTACATCCATCTAATGTAGGTATCATTATCTCCTACAGGCCATATAATGTAGCTATCTTTATCTCCTACATGCCAGTTTAACATGAAGTGGTCTGTTCATCACGGAGTGGTAAGTTTAACAAGGAATTGTCAGTTCATCACGGAGTGGTAAGTTTAACATGGAGTGGTCTGTTCATCATGGAGTGGTAAGTTTAACATGGAATGGTCTGTTCATCACGTAGTGGTAAGTTTAACATGGAGTGGTCTGGTCATTCGAACAAGGCGATGTCATGTAATCATGACACGGTCAGTTAAACATTGAGTGATCAGTAAAACATTCAGTGGTCAATTAAATATAGCGTGGTCAGGTAAACATTGAGTGGTCAGTTAAACATGGTTAGTTAATCATGGCGTGATCAGTTATACAAGGCATGGTCAGAAAAATATGAGTGGTCAGTTAAACATGTAATGCTCAGTTAAACATGCAGTGGTCAGTTAATCATGGCGTGGTTAGTTATCTAATGCCTGAGAGCTACTCACATGGTCACATTCGACCTAAAGATAACAAGCGCAATCATTCAAGTAGACATCGGGTCTGTTGATCTCATCAACACAGTGTGTAGATGTCAAACAGGCAGTGAGTGGTGATTAGGTGTCGCATGTGGCATTAATTGTGTTATTCGATAATGGTTTGCTCAATAGCTCTAACGACGCTCCTATGACTGATAGCGAACGGAGACGATAGCGGACGATATTCACGCACTTACTGGCTGTTCACAGTGGCCCTACTCTATGACGTCAGACCCGTCGTTATGGCTCGTAAACCTCAACCGTAAACAATTAGTAAAAGAGGCACAAAGGGCGATTGTGTCGGATGACAGCCTGGTGACAGCGAGATTAACTCCCAAGGTCGGGTCATAGAATGACCGCATCTCGTGGTGACAGAAGTGGCCTATAAAATTGACTGTGGGTTTCTCCCATGCACTGCTGGATATAGTAACCGATTTGATCAAGACTCAACTAATGTCTGTGTGACATTTAGCGTCATGTTCTCACAACCCGAGGTCTTAAACGAGTAAATTCCTACGATTCAATCGCTTAAACAACCATTAACATGACGTACTCTTGAATGTAGCGAAAGCGTTAAGGGCAATCTTGGTGCGTTAATGCGCGAATGCCAATTTGGAAATCTTGTTCATAGAATGACAGGGCAGAATTGATGTCCGAAGACGGCACCAACCATCGCAGTTGGAAAACATTGCGACATCATTCAGCTTTTCACTGAATTCGTTGACTGATCTATGTTGAGCCTATAATAATCGTAGTATTCAATTTCGTTGTCATAGCCATAATTGGTGAGGGACTCGGTTAGGATCCCAGACAAAACCTACATATCGTGCATGGTACTGTTTATGTCAGACTACAACCAACAGACTACTTCACCATAGCACATAGCGTAACGTATCACACATATTTATCTCGAATGTGTCAGCATGTGCTTCTAGATAGGCTAATTGGTATAATATAAGACGCAGCCTTGAATTCATTTTACTGTCCCCGGTGTGATAGCAACTGGGTATAAGATGTGCTGTGTATGCGGTCAACAAACGGAAGCCTCATTCCTTTAATGTGCATCGTGTCAGTTCCAGGAGAGAAACTTGTAGCTATCGCGACAAAGTGTTTTACCACCAAATGCGCATACACAGCGGACGATAAGCTATGAGAGTGCAGCATAGAATGAATAGCCAATAACGCACTGTTTTAATCAAGATTATATAATAAATACCATCAAGTTAACAAATTAGAGAAATTTGCATACTCTTCAGTATAAATTCAATGACTTAAGACATTCAGTCCGAATTGATTGCAAGTAGTGATAAGTAGTGATAATTTAGTGATAATTCAAAGTAGTGATAATTCAAAGCCAGTCCAATTCTCCCTGAATTTGCGATCAACTAGAGGAGCACACCGTTGAGGATTACCTCAAGTTAGTACCTCAGCCTCTGAACAAGGCGCCGACCTAATAAGGGTCATTAACAAACAATAGGCGGCCTTGTAGCATAGGAATGGCCTACTGAAAGCTTTGTCCCGCGTTAATATGCTTTTACATTGTATGTGCCGAAATACACCGCTGATATATCACCATAATATGTCACATCTGCCTTTATCACTGGCCAGGTCTCTCGGTCATATACGGGGTTTTAACGTCCTTATCTATTCGCAAATGAATGGATATACAGGGTATTAAAGCAGAAATCATTAGCATGGATATCGAAATCTGATCTGAAAAGATCCTGGTAATGCTGATTGATTGCATCGTTGAATAATGATAACAATGGAAATAGCAATAATGATAATAATGATACCGGCAATAGTGACTATGGGCATAGATAAGCACAGAAGGAGGCCATGGATGGTTTAAGCAATTTAATAATATAGAGTCAATGTTTAGTGTCGTTGGTTGCCGTGTTCATCGCCAAAAAAGAATAAAGAATATCGGTACATGTAATACCTGTGTGTAGTTAATTTCGGGAAGTTCTCAGTTTTGTCAATATATCTACTTCCCACATACAGGCAGACACACATACCAGCTAATTTGAAGAAGTAGTGATGATTGTCAATGGAGTTCGTGACTATTACTGTAGTGCGTGATACAGCGGTACTTCTACTACTAATGGCGATAAAGTCTGTACTTGATGAATTGTAGTCCACCTGTTGAGTCGTTACCATGCGTGCTGCGCCACAAACGCTACCTCTCTTTTCGTAGCTGCTCAAATTAGTCACAAAGGAGCAGATCCAAGTCTGTCCGATAAGTAATATTAATGTCGAATGCGATAAAAATAGAATGGTGCGCCATTCCCGAATCGTGTCTTAATGAATGCCATAATTTAAAGGGAGGATCAATGATTGTTTGATTGCATTGTATCCTTTATCAACCTCGGCTGTTCAGTTGGAATCCCTCAGGTAGTTGGTACATCTACACCTATACATAGGACGCTGGACAATATGGAGGACTGACACAATGACGAAGCTGCAGTGATGAACTTGCCAAATGGATATCGTGGTAGATTCTGGTTGAAATGCAATAAGTTGCAATACTGTAAATAGTTAGCAACTTGTCATGTTCATGTACAATATATTTCATCGTATATCTTGACTAAATTCCTAGACATTTGACTTGTATTTGGGGTAGTATTACATTACAGAGTCGGTGGCATGAATTAAATATCCATACACATTATATGTAAGAAATCACAGATTCGTGTTGAGCGATCGAAGCCTACAGAAATTAATGCACCATCGCCGCGCTGTGTGTTGTTGTATCCTTTCAAAACAAGTTATTAAACAACTCTTTCATGAGCTGGATGCAATGTAATCTTGACATCCCTGCATCACATGTCCTGACTGCGCGCTTTTACAAGGGATATCAATTGACATAACTTATGTGGCCCCATATTAACATGATCGTTGAGGTTTATGAGCCATAAGCAGGGTCATCGTGAAAAGCAAGTAAGTGTGTGTCTACGTTATACCAACGTCGCCACTCACTCCCTGTTTGACATTTACACACTGCGGTGATGACATCAACAGGCACGAGATCAAGTTGAACGATTGCGAATAACTCTAGAACAAATATGGGATCGACTGTGAACAGATGTTAGCAATAAAAAAATGCAACCAAAAAAAAGGCTCACCCGCATTCGGCATTTCACACTCCCATACGCAACACAACAATGCGGGATCAACATTTCCCTTTCTATTGAACAGCGTTAATTGTTTTGCAAAAGTTTATTTTGGTGTCTGTTATTGGCCATTTGTTAATGGTTATGGTAATGAATAGTCGGAGAGAGTCAGATGTTGGTCTTTGACGACATCGTCATTATGATGTGAAGATGTTGGTCTTTGACGACATCGTCATGATGATGTACAGATGTTCGTCTTTGACGACATCGTAATGATGATGTGCAGATGTTCGTCTTTGACGACATCGTCATGATGATGTGCAGATGTTCAGTTGATGTGGTTGGTACGCAGTGCAGTAGAGACAGATGACGATGTACGTCACAGAGCCAGTCAAATCGGTTTCTTTATCCAGGTGTATATAGAAGGAGGAACGAAAATGTGGATAAGATGTACCATCTCTATCGCCACGAGAGGGTTCATTCTATAGCTCCACATTGATGTGTTTATGCCTCTAAAGAGAAGAGGCTTATCTCGCCGTCGCCAGGCTGTCATCGGAGACAATCACCTGTTGTGTCACTTATCTAAATATGTTGGCTTTGATGCTTGCTGACAAGTCATTGAACGAATCGTCTCACTCATCAAAATACATACATGTTTCCATTTATGTTACTCAGATGCCTGGTCGCCGACCATATCTTTTATGTTTATTGTGCCTCAGTATCTCTACAGTTTATATTGTGCAAATCGTGCGGCGTGACTGTTTTTGCTGGTAGCTTCTGTCCATTGGCCGGTTGATGGGTCTGACCTCGATTGCATTTGATGTGCACACATTTGTAATCCGCAAGACACTAATAAGCACCATCTCCGTGTCATAATGGACCACATGTGTACAACATAACGGTGATATGGTTCATTTCTCTGACTTTGCTCTCTATGTAAGATGACTTTACCTTGCTTGCTTAATACATGCACTTGTTATCGCAGAGATACTTCGCAATGATGACGTCATCAAACCCGTAGTAAGCTCTTTGTGCGGCCGTTGCGTTTATGGTTATATCGCCTGTAACCATGTGGCCGCGCAATCATAACCAAGATCGGATGCCACCAATGGGACTAGATCCTTTGCAGCGTCACCACGTGCAATATAGAAAAGAAATATTGCAGCTGTTGATTTAGGTTGACTTTAAACACGCCAGTTAGCTTATCGTGACTGTGCTTACTATTCACAAAACCCAATGTTTTTAACCTGGCATACTTTATATAGAAAGCTAACAGTCAGTAGTAGCAATTGCGCCATTTCCGGTCTTATCCTGTATCTCTAACGACCTCAATAACCATGGGGCAACCATGCGAGAGGCTTGTTGCCCTACAGAATGAGGTCATACGGTACATGCCTTTAACTCTACCGATTGCATTAGCATTCCATCCCCATTCCACAAACACATTAGGTACATGTACAGTTATCACTCACCTCAGCAATGACAAAGTAGGGATTAACAGGTTGATTTGTTTTGTGCACGATGCAGTCGGAACAGATGAGGCTGAATGTCACACCGACAGTACTTGAGACTTTGTTAAGTCAGTTTCTATATATAGCATTGTATAGAAGTGGATGTGATGTACCACTTCTGTCGCCACACGATGCGGTCATTCTATAGGCCGACCTTGATGAGTGAATGCCTCTATGGAGAGGAGGCTTATCAGTCGTCACCAGGCTGTCATCGGAGACAATCGCCCATTGTGTTACGTGTATTGGAATACGCTGCCGCAGTGACCTGTGAACCATAGCGACGGTTCTGTCTTCATGAAGCATATCCAATGAGAACACGAAGCAAATGTATTAAATTTGAAGTCAATCACAAGTCGTAGAAAACGACTTCTCACAAACTTCGTTCTTTTCCTGCACTTACCGTCATATCAAAGGACCAGAGCTCATCCCGTGTCTCTATCTGTTTCGATGATGCGCTGCATTCAGTTAATTATACTGATCGTATCAATGCAACTTTCAATTATTACAAATTCTTAACATTTAACGGATTTTGACCGAGCAAAGAGTGTTCAATTGACCCTCTCTAGTTCTCCTCGTGTGGATGTTGTGCTTGGCGAAGAACCAACCCTAACCATCCCGTGGCGGTAACACAACCTACACGATGATAAGCTGGTGACGTTATGCCATCTTTGCATGATTGTGATAACAACAAGGCGTGCCTGGCTTCTAGCGATCTGGGTTTCAGAGCGATCTACTCTATATGATGGTAAGATATCATCTAAAGAACTCCCCATTAAAGACGGCCCTACGTCATTCAATTATCTGGCATGCGCGACAGTCTCTGAACCATCTTTGTGGATGGCAATTCATCACAAAACGATCCGCCCTATGTGATTACAATACACCCTTTTGATTTCAAAGCAATGTAACAGCCACATACCATATAATGATCGGCCATAAGTGATGGTAGCACACCCTGTAATGAGCCACCCTGTGTGATCACCCCGCGTCATTACCTAATGTATCAGATAATAAGTTGAAACTGTGAGGTGGTGTCATTGAGTCGACCAGCGTACAATGTGCTGGTAAGGTGGCATTTGTCAATAAATATGATAACACAAGTCATTCATCATCACATTCTGGCTCCATGCATCCGACTTCTGATGCCACAGACTCATCTCGGTAAGGTTCCACGCATCCGACTGCAGATGCCACGAGCTGATCCAAGCCTGGCTCCACGCATCCGACTTCTGATGCCACATGTGACGTTTACTCACATCAAAGGACCATTCTCTTAAGTAGCCACTGTAACGTGTATCAACACCAAACCAAAGCGAATTATATTGCTCAGTTATGAAGCTTGACATTCACAATGTAGTATTACGTACGTGTTTTCACACCTTCTCCATTCACACGGATTGTATGTTAGTATATTCATTTACCTTACCGTACAATACAGGAGCCAAATTGGATTTACTTGCATTTCTATTAATAAAAATGACTTGAAGTGCGTATGACACCTCAAATATGATTTTTGAGTATAAACTTAGTGTATCGATGCGGATCGAATTGTATTGAAGTGTTTGGCCTCCCACACATAACAAAATAGATATTCAACGTTCTTTGAAGCAAAGCGATATTTTGTGAGTGAACCTAGGTCAACCGGTTATGACGCATTTGGATGACAAAAAGATTTTTATTCACATTAAACTATTTCGTTGTATCAATTAACATATGCCGAATAAATAATTGATAATTAATGATAGCAAAAATGTATAATAAAAATTTGTCCACGAATGGTTGTAGTCCACGAATGGTTGTATTCGTCACTATATATATATATTTATATATATACTTATACATACATATATATTATCAGGTATTTATATGTTACCTGTGATCGTCTTCTGGATGGACAGCCAAGCAAATGAGGCACAGTGAGATGACGCCATTACCGCCAATGCGCTGTATGCTGGAGAGCGGGACTCATATACCCTCCGGGGCCGCCCATATGGAACCGCAATGAATGTTGCTTCCGTTATATGTGCACCCTCAACAATGGCGTTGCCGTTGATGTTAACGAGCCGTAGCGACGTCTCTGACGTCATAAAGCACAATCATCTTGAACATCCTTCGCTATCAGTTGTCCAGGACGTGGCCTGAACCAGTCGTCTCAATCATCAAAATACATCTTTGAAGCCTTTTCTCAAAAGAGGCATTCACTCATTGAGGTAGCTTGACAGAAACCAACATCAGAAAGTGTCTGCCTGAGTATGCATGCGTTAGTCGCTGGAACCAGCGTCACACAATCATCTGCCTAGTGCGATTTGTTGCACCCATCCTCAAGCCTGTCCACAGCTTTAATGCTATTGTTCAGGCGTGTGTTGCATGCCGAAACCTTGTCAATGGAATGCCTGTACAAACTGCTGCAATTAGAGAGTTGACCGATGAATAATTTCAGTGGACAGAATAGATGAGTCTGATATTTCATCATTATGACGATATCGCTGATTTGAGTTCGTTATACATATTTTGACAAATATCTCAAGTCAGCATTGACCGCAGGATGTCGTATCTTTCATGTCAGGTATTCACTTGATCACTTTATGTTCATATTTGACAATAGCGATCGCACAATGATCGATGGACTTGCCAATGCCTTGTTCATTGTTGACAAACAAGCATGACCCTATATGTCGTGCAAAACAATGTTGTTTTTGATCTACAAAACACTTAATCATAGCACTTAAGCTTATGGATATCAAATATGACACCTCATCGTCGCAGCACTAAATTCATTTCATGTTTGACATAAACTCGCTTTACGATGAGTTCCGTAAGCAGTTCACAAACGTGAGCCTCATTCCACTACTGAGCATCATATGCATTTGCATGTGTGTCACTTGATGTATCTTATAAACGTTGATAACTTTCATCCATTATTCTACACCGACGTTAATTTTGCACAGTGCTTACATCCACCACTCGATTAGCCTTGGGCGCGCAACATAGAGTAAACAGCGGATGACAAACAGCAGAGAAAATTCAAAGTTGGAAATTAGTCAAGGAATGAAAACCGTTGAAGTGATTAACGCATAAGGTAGTCTGGGCACGAGTAGCTCTCTAATGAGGTATCTGACAAACCATATGCGACGATTTAGCTCATTACTGCCTCCTGCTTGCTTCGCATCGGGTACATATGTTTCTCTATGTGTCGACATACTCCCCTAATATAGCATCACATTGTGATACATGACCCAACTACATGCCTTTATCGTTGTACAATGTTTACATAAAAGTATATATACACCGGGAAATCAAAGGCAATAAAAGATGCCTTGTGTTTAGGCAACCTGTTCAAATGAGGCGCAACGGAGCAGCTCCATATCAGACGGTGCAATGTGAGCCAGGTTCATGATTCGATTGACTCACACAGTCTATCGATATGTGACCAACTTCTGTAACCGCACAAAATGATAAAACTCGTTCTTCCAACAAAATATAATCACCAACGCTAAGGATTTCTCTGGTGTTTGTTCATTCCATTTATACTGTACCTTTGTGATCTGATGCATATTGCATAAGGTAGCTATAAAAATTGTCCAACATCTCAGCGTTTTTTAATGATCCCATTCCGCTGGAAATAACAAGCCGAAGCATGACGTTTTAATGATGCACATATCATGGCGTTAACTATATTAATGTCATTTTATTCGGTTTGATAAATCTCCCTCAAAGTGCAAAATGATTTGTTGACTGAGTATTTTAAAAAAGTTGTCCTAGAATGCAGATTATTTCGCACCATACAGTGCCTAAATGCCAATTGAAGAACGCTCGACCTGCTTGATGCTTGCTTGTCCATACCTTATGTTTACCTATTGAAATGTAGAGCACCTTATTTCATCATATACGTAATGAATCTCAATTGATACGTAATAAACTTTGTAATATATATATATATATATATATATATATATATATATATATATATATATATATATATATATATATATATATATATATATATATATATATATATATATATATACATATATGGATAAAATCTCTCACAGATCTCTACAAAGAGGCGTTCTGTAAGCTTGTGGCTGCAGGACGAACATGCGAGGGGGATGCAATTGTTCGTTTAGGCCGCTGGTAGACGGACGAGAAACGTGATTGTCTCTCCCACAACATGGTCACCAGACTTCATACAACAGAGAACTCTGGTTGATGTAAAGGCTCCTCTCGTAACCTAGGCACACACACCATAACAGGAAATATGGAAGTTGAGGCAATTTGTATTGACCGCAACCTTCCTTATTCCATTATTTAATGTTAATCATACGCTCTTTATCCTCATTATTGCTATATAATTAACAAGGTATAATATATTCTGCTCGTGCGTTGCGTAAAGCCACATGTTGTTTGTTTTATTCAAGACGCTTTGTTTGCCCTTAAGCAGAACTAGCCCAGATCTCACCCACAAAGCCTCATTCGGTAATCATTCGCAAAGCACCATTCGCAAAGCACCATTCATTCTATGGAGCAGAAGCGAATTTTCGTTCTGTACAATGCTTTCATATCTTAAAATAACATGTGCCTTCATTAATCAGCAGAGCTGTTACGTTCTCTACTGTGTATACATCCACTGATCCCGGCTGTTTACGGTTATTTGAAAAGTCACAGCATACTGCGGAAGAACTGCATAAGTTAATATAGCTCCTAAACAGTGCATCCTTGCATCTTAACACACAATGTCTACCAAAACATGAACAGTTGCAACTTAATGTTAGCTGCATCTAACACAACCATATGTGAAACATTTACCACAAACCACAATACGGCAGTACATCACCGACTCGAACCTGGTTTCAGACAAATACATTTTAACTTTCTAACATGACATTGCCATCAATTGAGAAGGTCAATTCGGAAGTTATCTTTGTGGAAACGATCTTTTGATTGGTGAAACATATAGTTTGCCAACTAGGAATGCTGGACCATCCCTGGTACATTTCTGGTCCGTTTGGTACGTGTAATGATTCTCACAGTTAATAATCCACCAACACACTGTTCTCATCATTAAGCATCTAGTCATCGCACTC
The DNA here is from genome assembly GCA_034190875.2 of Urechis unicinctus. NCBI lineage: Eukaryota > Metazoa > Annelida > Polychaeta > Xenopneusta > Urechidae > Urechis > Urechis unicinctus. The sequence goes on along the minus strand of CM067350.1, from coordinate 75,615,006 downwards.
ACACACTGTTCTCATCATTCAGCGCGTCTAGTCATCGCACTCACACACTGTACTCATCATTCAGCGTCTAGCCATCGCACTCAAACATTGTACCCATCATTCAGCGTCTAGTCATCACACTCACACTCAGTACTCATCATTCAGCGCGTCTAGTCATCGCACTCACACACTGTACTCATCATTAAGCGTCTAGTCATTACACTCACACACTGTACTCATCATTCATCGCGTCTAGTCATCGCACTCACACACTGTACTCATCATTAAGCATCTAGTCATCGCACTCACACACTGTTCTCATCATTAAGCGTCTAGTCATTACACCCACACACTGTACTCATCATTCATCGCGTCTAGTCATCGCACTCACACACTGTACTCATCATTAAGCATCTAGTCATCGCACTCACACACTGTACTCATCATTAAGCATCTAGTCATCGCACTCACACACTGTACTCATCATTCATCGCGTCTAGCCATCGCACTCACACACTGTTCTCATCATTAAGCGTCTAGTCATCGCCAGCCTATACAATGTAATGACCAATCACAAACAATTACTTTGAGCCTTTTGACTACAACATACTAAACAGCCAAAGTCCATGGTCTCGTTACAGAAAGCTTGCTGCACATCGAATTACGCTGAAACCTCAGAATTGCGCAACTCCAATCATTCTGACCATGACGATCTAGCTAATGCATTTAGTAATCATTATGCTAATGTTGTCAACTTATTGTTCAATAAAGTGCTCCACTCAGTTGCATATACCGGGAATCACCGCCAAGCCCACTAACATCTGAACAGGTAATTCATCGATTTATTGAATGGTCCTAATTTAGCTGACAATATAATCATTTACTAAGATACGTAAAAGCTGATGCATCCTCATCGCTTTTTTCAGATTTAAAACGAATTATCGTGTAAAAGGAAGCTCATCCTTCAATAGTTTAGCAGTTTTCTTGACGGACAGTCTCATTCAGAAATCTATGAATCAAATTTGATATGGCGTACCACAGGGCTTTGTGCAAGGTCGTCTACTACTAACGGGAGCCATGAGCGTGGATATCATATGTGATCGTCAATTCGTCAAAGCTGTGGTCGTTGTCTTAACCAATCAATCAAGACATGTCTGTTCTTTGGTCAAAAGAAGTATGCCAACTGAATACCAAGCAACACGATGGGTTAATTTATCAGGTATTCAGATATTACCTGTGATCGTCTACCGGATGGACAGCTGAGTAAATGAGGCACTGCGAAATTTATCCACCCATAGAAAATCGCAATGAATATTGCTTTCTTTGCACGCGGATACTCAACAATGGTGACTCCCTGAGCAGTATGTAATTGACATCGATGTGATTTTGTAACAAGCCAGATAACAACTTCGGTTGCCAAAATCTTACGTCAATCCAGTATGGCAAACGTCTGCATTGCAGCACCTGTGTCTGACAGGGTGGGGCGCCATTGAATGATGTGTAGCCATCACATCTCAACCAAGCGAAAGTCACTAAGATATCTAACCCGCTATAATGCGCGTCAGCCTTGTTTAGGTCACCATCGTGCTACCATTGCATGACATCATCTACTTAATGCCGTCTAGCCTGTATTACTGTCTTGCCATGGCTACAGAGTGTCACTGGATCAGCGCAACAGACAGGACAGGGATAATCTGAAGTACATAGTACTTGGAATCGACATGTAAAACAGTGTCATCCACATTGCGAGACACCATGAGGACAGAGATGTCGCACTGGCTCTGCTCCATGAGGACAGAGATGTCGCACTGGCTCTGCTCCGTGAGGACAGAGATGTCGCACTGGCTCTGCTCCATGAGGACAGAGATGTCGCACTGGCTCTGCTCCATGAGGACAGAGATGTCGCACTGGCTCTGCTCCGTGAGGACAGAGATGTCGCACTGGCTCTGCTCCATGAGGACAGAGATGTCGCACTGGCTCTGCTCCGTGAGGACAGAGATGTCGCACTGGCTCTGCTCCGTGAGGACAGAGATGTCGCACTGGCTCTGCTCCATGAGGACAGAGATGTCGCACCGGCTCTGCTCCATGATGACAGAGATGTCGCACTGGCTATGTGCTATGACGACAGCGACATCGCTCTGGCTCGTAAACCTCGACGACAATGTATTCAGATCAGTAGCACAACGAGCGATTGTTTCCAATGACAATCTGGTGACGGCAAGATAAGCCTCTTCTCTTACAGGCATTCATTCATCAAGGTCAAGCCAACGAATTAATGAATCGGTTGTTGCATTATATCCGCTGTTCGTTCCTCGTTGAATACACTCCTGGATAAAGAAACCGATTTGACGGTCTCAGTTACTGTCTGTGGGACGCGCAGCGCATAGGTCCTGACTGCATTGCAAAGACTTACTGAATGTCAGTGAACAGAGGTGTGTAATCACCGGGGATCTCATATTACCGTAAGAGTCCTTTGTGTGGTTTGGAATATAAGAACCATAGAATACCTCTTAACTGAATTCAAAATCAATTTTGATAGCTCGACGAGTATGTGTGTTTTGGTCAGTTGAGCCTGATAGATAATGAGCGTGTTACACCATCCACTGCCAGGTGTAATTTCGTTGTTGTGACCATCCTCAAGCCTGTTCACGAAATTAATCGCAAAAATCCCATCATACGAATTCAATCATTCATGCGTAATATATAATTCATAGCTAATAAAAACCGCAACGCATTGCCTTTATCACGTCTACCTTTTTAACACGGCTAAATCAGCTCAATGAGGACATTTGTATAATCCGCTATTGATGTGGCGCGAACTCATGGACTCAATATCGTAATTCTGTCCTTGTTGATAGTTCATGTGAACCTCTGATTAGTGATAGCTTAGTTAGATAGTTTCAAAATCTGTTACAATCAAAGAATTTTAAAGAAAATAAGGAATGTGTTATATTAAGAGTCAGGAAATCGACGTGGAAAAGAAAACGGTTGATGTACGACGTAGATTGTCTCTTAAGTTAGTGGTCTCAACACTAGGTGCGCCCAAATAAGGGTCATTCACGGACTATAGGAGTCCATATAGCATCCAAATTGCCTACTGTTGGCCACAGGAGAGCTTTTTACTGAGTTAATCTGCTTATACATTGTACGTGCCAATAAAAACAGCTAATATATCAGCGCAGTATGATGCATACACCGTTCACCATTGGTCTGTCAAATACAGATATTGGTCGTCCCTAACCGTTCGTTAATTAATGAATATATTCACCTGAGATTCCATCGCATGGAAAGAGGAATGTGATTGGTGGGAGGTACGCTGGGAACCGTTCAATAGCCGGATGTTATTAGAAATACAAGTTACTGAGGTGAGCGAGGTGCCTTGCCGTAATCATCAAAGAGTCAAGATTCTAAGAACATTCTTGTAAAATGTGCACAGCTTTGTTGATTAATATACCGACTGTTCGTGCACACAGACAAAGTGACAGAGACCAACCAACCAAACAACGTTAGTAGATTATTGTTATGACACAATGCAGTCTGCGTTTACTAATGGTGTTATAAATGTCCACTACCTGTGCGGGTTTGATGCTATGCGACGGGAGACTAATATCGGTCATATAGCGGCATTAAGGCAGTACCTACATTGCATTTATTATCCTGATAACGTCCTCCTTATGCATGCTGCGTCACAAGCACGACCTCTCTGAATAAAGCTGCTCGAATGAGGCACAATGGATCAGCTTCATTGAGGCCGCCTCGTGTGAGCAGCGTATGTGATTTGCATAGACTCTTATTGTTAATCTTCGGCTTTTTGTGGTTAGGTAACCCTGGCCGGGAGCAGCATGCGTGCTGGAAGTATCAGGAGCAGTAGATGCTATCAATGACCTGTGCCGTTCATTTTCACGGGATCCGGGATGATCAGGACGAAGTAGCCGTAAATACCAAGGTTAATGTAGTTCTTAACATCGTTACATTCGGTTTGACTTGTTGCCCTATTCGTTTAAAGTGAATTGTTGACTGTATTTTCACAATGTTTTACCTGAATGTGACCAACATACGCCTCGAGTATCATGAACAGCTGAGTATGACACGATAATTTATAATAATGGGTCAAGTAGCTGTGTGATTGGTGTCGCATCGACAAAATGTGGATTATTACGCATTATGCCGGTTCCAGAATGGCATCAGTTGGTAGACGCGATAAGCGTGATGTCATCTGTTACAGACAACCACTGGTATGTAGTCACATTCAGAATAACATACGGATGCTGCAGACAGCGCTATTAGATGGCATTAGGATGCAAGGTTCAAATTGTTCAAGCTATATCAGCAACTCTTCGCTTAAGGCATTTAGACCAATATCACACTATATGCAACCACACAATGACGTATAACAAAACAAAATCAAACCGTCATTGTCATTGTTCAGTGATGTAGCTGAACATTCACATAGTTGTATTTAATCCGTATTTGCCTTTGAGTATAAAACCGTGCATATTGGCGCATCTTGTTTGTCGTTGGATTGGTTGGCCTTACATCCCAGCCGAGATTTACACATGCGTTCACTGTGATGACATCCAATAAAGTCATCTCCATTGTAACCTTTGGAACCTTCAAGAGAAACACCTTATAGCAGCTGGCAATATCACGCCCCGAATGTCAAATATAAATATTGGAAATGCTCCGGATGCTTTAGCATAATTCAAAGTGATTCAGAGATAATATGTCATTCTGATTCATATTTAGCTTTTTCAATACTGAAGACCCTAACAGCGACCATTTATCGATATCGGCGCCTTAAAAAAAAACAGCTTTCGAACTCTAGTATGATGCCAACGACGAGCGTTGAGTGATTACTCATGTGAAAATCATCCATGTTTTTTTATTCGTTCTTTAGCCCACCCATTCCATTCTTTAATCGCCGACTTGCGTCATATATGTGCAATAAATATGTAATAATGAAGTCTCGCGAGATTGCGTATCAGTAGTGGCTTCTCTATGGACTATGATCCAACTCCTGCCAATCAACTCGTTATGCAGCAATAGCCATTCAATGTCTTCTCGAAAAGTGAACCACTACCTGGCCTATCAGCTACATGGCTTAAGCTGCTTAGAATTGATCAATACTTTACTTTGCCGCATCAAGATACTATATTCACACATACACACACACACACACACACACACACACACACACACACACACACACACACACACACACACACACACACACACACACACACACACACACACACACACACACACACACACACACACACACACACACACACACACAACACACACAACGCACACACACGCACAAACACAGACAACACACACACACACACACACACACACACATTGACACACATATTTACTTGTGTTTATGTAAATGAATATGTACGAATATAGATTTATGCCTCTTAATACACAGTCTACCAATTTACACCTGTAGTTGAAACTGTAGTTGAAAACGTCAAATATAAATAGACTTCATCTGACATGAACAGACTTCGTCTTTCGTTGTGAAAATGTTCTAGATACAAACCCCAATGCGAGCTCATACATTACCTGCTGCAGCACGGTTATTCCGAATTGAGAAAGATATTTAGATTCTAGAAAACCATATGTGAGCTTACCCTTCCGTGGAGTGAGAAATCTGAACATTTCTTTTGACTTGGGAGAAAAAAAATCGATCAATGAATTGATATGACGGAATGTCCAATGCCAGTAGTACTTTATTGTGAGCGCAACCTACAACAGACAAACTAGAATCACGTTTTATATAATTGTACTTAAACAGCATCTGCGTAAAAACAGAAAACCTTGCAAAGTCTTATATAAGGTACAGTTTCCATTCCTATGCACTCTTCGTCTTGTGACCAATTGGAATTTTCATTAGGTATCTTAGGTATAAATTGGTTCTGATGTGGTCTGGTGCAGGTAACATCGCATTAGGTGCAACGCGTCGAAATAAATATATTTCCTTCAACCCAATTCATCATTCGCCTGTCACACTAAACAAATATAGCGTCGTTCTGGACAGCAAAACAGTAACATAGGTCGATAACGTGGTGTCAAGCAGGTACCAATGGTCAGTCCGCCGTTTTTCTGCGAGTTCGGTACACTAACTTATGCGGCTAGAATGATCTTCTAATACATTATCATGACACATGACCACACCAGACTTTTTATTGTCAGTAATACAAACCTAATGACTTCAGGGCGCAACATTGTCCGAATATGCGATAACATATTATATTCTTTTATCCCTAATAGGTTGAGGCACTCCATCCATCCACATGAAATGTGGTGTGACGTTAATGGCCTAGTGAAACTGAATTACACAAATTACATGATAACGCACAAATTGTTCCCATAAATGCCAAAACGACAGTAGCGCCCGACGATATTGGCCTCCTATAGTTTGACATTTGACAGCCTGACCCTCATAACAAAAGCCCTATGCCCCCCCACCCCTCCACAGTCTTCACTTATAAATCGGATGCATTATCTTATTTCTTTCGTCAATACAATCATTATTGCGGTAACCGACACGATGCAATGCATTGCTTCGATATGAATTGTATTGGCGTACTAGTGGCCAACGACTCTCATTGTTAGAGACTGCTTAAAAATGGCAGCATAATGTATAGTGCCTGCTTGACGAACTTCCCGACCATTACGTTTAACCGAACATGCGTCTTGTCTGGCGACGTACTGGACATGATTACATCATACCTTGCGCGTCGTCAGCTAAGCAAGATAAGTCTTCAATCTTCCAGAGAGATCGAAAACTGCCTCTCGTGACATTGGTACTGCATCTCGTAACATTGATACTGCCTCTCGTGACATTGGTACTGCCTCTCGTGACATTGATACTGCCTCTCGTGACTTTGGTACTGCCTCTCTTGACATTGATACGGCCTCATGTGACATTTATTCTGCCTCTCATGATATTTGTACTGCCTCTCGTGACATTGATTCTGCCTCTCGGGATATTGGTACCGCCTCTCGTGACATCGATACTGCCTCTCGTGACATTTGGTCTGCCTATCTTGAAGTTGATATTGCCTCACGTGACAATGGTTCTGCCTCTCGTGACATTTGTACTTCCTCTCTTGACATTGATACTGCCTCATGTGACATTGGTGCTGCGTCTCATGATATTTGTACTGCCTCTCGTGACATTGATTCTGCCTCGAATGACATTTGTTCTGCCTCTCTTGAAATTGATTCCGCCTCTCTTGATATTGGTACTGCCTCTCATGACATTGATACTGCCTCTCGCGACAATGGTACAGCCTGTCGTGACATTGGTACTGTCAGTCGTGACATCAGTACCACCTCTTATGACATTGTCAAGCCAATTTAACAATGTTGTACCGACAATAAATCAAATTGTCAGAACGGCTAACGCTAATGGTTAACGATATTGCTGCACAACCACAGTCGTCAGCGCCGTTAGGCTATGTCACCAAAGACTTTTCTTAACCTTCAGACCATACAATTCGTCATGTTACAGTACTGCATTATTGTCCATCTCATTGCCTTGGATTTGACCCTGCCTTTCGACAGAATATCTAGATTATGCTCTGAGTAGTTGCAAGAATCTGAGACCGTTTGTAAACATTCGCATTGCTATGTCAAAGGCTATACACAAAGCACAGGATGCAATGTGAGAAAGCCATTGCCTAATCTAGGTTGTCCTGTCGATTATAACTCAGTTAGCATTCAACGAGGCTCGTTAGTAGCAGTGTCCCTCTAGCGTCAGTTTGAATCAACTCGATATCATTCTAAGGACAATTGCTTAATGTAATATTTTAAACCGGTGTATTGTGTTTGTGATGTGCCATCTACGCCCTGCCAAAGTGACCGGGAAGGTCGAGAGAGAGGGAAATGTGTTCATATATGTAATTTATTGACATGCCGATAGCTGATGTTCGATAAGAAACCATACATGAATTGTATGATTTGCTCTGGCTAAAGCTTGTTGATTGCGGTGAGGTTGGGGTTCCGGCGTACCAGCAGACGTGCACCATCTGTTGTAGTAGTGTTGCCACCAGTTATTGTCCAGGAAAGGTAAGAAGCCAACCGCAGTTCTCGCCCCTCTCATCATTCACCCAGTGCAGCTACATGTATCCCAGTCTATAAAATGGGCAGCATTAATAGGAATGCAAATACGTTTTAATGTCTGCTTTCCCACCGTGCTCCTGTGTTATGTTTGTGTGATTTAATCATACGTGCTCTTTCTTTGAGAATAGTTTCTTGTGCAGCTCAAACTAAACACAGGATGATGGAGCGACTACCATTGATACTGCAGTCTTTTTATGCGTATCATAAACTGGGTGTATGCATGTGACATGATGAATATTAGTGGCGGCCCCTGGTGTACGTTCCGTATACTAGCAGTGAATTACAACATGACATCACCGCTTATGGTTGAAGTAACAGCACAATGTTAATCTTTCACCACTACTCCATACTACATTTAAGTCATTCTGTGGCAATTGTGGAAATATGATTGATGAAAAAACAAAAGGCAAAAATAGTGTAGATTTTGAGACACGATCTATAAATAAGATATTCGGATTTCCGCAATTGTCATGATTTAAAGCCATTCTGATAGCAATTGTTTGACAAAATTCATAGGATAACAAATACAAAACGCATTAAAGCAGACGTGGTTCTGCTCCAAGTGGACAAATCGTCCATCGTCTGCCATAAGATGTGACACAATGTTAGCTCAACAACAGAATAAATAACAGAGGACAACCGAGAACTGTCAGGGCAATATCAGTAATTGCAGTCGGTTGGCTGGTGGGGCGTATGTTGAGGATACCAATGGATGGCAACAGTTGACACTTCATTGCGTATACAAATAAAGGCCGAGTTGTAACAGAATATATATAAACACAAAAAATGCTACATGTCATTTATAATGGACCACCGTTTGTACAATCAGCATGGTGGCAATAAAGGACAATTCGTTAATGCAATAAATAAAGCTGATTGATTACTTATCACGCTGCGATCGATCACAATTGTTCTTCTATTGTTCATCAGACCACTTGATTTCAATATGGCTTGCCGTGTTGTTTATCAGACCACTTGGTATTATAGGACTTGCCATGTTGTTTATCAGACCACTTGATTTCAATGTGACTTGCCATGTTGTGTATCAGACCACATGATTTTGATATGATTTGATATGTTGCTTATCAGATAGCTTGGTTTCTATAGGACTTGCTATATTATTTATCAGACCACTTGTTTTCAATGTGACTTGCCATGTTGCTCATCAGACCATTTGTTTCAATGTGACTTGGCATGTTGCTTTGCTATCTCTATCAAGCGATTTTAAAATGACGTGAACAGGCCCAACGCGTGATTGATCAGCAGCTTGTCGAGTTAGCGACAGCCGTCAATCTGTGGCATTTACAACTTTCCAGCGTGATTGTGCGTGTTAACAATAGCAAGAGCATTATAAAGGATCGATATTCAAAGGAAGGCTGCTCAACGAAACAATATATTTTTCATCACTTTGCTTCCACTGTTAATACAGGATTGTGTTATAACATCGTTTCAATTTGGTGATTTTAGCTTGACTTTTGGCATGGTTGACGAAGTCGATTGGGTGATGCTAGCTTGACTTTTGGCGCGGATGACGTAGTCGATTTCGCGATGTTAGCTTGACTTTTGGCGCAGATGACGAAGTCGATCTGGTGATGTTAGCGTGACTTTTGCCACGGGTGACGAAGTCGATTTGGTGATGTGTTAGCATAACTTTTGGCACGGATGACGAACTAGATTTGGTGATGCTAGCTTGACTTTTGTCGCGGGTGGCGAAGCCGAGTAGGTGATGTTAGCGTGACTTTTGTCACGGATGACGGAGTAGAACCCACGGTGTCACGGCTAAATTCGTCGTCTTGTCTAGTGATGTTTCGTTGCGCCTTGTCTTATGGGATGGTTGGTCTCGCCGGGCTGTGCAAGGTCGGAAGTATGTCTGACATCCTGACCTCATAATTCATCACGACATAAGGCTAAATAAGGCTGTGTCCTACAAGTGTTCAATACTCAAAGTCATCAACATCGAAAGCGTTCGACATAAGAAGATATTTTTGCCATACGATAGTGTATACATGCATCGCATAAGCACAGATAAGTTTCATCCTTTGGCAATGGCGGGTGCACACATTAGTTACATGTATTTGGCAGGGAGCTCTGTTGCTCATATGGTTATAATGCAGTTGCTCAGATACCAAACCAAACCGAAATACAACAGAACTTGAAGACATGAAGCACTATGAATGCAGGTTGGCTTTGCTGGCGCCCATCGTTGTGTTATCGACTAGCTCTCTTTCGATGCATTACAAAAATAGCGACCACTGCCGAAAGCCGAGTAATGATGATACATTTGGTTAAACAGCGCGTGTGTTGTTGGTAGCCATGTTTCTGTTACAATCCATGACATTTGTTGTCGTGTGAATGCTCTCATATATAAATGTATTATGGATGGACTAATTGATGGATTGATGGATCGCTCATTGAAATAATTGACCTGATAATATCTGGGCGAAATAGAGGTTATAATCGCCCAGACCAATTCTGTGAATTGGGGCAATTTCAATCAGGCAGTTAGACCAATAATTGTCTCGATGCTGAGTAACCTAATGGCGCCAGTGTACTGACTTGGTTGCACAACCGCTGCGACCGCGTAGTTACACAACGGGCTAATTAGGATGATGGCTCATCCAATATGGTTCAACGGTGCGTTTTAATTGGAATCATTGGTTCATTGAAGTTTGAAGCATGGATAATGGTTGGATGCCAAAACCTCGATTAAAATTTTTGTCGTTCATATCTTGTACGAACAGCGCGTCTGATAGGAGCAATCTACTACATTTACTATGGTGATCTTTAGAATAGTATATGTTGTTATCGAAATATATAAAACCCACAAAGAACACGATAACATTCGATAGGTGAGTAACCCATCAGTTAGCAGGTTGTCCTGCAGTCTCAAGTGAGTTGTCCTACATCAGTAAGCCATGAGGAAATAGCTCTTCAGCTATAAGCAAGTATGTCTACAGCCATTAGCAAGTATCCTTACAGCCATAAGCAAGTATGTCTACAGCCATTAGCAAGTAGTTTTACAGCCATAAGCAAGTGGGCCTACAGTCATAAGCAAGTGGCCCTACATCCAAAAGCAAGTGGGCCTACAGATATAAGCAAGTGGCCCTTCAGACGTAATCACGTAGACCTAAAGGCATAAGTAAGTAGCTCAAGAGAGAGAGCACGTCTTGCTAATGGGCAAACTGCCTTTGCGAAAGGGAGAAGGCAATACTGAAAACCACAATTGCCTGATATTGCTGCAAACACCCCGGTATACGTCACAGAAGCTTAGTGTATAAACCGCTGATAGAATACTGGTGATCCTTCTGATCGACTGATCCTCTGGGGACAATTGCATGCATTGCCCACATTTCAGTCCCCATCAGGTAATGAAAACACATCCAATGAACTATTCTCCTTTAAACATACATAGCCGAAACAGCGTATTCATCTCTGTGCATTAAACGCTTAGAGAACGCTAAGTGTACAATTAATGCCGTCAAGCAGCACTGTTTTCTCTCTCTCTCTCTCGCTCTCTCTCTCTCTCTCTCTAGAGAGAGATCTATCTCTCGAGAGAGCTCTAGAGAGATATCTCTCTCTGAGCGATCTCTCTTTTTCTCTTTCTTTCTCTCTCTCTTTCTCTCTCTCTCTCTCTCTTTCGAGAGAGTCTTTCTCTCTCTCTCTTTCTTTCTCTCTCTCTCTCTCCTCTCTTTCTCGAGAGGGTAGGAGAGGGAGAGAGAGGGATCTCTCTCTCTTTCTCTCTCTCTTCTCTCTCTCTCTCTCTTCCCTTCTCTCTCTCTCTCCTCTCTTTTTTCTCTTCTCTCTCTCTCTCTTTCTCTCTCTCTATCTCTCTCTCTCTCTCTCTCTCTCTCTCTCTCTCTCTCTCTCTCTCTCTCTCTCTCTCTCTCTCTCTCTCTCTCTCTCTCTCTCTCTCTCTCTCTCTCTCTCTCTCTCTCTCTCTCTCTCTCTACACTCTCTCTCTTTCCAAGATAAGTATAGCTACAGAAGCCCAAAGTAAACAAGTCAAACATTTTCCATGAAAAAAAATGATGTTCAATGAATATAAGTAAGGTTACCATTCAGTAGTGTCGCTTGATGAAGTGACGATATTACTGAATAATGCGTCATCACATTGATAGAGGTGACATCGTGTCATATTTCAATATATGGTCAAGGTATACATTTAAGTCTAATATCAAACAGTACCTGTCCATTTTAAGAGATTTCAGCATAATTCTCGACTAATATCCAAGTAAATGGATAGATGTGTTACGATGGCGTTCACTGACATGGTGCCTTCTTGCGGCAGGTGTGCAAACGATCATCATATGACGCGGGTTATTGAATTCATTGAAGCATGAGATTATGAAACCTCGGTCTTCCGCTCTGTTATCTCTATTTGTTTCACTTGCTATGAACGCTTAGTTCCTTGACAAAGGTTCACATCTGTATCCAAAGGCATCATATATATATATGACAAAGCCTATAAGCTTGTGAATAAGACAAATAGTGCCAAGAAAACATCGATGATCCTCCGGTTAACCTTTTAAAGGTAAGCATTAAATAAGTCCCTGGATGACGAATAAAACTCAGACAACCCGGTGTATCGAACAAGCGTGTAACTAAAGACCACTGCAATGCAAGGTTCATTATGCCGTTTATTGTGAGGCTCAGGTGACTCTTTGAGATAACTGGATATACAATCTCACAGAAAACATCTCGATGTGATTGTCATCCGTGATGAAGTGGGACCCCTTTGGTAAATTACCACAACCAAGGCCAATAAAGGCTGCTGCATGGAGAGCTTAGTCAAGAGAATGGCAGCCACATCTGACGCTATTACTATATATAGCCGAATAGGAGAGTTAGAACAAGTGTACCATAGGATGGTCTGCTAGGGGGAACCCCCGTTTGTGGTGCCACTTAACATCTTCTTAACTATGATGAACAGGCATAAAGGTACATTCTCCGTACATCGATTGTGATGCGGTCTGCATCAGCATGTACAAGATCATGTGATCTATGAACGAACAGAAACCGACATACGAAGTATCTGCCGATTGTGGATATTTGAAAATAGAGGAATACACCAGATAACATGACCTGTGTATCTGGAAAACATTCATGAAGATAGACAATGCTCGCAAATGATGTGGTGTTGGCAAAAAGTAGGTAAGGAAGCATATGGAGGTTGCTTGTCTCGCTACCGAGTTAAATCATCTTGGTGCATTCCGTGAACCACGTCTATAGCGCTGCAAATGAGGCGCATGAGCACACATAATGTACAATTCATACATTTGCTATTTGGTATTTAGCAGTGTAATAAATGTCCTCTGAAAGGGCTGCGAATAGCGAATAGTAATACTCTGGCGATCCGCTAAGTTTCTGGGCGTTCCACTGTCTCACCAATTTGCCTATTGTTCCAAAGCATGATTGCAAAGCTATCATATTTGTCCTTTGATAGAAATATCCTCCTAATTAAGATAAGCTATGGTTGGCCGGTGGTTCCGAAATGATGTTAAAATCCTCGTTGAGTAATCCTTCTATCCAGCAAACACGACAGGTCGCGTGTACGGACATCAATTATGCATAACATCCTAGGGATAAATGTTGTAGTTAGTTTGTATGAAACCCTTTTGCCATTGTCATAATAAGGATTGTGTGTATGTTCGCGACACAGTTAGCATGTATGTACACAAAGAAACCACGTGTAATTTGTAGGAGCAATCAAAACATTTATGCTTTTTTGCAAATCTCCCCACGAGTATGCGGATGTCTCAACATAATGGTTCTTATAAAATCCTTACAACTGGGTAACAGGCGCCGATGATCCTACTTCTCCAGTTTGCCTTGTTTTTGGGGAATATTTGAGACATCACTAATGCGTACGGAATCTATTTGAGACGCTTAATGTAAAGGCAATTGAGCACATCATTTTACGAAAATAGTGTTTGAATCGAATCAAATAAATTACGTATTTAGCGAAATACGAACTCATTGGGTGCATATTTACCAATCCAATAACCTCGTATTGGAAGGTCACCTTCATTGGTTGGGTCATAAGCCTTCAGTCCCGGCTTCATTACGTAATCCTACAGCTCGCAAAAAAACGTATGGGGTATTTGCTTGGTCTTTCCATTAGGGTGATGCTGCCATCCTCAATAAAGATTACCAAAGACAGGCGAAATTAAGTGCGTTGTTGTACAATGTGGGCAATGGTATGTACCAGCCCGTGGCGCCTGGTGCATCGCAGCGAATCAAATAGCATATACTTGCTCAATTCAATCTACTTAGGATATGGGAGGAGATTTGTATTACAATGGATTAATGTTGATCAATTCAAACAATGAAGTGGAGGATTGCGATATTGTGGGTAGAGGATTTGCCTGATGGGGAATCGATTGATTTGAGTAGCGGGCCGTGCAGGATTTAGCACACTTGGGATAACTGCTGTGTGCATGTAGCAGATGCATAGGCAACCGCTTGTCGATTACACCACGTCATTTCGCTGACGTCACTTTACGCTGTTCCAACATGCGCTGAACGCTATTGTGAAATAGTGTCGATTTTCTATGCGACAAATTCGGAGTTAAGTCTTAACCAATGATGTTTTACAGCACAAAACTCCACGTATGGACTTAACGAGTCCGCTTTACTTATTTTCTATATACGAGGTACACAAAATATTGATGGCTGCCTCTGCGCTGACATGACGGTTGTCAACGTGAATGCAAGTCCCGGATGGCAGTCAAATTTGTGCTTTATTGTTCACGCTGTGAAATCTTCCTATGCAACTCTTCAAAAGGTCACCTTTCGCATCACGGTTAAGTTTAATGCGCGAGTTTGCATTTCACGGCGTACATTCAAATACCACTAATTTGCGCAGCTGAATATATGATGATAATAATATAATAAAGCCCATTGTGTGCTCTTTTTATTCAGCCTCGTTTGCACTATCAGACGTTATTGCGGATGTATTAAAGGATGAGTCACTGTTGATTGGGGTCAATATCAAAGAGGCATCAAAGGAGCAACCTTAGAGAGAGCAGTATATCACATGATCGAAACCGACTTTGACTTTATACGGAAACCTGTTCCTACAATTACTCACTCGGCTAGTAGTGAATGAAATATTTGCAGTCTGTGAAGTACCTGTAACGCTCCTATCAACCTTGCGGACGCGCGTCAAGTAAACTTGCTTTGCTATGCATATTCAACCAAAGAGCATATGGTAACCATTACGTCCCAAAGCAGGACCACAGATATTCAATTAAATCACGGGTCCATTTGTCACCAACGAACTCTAAGATAAGAGATAGCCAGGGTACAGTTGATTATCTCGGTATGACGCATAGTAAAAAATAACAATAGACGTCGAAGGAGACGTTATCTCTGCCGGATGCTTGTGTAGCCATATGCTTCAATAACACAATGCTAATTACCGCACGTCATCAATCAATGAATCCGTACGCTGACAGCTATTGTTTAAAGGCAATAATACTCTGCTTTACTTACATCGTAATACTGAAGTCGTGCTCACCATCATTATTATGCAGTCTATATATATATATATATTTATATTAATATTCCACCTATTCAAATAATCCAGTTATAGTATAGTTAGAACAGACCCAGGTATATATAGCTGGGTTCCAGCTGGAGTTTATCTGCTAAACTAGCCAATATGGAGACAGCTGTACTACATTGCCATCCGAAATCCAATCATCTGCCATGTTGACCAATATGAACATACTCCTTTAGTATAAGCACTCTCATATTGAAACATGACGCTGTGTTGTATTCCTGTCGTCTCAATTACATGAAACGTCATTTTCTGATGGTTACTAAGCACTCAAGTAGATTTAAAGTTTGTCAGATAACACATTTAATGTCATTTGAAGTTATGGAATGATCTAAATAATCGCCCAATAAGTGGTATACTAGGTCCTTAGCGAGCGCCATAGAGACCATCAAAAGGTAATACAGTTGAGTGCCGGGTTATTGATGTAATGCTTATGTCAAGGAGACGGGCAATGATACCATGAATAATGTTAATGCATTATTTCACTGTTGCTCTCTGTCTGCATTAAATGAATCCTAACGTAAACAGCGGAAACGAACAGAAATTCCGCATATTTTGACCTTAATTATTTTCGGAAAGAAACTTATGTCAATTTGTTTAACATATCGATGACGAATGCCTTTAAAACACTCTTAAGATCCTCGCTGAGAGCTCGGTTTCTGGCGGCCATTGATTTGAGTGGCATGTCAACCTAGGACTTTGGGAATAATATCAGTCTCATTGTCACAAGATTTCCAGACATTTCTGCGTGAGTGACACAGCTATAAGTGCGAAGAAGCTACTTAGATTACAATACAAGTTTTAATTAACTCCAAAGTTCTACGGTATATGTCAATCGTTCAAGATGATATGCTACTGACTCACAATGCTTCTCCAACATTCTCTAACAATTAAGACGCAGAGGCCGATACTGAGGTAAAATAATCCAGCGAGTATTCACCTCTTCAACTCGAGTTAACTGATGATCAGTTGCATTTGTTACGAATAATCGACCATCACTTGGTGGTGATATCTGATTGGATATTAATATGACACAGAGGGGATGATCACGTGACTTATCAATCAACCTCTTAACCATGCTGCACTGACAAAATGATGCGTTTCGACGTTGGTAAGGCGTGCTAGAGTATTCACGTCTGCACATGCGTAGTATACATGGAGGTCAAAGTGAAATTCCGTTCATATAAAGTGGTCCTGCTGTTCAACCGATCTGCTTATATGAGGCACAATGCTCGGGTGGAATTGTCCGTATAGCAGTTTCCATACGGGCGGTAGTGCAGACATGTTTTATGAGCTATTTTCTTTTTGCCTTACGTAGGTAATAAAGAGTATCATCTCAGTTGACTGAGTGTGTTTTGCAGAATTGCTACGAATGCTTAGCGAGCGCCAAGTGTGCCGCTAACGCTTACGTTAGTCTCATGGCGAACAGGGACAAGTTGCGCCAATCTTGTTCCATTTTCTATGTTAGCACTGAGATCATTATCAGATCTGCTTGTGAAAGACAGAAACTCTGTCAGATATGATATCTCGCATTCTATTCTAAGACCTGAGCACGGGGATATGCGAGCATAGTCCCAAGAGTGATATTAATACGAAGCGCACTTGACATGGAATGCAAATTGTCACCGGTTGAAACACTTTGCTCTTAGCGTAAAAGTAGTACCCAGTCGGCGAATGATTGACAAATGGTTATCAATCCATGAAGGGTTTAGTGCGAAGGGAAGACGAGTTGAAGTTTGATGACGATGTGTTTATGTGCATCTCTTTACAAGTGTCAGAAACTCTTCAGGTTTCAAAGAATCGGCCACACATCAACTGTACATCGCTGCCCAAGAATGAGCCATACGCTTTCAATCATTCGCAGAAAAAACGCAAGCAGATTGAGAAGAGTGATAATAAATAAAGGCCAGATGTTCATCAGTCGGACGAGACATGGCAGACAGCGAGCCTGTTCTGGTCATCAGCAAGATTTCATAAATATATCCCTTATAGGAGTGTGCGTATTCTTGTCATTCAAGTTTTAATTCATTAACAGGGAAACGAGGGAATATTTCACCAAATTGCACCAAACACAATGTGCACTTAGTAGACAGGGTCGAGTCGATTAATCGATTAAACCGACAATAGATCAAATACATACAGTACTGGTGAAGGTATACTGTATTGCATGGCCTGATGTTGTTCCACAGCCAGTATCAACACGGGTCATGGTTATGCGATTCAGGGATGAGAACAACAAAGAGCAGAATAGAACAAATGTACTATGCTAACTCACTTTCTTTTCAGCTGAAAGATTCGTATTTCTTCATTTATCATACACCCAGCCAGCGCTCACTCCGCGTTTTACAGAAATATCACCAGTTTGTTCGTCAATAAATCAAATGAGGTAGCATTGTGTCATACACAATGCTGCTGATCCAGTACATCGTAATACTGTTGGAGATGTCTTAATTCATACGCAAAGAAATACAGCCAATCTATATCCTACACTTTGTGAATGCAAATTGATTAAATTTCATTTAAACATTGATAAATGCCTTCAAAGCGTCTTGGCAGGTGCCGTCTAGACAATTACCTAAATGCTATGTGAAAGCCTTTTTGCATGATTTACTCGTTAAGTGTATGTATATGCATAACGGCCACGATGTATCAAAAGTGACGTCATCTTTGCGAGGTAGGCATGTAACTTGTTTACAGTTGAATAGTGAATGTGCCAGTCAGCAATGTATAGTAAGTTGGAGTGTAAATGATCATTATCTTCAAGAATATGGCGCACCATCAATCAGCGACTGCCACAATTAACTTCCTGGCCATTAACATTTCAGTTAGCTCCCGCTTATACCAAACTATAGGAAGATCCCTTGGAGCATCCATTGAATGGTGTCAGCCACAATTCAAAGTTTTTCCGATTGAAGTGTATTGGCAAGCACTGGAAGGGTTCGGAACCATACAGAATGCATATGTCGCTATGTCACATTCACTTATGATAAATACACGCATTGGAGTCCACAATCGGCTGTACTGTGCTGCATGTAAAATAAATCGATGTGACATCGTCGCTTGAATACGCCCACGAATAAGGCATAAAATAATATTGCCTCTTGAACAAATGGACTAAAGAGCTGATTTAGCAATAGTGGTATGAGCACTAAACAATGGATGTTCTGTGCAGCATGTCATATACATCGATGTGACATCGTCGCTTGAGTGCGCCTACAAATGCCTCTTGATTAAATGGATTAAAGAGTAGAATCAGCAATATCTGCCCGAGAGCCCGCTGTTTCATACTTACTCATCACATAATAGAATTTTAGGACAATCAATTAATCGCCGAATTGTATGCAGTGTTCCATAACATACGGTCCCATATGTATGTCTTCGTCTTCAAGGAAATCAATTAACATCACATGTCAGCACGCAGCCACCTGCACCAATATACAACGTTTGTGATGAGTCTGTCTCTGATAGCACGGAGGCGGATACGATGATAGTATCTGATATATCGAAGTGAATGGATAGCTCCAATACAACGACAACGCTGCGTAACAAAATGCTTAATCAAATCGCCTTGACCGCCCATGCAAAGTATCCTTGGCAACGTTGCGCTTAAAAGACAATTTAATTCCAAGACGTTATTTTCATGAGACTAATTGCAGGCCCGATGTTTCCTGTCTTGGATAAAGCAAGGCGTCAATCGATTTCTCGAACAATATCACGTGTTAACTGGCAGTTGTGCTTATTCGATTTTTTGGACTTCTGATTGAAATAAAAGAATAATTAAACAGAGGTATGGTCTGATGCCAATTAATCAAATTCACAGTTATCCTTACCCATTCCACTTGAAGGCCTACTGTTTTGCCAAAGGTCTAAATCTATATAAACGTGGGAGATTATGTTAGTTTCTCAGGCCGAGTCATCAGAGCATCATATAGATAAAACAAAGCCAAAAATATTGGTTTCTGATCCAGAAAAACGGTGCCAAGGTCAAGTCAATGATTCTTTGGTTAAACTTTCAAAGCTAATCATGGACGAAATCCCTGGATGACGAATGAATCAGACTTGTCATTATAATCCGTGATGGACAATCAGCTCGGCGTCCAGCTCGAACGAAAACGCTACGCACTGCACTTGTATGTATAGTCGTCTTTAGAATGGGGTCGTTTTAACTTTTGCTTGGATTGGTGCGTCTAGAAGTCTCTAAAGTCATATGGTATTTTATTGCCCCTCATCAATGGGTCCCGAATTCATCATAAATAGAACCCAGTTTACATTATTCGAGGCCTTTGTTCAATGTTTCTTTGGAGTGGCTTGGAAGGTCTGATGCTATTAATCACACAATCAGAGACGTAGAAATCATATAACTCGATATCCGATGCCGGTCAGGCCACGAGCAGCCCCGTAATGACGTACGAGCAGCCCCATAATGACGTCAGGCAAGTAAGGCCAGGATCGGGTGGAACATTTTAGCCAGCACATCGACTAGACTCGTGTTTAAATACGGAACAGAATCATTGGGACCCCCACAGGACCATGCTGTGTACATTTGCACTCACAAACATTAATCTATTTTGGCTTAGGCTGTACGCAATGGGTTGTCAAGGTAAACGGCTTATGAGAGATTTGGTATTCTAGTCATTAGAAGTGACGATGAATCTGAAGCTGATATGGGTATCCAAGGTAACGGGGTATCATCTAAAAGAAACGGTTTTGATATAATCTCATATGCTTCATGGAAGCGCTTAAGACTTGCTAAAAACACTCGCTTCTAATTGAGTTATATGAACACATAAAATCAACGCACCTCAAGTGCAGGAGTCCAAGTAAACCCTTCGATTTCAATGGCTACCATTGTTGGCCGTGCATTCCCACTATACCCGTCATTGATTGGAAAAAATGTTTCCAGTGACGTCTACGCTCCGTGCACGTGTATCTTAGACTGATTATTAACAAATATGTCTGGAAAAATTCACGAAGCTAGACATTGCTTCATTTGATGCGGTGCAGACAAAACGTAGGTAAGGATGCGAAAAGAGATTGTCTGTCTCCCTACCGAGTTAAACCACCATGCTACATTCCATGAAGCACGACTACAGCGCTGCACATGAGGCGGATCTGCTACATCAATGTAAACTTCATTTGTGCGATATTTAAGTTTGATATATGGTATTTCAATGTAGCAGTGTAATGACCGGCCTCTGAAACCCGGGGGATCAATGACTAAAGAATGGTGCTGTTGTTCTCTGTATCGACATATCTTCACTCCACATCCCTGCACGTCAAGTAGTTATACCGGTCTTTACCCGCCTTATTGTGTTTTAAGTGTCAGCTTAATGTCAAACTTCTGGGGGCTCAGCAGTCTGACGAATTTGTCCCTTGATAGAAATTCCCCCCCTAATTAAGATAAGCCCAGATTGAGGGATAGTTCTGAAATGACGTTATGAACCTCGTTGAGTAATCCTTCCATCCAGCACACACGACATGTCGCTTGTGAGGACATCAATTAGGCATAGCATCTAAAGGATAATTGTAGTAGTTAGTTTATATGAAATCCTATTTGTCCTTGTTATAGTTTGGATCGTGTACAAGATAAGCCTGTATGTGCACGAGGGGAAATGGTTCTTTAAAGTCCCTACAACTGTGCAATAGGCGCCGATGATCCTTCTCATCAAGCCCGCCTGGTGTTCGGGGCATCATTCATACACCACTCATGGATACGGCACGTATTTCAGAAACACAATGCAATGGCAATGAAGCACGTCATTTGACAGAAATGACTTTATGGGTTCGGCCAACAGTCGAACGCTACTCACGGAGCAAAGCGGGAGTAGAGGGTGATTTATTGTATGTCACACTTATCAGTTTTAATGACAGTCATACAGTTTACACCACAAGACAATTCATGCAGCCAATTAGATACTGTACCTTTTTGCATAGGCGCCAAACGGGACGTACGCACAGCGGTCCATTGGTAGAGCTGCCCTCTGTCAATATCAATGTACTGTCCCATAATGGTTCGATACATGTATCAGAACCGCACCGAGCGACTCGTTTGTAGACATTATGGCGCGGCCCATTCACAACTCCCTTCTCTGAACTGAAGCAAAGAGGCCACAGCGGTCGCAGCTGTAACTTATGACACCCTAAATCGGGCAAATTACCATTAAATGTTGTTGTCCATTAAATGTAGGCCCGATTAATTTCACTCACAAATACTCGGTTCCCAGTAAATGGCGTCCTACTGCCGAGTGCCTGGATCCAAGTGTTGCTAGTGTTTGCATCTTTTATTTCAGTGATTTTGTCAATGAAATACTTAATTATATCAGCCATGGCGTTAACCAACTATATAAGCGATGATGAATTAATGTAAGCCAATTGTGTGTCCTAGAAGAACAACGTTATAGTGGAATTATGCAGCCAATATATTAACCATTTGTATTTAGCGGCGTGATAACCATGTCTAGCCTGACTGCCATGTAAATGTCACTATGATTTGTAACATATGCACGAACCGCACTGGTTCATACAGGTGCTTGTTCGTCAGGCGTGATAATTCAATCAATAACAGTCGCTAAATCGTGCAGGTGTTTGGATTGTGATGCAGGTAAAGATGAACCATATGGGATTTTATATTTATTCGTTGAAATATTAAAGTTCTACTCCTTCAAATGATCCAGTCATTGTGACGTCGGTATATGAGGGGGATACTGTTAAGGTAACATGCGTACCATGGTATATAAAGATGAGTTCCCGCTCGAGTTTATATGCTAAACTAGCCACGTGGTGGCAGCTGGCCTGCGTTGCCACCATGTTGAACAATATGTACATACTTATTTGAGTATAAGCGCGCTCATATTGACCCATGTATTTCAGTCGTCACAATTGCATTAAGCGTCGTTTTCTGATGGTTGTCAAACAAATGGTACTCGAGTTGATTAGAGGTTGGTTATATGACATGTATGATGCGGGTAGAGGGTGTGGAAAGATCTTAATCATCGGCCTATAAGTGATCTGATAGGTCGTTAGTGATAGCTCTATTGACCAGGGAATGGTCAGCAGGTGAGTGCCATGTTATTGATATATTACTGAAGTCACTTAAGTCACATAGAGGGCCAATAACACCATGAATATTGTAAATGTATTACTTCAGAGAGGACCAAAAATAACTTGAATAATGTAGATGTACTATTTCATTCGTGCTCTAAACGTGTAAATGAACCCCATCGTGAACTGCGGGAGTAAAAATATAGCTTTCAAATGTTAACATTATAATCATATCTTTGGATAGAACCAACGTTTATTTAATGTTAATTGCTTTCACGTATCAATGACGAACACCTTCGAAACGACTTGTATGATCCTCTGTTAAGGCGTTGATTTGAGCAGCTGGTTCGCCAATGATATTTGAAGTAATATCACCTGCATTTGCACAAGTGACACAGAGACTAACGTAACTAAGCTAATAAGGTAACGCAATCACTTTTAATACTATGCCCAACTTTTCCGGTATATATCAATAAGTTTTTATTTTACAAAAAATCTGTTAATCGGATCGTCCGCGGGGCCTTGTGGGATGACGTTTGAGTACAACCAAATGTATTAATTGCATCAATCAGCCTCACTGATTCATTAACATTGTCGATAACAATTTGATATTTTCTGTTCACAGCAAATGAATACTGTCCATACGACTTGATGAGAACCTTGTCTCATTATCATTGCATGTTAATTGATTGTGTATCGATGCCGGCCAGTTCTGATAATATTTGGCAGCAAACGTGCGTATGTAACTTTGTAGTATTTGGAACGTCCCCTTGGCTCTATGTAGTGGAGCATACAAGCATGCATTCGGATTTCAGATAAAATACGTGATAAATCTCTGGATTTTCAGCCCAATACATGCGACACAGCGACATAATATCATTACTGTGTCGTATGCTTGTAAGCTTGATAAATGACCTCCGTTAACTGCCAAGGCCATTGATACAGTCTCGCTATGAATGCGGAATAATAATGTGCTCGTTATGTTGCGTTATGTGAATTCCACAATGGATTCCCTGAGTTGCACGTAATATCCATCGATATGACGTCATAGCTTGAATTCGCCCAGGGATAATTAACCAGTGTTGCTAAATAAAGAAGTTACGCTGGCAGATTCACAGAAGGTGCCAGCCCAAGGCAACGTTTGTTGATTCATTACAGCGCCCAACACAGTCTGCTATAGTTTAGGGTTACATCATAAACGCTTACCTCGTCCTCACATTTTTCTACCACACTGTAGCGCTGTGACCAGTTAATCAATGTGAAACTCGAAGGCAGTTATTGAAACTGTGAACGTGCGTTAAGTACGCCCCCGGCAGATATATGGGCCCGACTACTTCTCCATGTAGTCATTATCCATGACTATAAGTGGTTTACGATTAAATAATGCATTTGATAAGTCAGAAACGTAAAATCACCTGGAGCCTAAATGGTCATTACCTCTACGACATGGAGCCCCATTAATCAGCGACGACCGCAATATCCGCGACCTTTAATATTTCAGTTCGCTCTCGCTTTCTCAGTAATGGAGGAATATCCCTTGCATGTTGGAACATTGATTACGTGGAGGGGAATGTACTTGTAGACGGCAGATATTGTTGATTGGATGTATAAGCACTGGCATGGATCAGAAAAAAGCATGTAAAACACATCTTACGTCACATTTCTACATTTGGTATGGGCACCCCCTGCGCGAGGACAATGCTTTCCAACCAGTTGCATTTGACGGAGGGAATTAATGTTGTACAATATCAAAACACACCTCTCCGTGTAAGCGTGTCGTCCAGGCCCCGAGTTCAAGAAACCGGTTACATCATATCACACGTTCTACATAGCATGACGTGACAGCATATGCTTGTTAATTATGCTCTCTATCACAGGTAATTTATATGCTTCAGACTGGAACTAGACTGGCAAAACTAGGTCATTCTACTGCTTAGTAAAATCATGAATAACAGCGGTAATGGTAGCAATTTACACAAGGGTTAGAGATAACATTCGTGATCACCTTTCGGAACAGCAGCCGAAATAACGAGGCAAATCAGAAACAGCACGATGTCATTACTGCAAAGGGTCAACAAACGCTCTCATTTAACTACCAAGGCCGACAATGTAGATTAAAGTTGAACGTAAAATACATTGATGTAACATCGTCGCGCTGATATGCCTACTAATTGCTCATGGAGCTGGTACAGAAGAACGTAGATTCCGTCACCACTACGGACCATCAATATATATATATTTAACTATATCATTATATATATATATATATATATATATATATATATATATATATATATATATATATATATATATATATATATATATATAATATATATATATATATATATATATATATATATATAGAGATATATCTATATATATATATATATATATATATATATATATATATATATATATATCTATCTATATATATATATATATATATATATATATATATATATATATATATATATGATATATGTATCTGATGCCTGAGATAGACTAACGTAATTATAAGTCAAAATAAATACCACAGATTTCATTTGTGCTTGCTAGGATTGTTATGAAATAACCATTAATTATAATCATTGCATCTACGCTTTGTAAGGATTTCTAATAACACATATGACCACCGTTCGGATTAGCAGCCGATCTCATTTGACGCAGCAAAATAATGCCACTTCTTTGATGTATACTCCATAGATTGTCTCATTAATCCAAATGAAAGAGTTCCCGGATCGAATCAGGGTAATCCACAGAGGATTCCTCGAGCTGTATGTTATGTGGCGTTGAATACACCAACGAATGATAATTCTGCTTGAACAAAAGAATTACGCAGCAGAATTAGAAACACCTACCTGATAGCCTGTTCATTCTGTTTTGAGTACAAATTTACGACTCTGGGCCATATTACGCATTGCAACTGCGCACAATTTACGATCAGGTTGGCACATGAGCAAATCCTACCTGCCCATCAGCTAATAGAATGCATGGACAAAGAAAATTTAGCGAAATATTCAATATGATTCTTACTGTACAGCCTGCTGACTGATAAGATGATACTATCTATCACTCTGGGTAAATCGATACACACAATCTGAATAAGTCGACTGACTTTCTAGGTTGAAAAATAATTATTGATTGACACACAAAATTATTCGATTGCTTTATTATCATTACGACGCTGCACAAAACGATTCTTTGAATCGACATGTCGCCTCTCAAAGTAGCTTTGGCAAAGTTGCAAAAACATTGGCAGAAAAACATTGCTTTCCATTCAAAGTTCCGCTTTTCTCCGTCACGGGTAAACCAAGTCGTTAAACAATTCTTGGAAGTGTTAATTGGCTGTTGAGATTTTTTGATTTCTTGGACTTTCAGCTAACAAGACAGCTGTGTCAATCAGCACTCCCTGGCTGAATGCCTCTGGTCCTTTTTGTTCAGCAGGTGTTAGTGCTAGTCCGTACCCTCCGGATATATAACACTGAAATGCTCGCCCTCCACCAACAACTAGAGCAGCAAATATAAATAATGTCCTCGACAGTACAAGTATTGAATACAATGTCATCGACTACTTTAAATGATATCGAAAAGTATTTATCTTCATTCTTGTAAAATCGGATTAGATTTTAAATGCTCAAAACGTGACTGGAACAATCAGCAATGCTCGGTTTTGGCAGCGTTAATCAATGTTGGGCAGGTGTTTGAAATCATTTGTTATCCTACAATGTTCACACGGTCACTAGTTGGTCTCATTCCTAGCTGAGTATCATCAATGTTTGCTGGATTAACAGTTATTTGGCGCCTGACAGCGCTGTTGATTTGCGACCCCAGTGTCTATCGTCAGGCTGTACGAAAGGCACATGATGTAGAAGATGAATGTTGCTCGCTTCATTCCACAGCAATGATGGAGAACCCCATGCCACCATTATGTTGATGGTGTAATATTACGGACGTTGTGCCAAATATGATATGATGCCGATTGTTATCAAAATCACAATGAGGTACCAGAGTATGAAACCTTGGGCTTGGGCTGCGTTATCTTAATCCATTCCATTTGCTATAAATGCTTAGCTTCATGCAAAAGAGCAAATCTATAAAAACGTCAGATATTATATCCTGTGTTTCTCAGGCCCAGCCATAAGGGCATCATATAGATAAGACTAAGCTTACATTATTTATGTCTGAGTAAGGCAAACAGTACCAAGGATAAGTAGGTGCAGCTCAGCCTGAACTAAATCCCTGGATGACGAATGAATCAGACTTGCGATTATAATCCGCGATGGACAATCGTATATACGAACGTCTGGGTAGTACCAAAAGGACACGCACTGTGTAAATACGTCGCCCCGCAAGCTGATAGACCCTTTATGTCATATAACTCGATAATCAAGAGTATATTTTACGTTAAGTTTGCTCTGATGAATGGCTGGCTGCAGTGCATGACAATAATGATCGGTGCCATGATGACGTCAGCATAACGCCGCCATGCCGGTAAGGTTTGTGTACATACGGACGAGGGAAGGGATAAACAATCACAGAGAGCATATCTTAGTGGTGCTCTCGATGTGATTGCCATGCGTGATGATATGTGAAGTCGGTGGTAAATTACGATAACCAAGACCAGCAAAGACAGACGAATGGTCGGTCTTCACCAATGGCCCTACCAGAGGTAGACCTCTGAAAAAACATGGTTGTTAATCATTTCTCATCAGTCGTTTCACAGTGACCATCGTTTTGTAACAAGATTGAATATCATTGATTTATTGATTTATAGCTCTAGCTGCAATTGGCACCCGATATTGACTGAGACCCGATTTAAGGAATGTCTGTGACTGCGACTGTTGGAATTGCCACATGTTGCCAAAATGCATCACAGCATTTGTCTGCATAGGGCACTCCTGTGTTTGTAGTGGCTCTGTCCACATGTTTTGAGCTGCGACGAATGAGTGTTTAGAAAAAAAGCTAAGTGCCAACACGTACATGGATTTGGGCCAAGGTCTGTGTTGGCATTGTACAATGATTCGAACATGCGAACGATCTATGAATGTACGAATGCTCACACACGACGCATTGGCCTATCTTGGCCGTTTGAAAATAGAAGACTAAGTTCGAACAAAAGTTTGGCTTAGGATGTACACGAAAGATTCACTGGGCGTCTACGCTAACGGCTACAGAGAGGTTTGAAACTCGAAGCATTATGTATGATGGGGAATCAGGAATTTCTTTGGGGCGAAATACTGTAGATTTAATCTCATTTGCTAAGAGGCATCGCCTCAGCTCAGTGTAAAAGATAGTATTTGATATCAATGGCTAACATTATTAGGTTTTCATTCAAACTGCGTTCGCTCTTTGTTTTTATAATTGACGTCCATTATAACCGTTATTATCGGGAGACAATGTCACCGATACCGTCGCAGGCAGTAGTTACTTGAGTTGCTGAGGTTGGATAGGACATGATTATCACGCTGACGATAGATAAATACATCGGGAAGCATTCATAAAGCAGTTTTTCTCTCTCGTAATGCAAAAAGTTCATTTAAGTACCGATATTTTAAATGTTGACATCCAAAAGGCCCTCCAAGCTTGGGATTGACTGGGAATATACGCCTCCATCCCGCATATATCAAGCTCACTGCATAAGTTACGAGAAATCCGGCATGGCAGCACGATCAACAACCTGCTAGGCACTATTTACCTGTCACATGACGGCGCTTGCGTTGACTGCGATCCTCGATCCCGGCGGGTTGCGGTCGCCATCACTGAACGTCGGATTATCTCAGTCGTAACACTGTATGTTCGATTTGTGTTATTACCAAATGAAGCCGCTGTACAGACAAGAGAGAGAGAGACCACCAGGCACTATATTTCAGTTAATTGATATATAGTATCCACAGGTGATGTACCATAAATAATGGTCACTTGCAATTTGTAATTACCAAACCAACCAATGACTTATGCATGGTCTACAACAACGACAGTGATCGGTCTGTTTGGTCCGTCCGATTCCACTTGTTATCTAAACATTGTAATGTTCTATTGTTTGCAGGCGATCAACTCAGTTATAGTCTCTGTGTAAGGTTGCAACATAGGATTACCAAGCTAGCATATTTGTCCCTTGCTAGAATAAGATAAGACCCAATCGAGGAATGATTATGAAATGACATCCTAATCAACTTTGAGTAATCCTTCCTTCCAGATCGCAGTAATGGTTGCAAATTGGTACATCAAATATGCATAACATAGCAGGGATAAATATTGTGTTCGGTTCAAAGTAAATGACAAATACCATAGTTACTCTTGGGATTATGCATACAGCACTATGTAAAACTTACCATGCTCAGTGCACAGTTGAAATAGGCAGGCAGATGAAATATTGCTCATTTCGAATTGGAAAGAATCCATTGAGAGGTGCTTGGGAAATGACGTCATCATCGGCGTTATCCGTTCATCCAGCTCGTACGAACAGTGGCTTGTAAGAACATCAATTATGCATCACATCTAAGTGATGAACACATACGGCACATATAGGAGTGGTGGATTTCATAGGAAGCTCGTCGTTAACAACAAATTAATTAACCGAAGTATCAACTAACGACCAAGTGGGCTTCAATGTGCAAATCTTGCCAATCTAGGATTTGGGGTCATTCCATTAGCACGATGCTGTAAATGAGCATTAGGAAAGTTAGCGGAAGTCACACCCCGTGGCATCAACCGGCCCGCTGGGCTAGGTGCAGCTCGCCGAACTAAACGCCATATGATTGACCAATCCCCTTAACCTAAGAGATAGGGAAACATATGAACGAGTGTTGGAATCAAATAGAGCCATAACTTAGTTGGAGGATGCGACTTATAGGGAATATATTGTTTTCAGGAGAGAAGCGTGTATGATTAAGTAGATATGGGATAACTGGTGAGGGGCACACATATATACATTTACGCCACATTGTCGATTTCATCACGTCATTACACTGACGTCACTGTACGTAAGACCATGTTCCATCATGCGCTGTTCACGGTCAATATAACATATTCTGGTCTATTCCGCTTTTAGGAGCAGGTTTTATGTGGAAAAAATATTTGGCAATATATTTTTCTATTTGAAACTAAGGGTTTTATATGGGTTAGCATGTCAAGATGTACTCCACTTTTGACCATGGAAAAGCGTACATTTTTTGCTCATGGCGACCATTCCTTCTCGCTCACAAATCATTTCATTGTTGCTTTATTCATTTGGACTGGAATGGAGAAGAAGCAGCGCATATGCCACGAATATATATATATATATATATATATATATATATATATATATATATATATATATATATATATATATATATATATATATATATATATATATATATATATATATATATATATAATGAAGGCGAGAACTCGTGTCAATAATCGCCCCAATATAACCATAGCCTTTAACTGCTGTGAACGGTCAGCATTCTTCAATTAGAAGTACTGGCGAATCATTCATGATTATGTGACGATAGAAGCCCTAATATATGACAAAAAATTCACATACATGCTTCAACAGTTGCACCATTGGAAAGTAAATGCTCAGCAGGATTCCACAAAAAGTAAAGGAATAATGAAATCATGCTAGCCCTAGCGTTACCGTCAGTTCAGCCATGTATTCAACACACTTTGTTCTTCCATATTCGTACTGTACATTTGCTGGATCAACACTATCAAAAGCTGGTCATTTATTTGTTTTGATTGCATTGCCAAGAGTCCAATACCTCTTTCTTCTTCCAAACGAAATTAGTATCCGTTTGCACCCGTTCGTCTAGAGCTTCAATGGTTATCAGGTATCTAGGACCGCAAGACAACACATATAACCAATTGGATATCATAAAAAATGGTAAGCGCTTTCAAAGACCATGGATAATATTACCGTCAACATCAATGTGCTGGTACAAAAAATGACCATTATATACATCGTGACAATATGACGCAAATGACGTAATTATCAATCCTCGCACCATCGTTGGGCACAGGCGCTTGGGTGGTAGTACATGTGTAGTGTTGTCTTCTAGGGAAGCCGCCCTTTTATTATAACATGGAGTAAAGCCAATTTTCCCAACCTAAAGACAGGAATATTGACCTTGAAAACCGTCACTTACAGTCAGCCGTCTATTATATTTTTTATAGTTAATTGGACTAATATACTACATTTATAACCTTCAAATGCTGATACAAGGAAGGCCTTATTAATATTGCAAACCATGACACAAAAATGGAATACGGAATTTCACGATACTCATTGGATAGGATTAGACCTTTTTCAATTGGACTGTGAAAAATCAAAATGTGCTGACCAAAAGTGATTGACGTCGTAGGAAATGTCAATGCTATATTAAGCCCAAAAATTACGAAGTCTTATAATCAGAACCGTTCAACTGATGTACATTGATCATGTGCATTCCGAAGATAGGGCTATGTGTGAGAACCAGGCGATGTAGCAGTTCAAGCACAATGACATCGACCTCCATGAGGTTGTAAACATCTTATAGGAACTGGTGGTGTTTATCTGTGGTTGCTGGGGTGTTAGCAAGACACTGGACGTCAAATAGCTTCGAGTGCATTGTGTACTCTCAGATGACGGTATATCTGGCTGATTAAGTGTAGTTTCTAAAACCTATTCGAACCAATTATCTTACATAAGGACAACATATTTGTGTGCAAGGCATTTTCCCTTCGTCTGTGCCAATAACAACACAGTTTGCTTTGATAAACCGTGGGTGCTTGGTCTGACCTAGTCGTGAATGGACGGTTTAATTTAATGCGTAAGTGGGCAGATTGAATAGCTAGCTTTACTTAGGTAATACAGACATAATATTGCTTATGTAGATTAAGTCCACCAGATGTTCAATTATGCTAATAAGGCCCCAGTATCATATTATGCATCGAATAATGAATGCGTTAATGGAATTAAAGCAATCATAAATTCAGTCACGGTGGTTTGATCTGCTTGTCTTTTTGTCCTACTCACAATTTCCAGCATGTCTGAAGCTGTAATGCATGTTTGTGTGCTGTAGCTGTTGGCAAATACAAGACGTTACATATGATGTTGATGCATTGCTTAAGGAAGGATAAGTCAGAGAATAGCCCTGGTGCAGTTTGTCATTTTGACTTCATGCTACACCGACCTATGTGGAGAGCCAGCTTGTTACTGACGACGATCCGCTAATAGCGCCGCAAGCTTTACTATGGACGGTGGTTAAGCTAGCGGTAATCATTCCTATATTAGGTATTACTAATCACGATTACAATGGAAGCGGATCCTAGACAGAGGGAACGCTGAGGTTTTATTTATTCATGCAAAGTGCGTCGCAATGTTCGGCTGGGAATACATTGAATGTAATAACATATCCAATGCAGACATTGCATAACACAAACAAAAGTTGATGCTCCCACTCGACGAATTCTTTTTATGTGAAACAAATATCCTAAAGATAATACGACGATTGCTGTTTAATCGTGACAGTTATCATCATGTAATAGTTCAACAAAGTACGATGCAAAAATTGATAACATGCAAAAAACAAAGATACTATCTTCTCCGCTTTCCTTTTCCTGTCAAACATAATGTTGGAGGCTATGTTATCCTCACCGCGTGTGACACTTTCTTTTTTGTTTGAGAGCGTTTGTGTGGGTGTGGGTGGGGGGGGGGGGGGTGGATGTGGGCTTTTCTGCTTGTTCAAATGTTTATATAACATATGAGATCTGGGAAAATGACACCGATTAAAAGTATTAGCGTCGGGCCTATTGAGATTAAGTCTGACACTAACGAACGGTTGCATCTTGAATGTTATCGGTAAGTAATTGATTGGTTAAACGGGACATATGTGCGCGCCAATCGTTTGCTTACACAGAGTCGTTATAACATTGAATTAAAAATGTAAAACAGCACAAAAATGGAACCGATTATGTAAGGATCATGGTATTTGTGTGCATAACATTTTATGTGTCGTTCTAACATGTGCCGACGAATGTGGCTGATATTAGAATGCGTAACAGCTATAGGGTTTACGGTTGAAAGCGGTCGTTGTATGGTGCAGGTTAGTATTGACTTAGGTGTAAACCAGGTGCAGATGACTGGACATTTATCTGTTGGGTATTAATGCTTGCTACGAGACATAGGGTCTCTTATATGTCACGCGCCAGAGACCAAACAAGCTTCACAATATTTGTATAACATTATGTGGTTAGGGGTGATAAGCAGGGTCCAACCATTCATATTAATATACACAGCTCCATAACACCAGGGATGAAAGCATCACAAGGACAGAATACTCGATGTGACGTGTTCTCTGAAATTACATTCACTCTTGCAATAATGTTTCCTCATTATGTTTTCTCTGAGCCCTCGTCCACGTTGAGTCCTCTTGTCATTCAACTCGTCCACATCGGGACTTCTCATATCACAAACAAAGATTTCGGAAAATCAATGAAGCGCGGCAACATTCTACAGCCTACATTGAGATACTGTTTACGGATTGGAGCAAACGCATTTCCGCTGATGCAGCCCTTGATGTGCTTCATCCTCTCGACCCCAGAAGCACTGGCTATCTCATCCACAGCAGGACGCATCAACTACCACAGAAGCACTGGCTATCTCGTCCACAGCAGCACACATCAACGACCCCAGAAGTGCTGGCTATCTCGTCCACACCAGGACGCATCAAATAGTATCACGGAATTTATCTAGAAAAAGGCCAGTGCATTGTCTAAACGCGCATATATTCAACCACATTGGCCTCTTCCGGGTATTCCATAATAATAAAGATAAATCCAATGATAAAAGCGAACCTTTCCACTGAATCACCAACGTGCTCGAGAACATATTGGTGCCAAAGCACGAGCCACTTATCTGTCCAAGGAGCGTTTTCACAAAGATAGTTTTGCTATTTTCTAGTAGCTCTTTCCTTTCAAATTACTTAATCCCTGAAATTTTGGTACTATCGGTATTTCATATTCTTAGTGACACGTTTACAAATGAACCTAGGCATGTGTAGTTGGTTTCCCGCTCGTGCTAGCCGGCTTAACTACCCACGGCGGAGGCAGATGTGTTACTTTACCATCCGAAATTACCAGGTGTCTGTTACCGTATGTTGATGAACTAGGGCACATTCATCGAGTTTAAGCCGCTCATATCACCTGGCACAGTTTTGCATTTTGGTCGTCACTAATACATAAAGCGTCATTTCGGCGTGGTTGATTAAAAGTTGGCACTCAAGTAGATTAGAGGTTGGTGATATTACACGCAGAATGCTAGTCGACGTTGGCAGCAATCCAGTAAGTGATATACTAGATCAATAGCGAGCGCCATAAGGACCATCAGCAAAAGGTAATACAGTTGAGTGCCGGGTTATTGATATATTGCTGATGTCATCCAGAGGACCAATTAATATGATGAATAGTGTAGAAATATTCGTTCACTTTGTGCTCTAAGCCCGCTATGATTGCACTGCATATGAACCCAACCATGACCAGCAGTAACAGCTACACATTACTTCCTTAATTAACCATGTTCCTTAAAGATCATAAACACAATTTTTTTTAAAGCGAAATTCGAAAGAATAAACTTTAATAATGGTATTCATATCAATAGCGGTTACTTTGGAGCACCCTATTCCTTTAAAAAAGGATTTTAAAGTGTATGTTTTCTTCTTCCACTCGTTGAACATCCCGCTCGGCAACGTTCGGAATTATTTGGCCCGTGACGTCACGTTCGCTGCTCTGCGCTCGCTGATCACGAATGTCAACAAGCTTCGCCATTGTTGTCGCGGCTCGTTGATGGTTTATGAAAAAGTCTTCACGGTTTGTTACACTCACTGTTTGGATTATGCCTTATTGTTGTGTCGGTCGGGAGAAGAAACGACGAGAGGTCGGGTAAGAGTTTCTTTCGGTTCCCGAAAGACCTAAATGCACAAGAATTGGATTGTAAAGGTGAAGAGGAAGGATTGGAAGCCGACCAAAACAACTGTCCTTTGCTCCGACCACTTTGAGAGAAACGCCTATGAAACGGACCCAGAGCTGCTCATAAGTATGGGCTTTTCTAAACAAACTAGGCTTCGCCAAGGTGCCATGCCAACGATTTTCAATTACATGGGTGTGAACCAGGATCGAGTAAGACGTCGAGGTGCCTTTGAGAAAAGACGACGTCAACATATAAGATAGCTAGGACCATTCAATTTTCATTCCCAGTCGTGGTTGTGCCTTTGTGTTTTATTGACAGCAAAATTTATTTCTTATATGAATAATCATACGTCCCAAATGACATGGCCGTGTTAAGGCTAAGGCATCACTGGTGAAGAAAGGCCCCATGGGCATGGCTCAATAACTGGTGTTTCAATGTGATCTCAAAATGCTTGCATGACATTGCCTGTTTTTGTTTAGGGATTTGGATACACTACATACTGTGTTTAATTGGTCCATTTACATGAGTACTACTGATGTCATAGGAAAAATTAGACAGTCTGTATATAGAAGTATATTGATATAGGTGATTTTGATCCCTATTTTGGGAAATATCATTGGTGTACAACTGGTTGACACTGAAACACATGATGCCTCTGTTTTTAGGTGCTGCATGAAATGTTAACTGGAGCTGAAATGCTTGATGCCTCCAGTGAAAGTGAAAACGAGATGACAGGTGTGCCTGAGATAGAGGCCAGCTCAACTGAACCGGTAGAGGACTCCCACAAATGGTTTGGAGTTCAAACATGTTTGCTTGTAAGTATATTGAGTAACCTGGATGTCTATATTCGACATGGAAAGTGACGAGGATAGTATGGATGAACATGTAAGTGATAGTTTACTTTGAAAATCCCTGTAAACAGTGGAATTGTATTGCATGCTTATAAAAATCAGTGCTCTCTCATAAGCCTAATAAAGCACCTACAACTTTGGTTTTATAGTGGCATTGAGCTAGAGGATGGCCCTGGTCATGAACAGCAAACACCTTCTGAAAGACATTGGCAGATTATCTCCGTCTGAGCAGACATCCAGCTTAGAATCTTTCCACAACGTGGTGATCTTCTTCGCGCCCAAGAGTGTACACTTTCCCTTTGCCACTATGGAAGCAAGGTAATTTAATTGAGCTTTGCTGTGACTGTAGTGTGGTATATATTGCAAATACCTGATGTAAAACATGGGTTTATGTTGGTGCTGGTAAAGTTATGACATGCTGGTGTATTGTGAGCTCACATAGGCATGCCAGACCACCAGGCTATATGCTACTGTTGCTTTACTTCCAGATTACTCCTTGCAGTTTTGCATTTTAATGAAAACTCCAATAGAGCTCAGGCAGTCACTCAACAAGGCAGGCACAATGGGGAGTGTCCTTTCCAAAGTCCAGACAGGGTGATCCAGCCTGTTTTGGTTGGTATATATCACAGGATTTGTTGTTCAATATATGTAAATTGAGTTCAACAATAATGTAATGCTGGCATTTATTAAGATAAATTTATTATGAGTCTCCGCCGTGCCCATATGGTAATTATACTGGCACAAAAGACCAAGCATTCCATTTAATGATTCAAAGACAATTTATTACTAATCTTTTATTAACTGGTTATGTTTCAGATTATGTTGACAAACTCATTACTGAAGTGTTTGTGCTTCGTGAGAAATATCCCAGTTACAGACTGCCGAAATTCTTTCGGCGGAAAGGAGTGTTCCGCCCCCTATTGCTGCTCAATTTGATAAGCCAGCAAAGGACATCCTTGTGGGAGCACACCGATGCCGCTTCAATCATGCAAACAAAATCTCCTCAGCTACTTTCTAGGTATCCTCTGTAAAGGCGCTCTGGGTCTGGGAATGTAGATCTTATTTAATTTAAGACACATGATGGCAATACTTTTCTGTTATGTCTACCTAATCTGTGCCACACCCAGTAGATGAAACAGCGATAGGCCAAATATCTAAATAACCTGGAGCAAAAAAGAATTGATTATTTCTTTGGGAAATATGAAAATAATGTTTTTTTAACTCTATTTTTTTTGTCAACTATGTACTCCAGATATAAATGTATTGCTGGTTTTGCTGTTTGTTGTCATGTAGCACTGAACGTGATTAACAAATGTATTGCACAACATGGACACTTGGGATACACATTGTCCATGTCCATAAGTGGCTGTGTGTCTTATATGTGCTTCAATAAAGGCATAACTAACTCATTCGTGTTAACTTCATCCCCTATATGTCCATCTATCTGTATGTACTCGAATTTCGATGCAACGGTCCAAGCAGTTTGACTTGAACCCTGGATGTTTGGTCATACATGGCCACTCTTCTATTGTTGCCAGAGTCTTCGGGTAATTTCGACAGCAAACACATTCCCACAATGTGGTCATCTGATCGCAATTGTTACAGCTACACCTAAAAGTTTGCCCAAATCAAGCTTTAGCCATTTTGAACTCCAAGTTAGATCATTCACATAACAAGCCGAGCCGCAAACGTGACGTCACGCGTCCTGCCTCCTAGCGACCAACTGGTGCAAAATGGACTCTGGGAATTCAATCGGAATTAAACCCGAGCACCACATTCTCAGCGGATTTATGTCGACAGTACTTGAGAGAGTGTAAAATTATCTACTGTGGTCAGATTAAAAGATATTTTCCTACATTTTGAAACATACAAATCGGATATGCCAAAAAACGTTAGTTTTGATCTTTAATGATGAATGCTCGTTTGAGGAACACCCGATTTGGTAACAGATACTTTCTCTTCAATAACGAGCCATGTGCTACTTGAACGTTAAATTCCATGCACACCATCCAAGCGCTGCTTTAGCGTACCATTCCATGCACACCATCCAAGCGCTGCTTTAGCGTACCATTCCAAGCACATCTCCCAAGCGCTGCTTAAGCATACCATCCCAAAAAAACCTGTCATATGCCACAATAACAGACCATCGCCAAAACAGCACTCAGCTGCCCTTTTAACGTACCATCACAAACAAACTACTTTAGTGTATCATCCTAAACACGCCACTCAGATGCTACTTTAGTGTATCATCCTAAACACACCACTCAGATGCTACTTTAGTGTATCATCCTAAACACACCACTCAGATGCTACTTTAGTGTATCATCCTAAACACACCACTCAGATGCTACTTTAGTGTATCATCCTAAACACACCACTCAGATGCTACTTTAGTGTATCATCCTAAACACACCACTCAGATGCTACTTTAGTGTATCATCCTAAACACACCACTCAGATGCTACTTTAGTGTACCATCCTAAACACACCACTCAGATGCTGTGTATCATCCTAAACACACCACTCAGATGCTACTTTAGTGTATCATCCTAAACACATCACTATGGTGCGTTTTCAACGTACCATACCAAACACACCACTCATGTACTAGTTTATCAGACCGTGCCAAACACACCACTCGGGGGCTAGTTTAACGAGCAATAACAAACGCATCTATCAGATGCTTCTTTAACGTACTATCCTTAGCAAGCCACTCAGGTGCTACTTTAACGTAACATGCCAAACACACAAATCATTTGCTACTTTAACGCACCATCTTAAACACACCTATCAAGTGCTACTTTAACACACTGTTCTAAACACACCACATAGATGTTACTTTAACGTACCATCCCAAACACATCAACCAGGTGCTGCTTTAACAGACCGTGTCAAACCCACCACTCAGGTGCTGCTTTAACGTACTATCCCAAGCACACCAGTCAGGTGCTGCATTAACGTACTATCCCAAGCACACCACTCAGGTGCTACTTTAGCGCTACTTTAGTGTGCCATCCAAAAGACACCGATCAGGTGCTACTTTAGCGTACCATCCCAAACGCACCACTCAGGTGCTACCTTAGCGCTATTTTAAGGTACACTTTCAAAGACACCGACCAAGTGCTACTTGAGCGTACCATCCCAAACACACCACTCAAGTACTACTCAAAAGCCCTGTCCTACACACACTACTCCGATGCTACTGTAACATACCAATCAGGTGCTGCCACTTTCCCAACACATCTCTCCGGTATAGTGTGTGTTCCGTGCCACGTGCTGAAGAAAACGGCCCCGTATATGTTTGCTAGATGTGTACTGTACCTGCACGACCAATCAATCTAGCTATGTTTGTTTCTGTCCAATACATGTTAATTACCGCCTTGCGCGGTTAAGAGAATTTCAATATGAGTTTTAGATCATTTCAGATCAAATCTATGATAACTACCTGGCTTGGACCCAAGTAAATGAGACCCAGCTACATAACGTCATTACTGTGGTGGGGTTTATGGTTGGTTATTAGTATCAGTTATCTGCTTAGGCCGCTCATACAGATCACAATTAATTCTGAATTGATGATAAAAATAACTGCTATGTCGTTTTATGGGAGCTCCACAATATATTTCCCGAGCTTTATGTAACATATACGGATGTGAGGTCTTTGCTTCAATACGCTTAAAATGGCGTTTCCCTCTGACAATACAATATTGCACCTGTTAACTGCAAGATTATCACTTGACGCTAACCGCGGCACGCAGTAGTAAGCTGAGATTTTTGCTTTGTAGCATGTAGTAGTTAGCTTGGATTCGTGCTTTCATTCACGGAATAGTTAGCAGAGATTTATGCTTTGCTGCACGCATTAATTAGCTGAGATTATCTTTTTGTACGTAATAGCTAGCTGAGATTTATCTCTTGCTTTTGTTTTATGAGAAGCGCCATGTGATCTCTCATCAGCTGTTTCACGGTCACTTGCTATATGAATGCCACGTGATCAAGTGCATTAGTTGAGTCACTTCATTGGTTTTCGTAAG
This sequence comes from Urechis unicinctus, assembly GCA_034190875.2. Taxonomy (NCBI): domain Eukaryota; kingdom Metazoa; phylum Annelida; class Polychaeta; order Xenopneusta; family Urechidae; genus Urechis; species Urechis unicinctus. The sequence goes on along the minus strand of CM067350.1, from coordinate 75,575,478 downwards.
CCTAAATGAAGGAAACAAATGACCACATATTCTTGAATGCTTGATATTAGAAAATTATAGCATCCATTGCATCTAATTGTCTCTTTGTCTACAATGTATCTCCTCAAAGATATACAAGGATCATTGATCAATGGCGCCAGTTAAGCTTGCTCTTTATCAATAATCCATACAGTTTTGGAACGATCCACCAACTCAACAAAATCCCACGGTGCTCTACAAAACGGACAATGTTGCGCAACATCCACGAATAAAATCCAGCCGCCTGCTACGACGCATGATATTCGTTTTCGTCATCGGTTTCCAAAGTTACATTTGACCAGAATGCCGTTGCGAATTCTTACACTATTGATTCATCGGCCGTTATGAAGCTGTCATTTGGATGAATGACTGCCTCGGGGCGTGGCTAACCTGCCTCGGGGCGTGGCTGGAAGATGAACAACCCGCTCGGCACAACGCGCAATAATTTCATGATCTCCATTCACCAATCGCTTGGCACACTTAACTAACAAGACGATGCATGCTTGTGTGTAACATTGTGCGCGAGTGGACGTGTAGCGAGTGGACCCCGCAGCTAATCCACGCCAGGCATAAGCCATCGTATAAGTATTACAGCGGAGCGCGTTATTCTCGTCAACAGTAGTAGCTACATCGATGCAACTCCAACTCGATGGAGTGTAGCTTCATTGTAACCTACCCTAGTTTGATATGCAGATATAATCACGTTAAAGAAGGATGATTAGATGCATGGTATTATTGCTAACGAGTAAATGAGTAAATGAGACCGGCCGAAATCAAATTACAATTAAACGCGTTGTTCAATATTGAGTGCGGGTTTGTTTTATTGGCGAATACGAGTTTGCTGCAGATCACCTATCGCTTTGAAAACCGGTTGCTACTTCTGACTTAAGATAAGTTCTGCACACACATTCGGCTGTTCTTGGTAAGTGTCCAGCGTGTATGAGGCTGCCATTGGTTGAAGATAACTGTATGTGACTCGCTGTGTGGATGTGCTTTATGGTAATTATAGGCGGATAGATTGACGGATGACCCATTCCTGAACTTGATCTCAAATATCTTCCACACGGATAAGACGGCTTGGGAGCAGAAGGATACATTGACTTAATTGGGTCAATATATACAGATAATTAGACAGGGATTGCCTCAGTACTGAAATTATGATGTTGGCGCTGAATCTTAATAATGGCGAGGACGTTAATGGTTGCATAGCGAACAGGAATATTGTGCAATGGGTAAATAGGCGGCAGATGAAACGAATATATAGAAATATATATAAGACGGCCGCATAACGATATATATATATATATATATATATATATATATATATATATATATATATATATATATATATATATATATTTTTTACACATATATATAAATAAAAATATATATATGTAAATACATATATATATATATATATATATATATATATATATATATATATATATATATATATTTATATATATGTGTATACATATATATATATTTTATGTATATATATATATATTTATATATATGCATAAATATATTAAACATATATATCAGGGCGCACATTATGTTGACATTGAGTCTTATTGTGCGTCTTCACTTCGTTCCAGTGACGATTAGAATGACTAATGAGTAAATAACGGGGCAAACTCCGTATGGATGTCTCTGTGTTCAGTGAAATCAATTCATTTCAAGCGCTGGTGCCTTCCCAGGATACTTGGGTAGCATTAGACAGAGAGTCCTGCAGACTATCAGAATCCAAAGAATCATAAGGCAGAAGTTCTAACAAACATTGATTCATCTAAAGTTATCACAATAATATAATTTTCCCCATAGTCAACTCTGATGTTTAGAAACCGTCCGACTTTGTACCTCACAAACGGTCAGCCAGCAGATATTACCCATGGCATCAGAAGTACAGCATCGGCCTGGACACATGGCCAGCGCAGTAACAGAAGTCAGGCAGTCGTGGTTGTCGACATCTCATCAAGGATCTCGATACTGGTGTTGACATAACGTTACATAACATTTACTCCAAGACTCCAACAAGGACAATAATTGGCAAATGGTTTTTAAATTATGAAGTACTGCATATAGGTCTGTCAAACGCGAATGGGGGATTCTGCTTAGAGGATGTGTTAGAAGATGGGATGTTGATGTCATAATTGATCAGTTATTTAAATCAAACAGACAAACAATGCTGCGTAGCAGCCGCTAAGGTGAACAGTTCGTGGTATGATCAGCAGAGCGTCAACATGTAACTCCACGTGATTTGTTCAGACACTTTTTAGGCTCCAGCTTGATTATATAATTCAGGGATGGTCGCCACGGGTTGTGGCCCAATACAACGGTTTACCACCCCAGATTTTTCAGCCAGTTTGTTGTACTCTTTTATCATTCAGCTCAATGTGTATTTGAAGGATAAACGTCTATAATGTAATACTAATTAGATGCTAAACATGTTGCCTTGGGCTTGGTTGGCGATCTTTGTAAATCATTTATTAAACGTTGTATATCAATACTCATTGTTGCATGGACAGATGGTATCCTAGTAAGTTATCAAACGGCTTGTAGTAAACGTCTTGCCATGCTATCTGCTCAATTAAGCATAGTTTGATATATGGGAACAACTTCATTTGTCGTGATGCAGTGTTATAGCTCAGAATTTATCACGTTCCACTACATTTCAATTTGTCATTCCAAACGACATTCCTTGTCAATCGTAAGTCATCCTGTTGTTGTCAATTTTTTGGCTCGCGAATGGACACTAATAGCATCAATTACAAACACGACAAAGCGTCATGCATCGCCAATCATTTTGTCAGTTAATTGTAACTAATCTCCGCATAAGCTAGTCTTAATTTTCTTAATGCGTTTTGATTCCGTATCGAACAATCACCTGCACATATCACAGAAAATACAGGTGTTTTTGTGCTGCGGTTGCGCTTTTGAGGGACCAATAAGCGTGTACATAGGTAGTAATAACCACACATTTTCTCAGTATAGATGTGGTGTCTACAGACACAAATATGACAGAACGTAGCTCCGATTGTCGATAGTTTCGGTAAAGTCATCTCAAACTGAAGGATAATTGGACACCTGTTTTACACCTAAATAAGCCAGTGACGCTCTGGTGTCTCTACCGGGAGAACCGGGCAACCAGTCTGGCAGCTGAACAAAGAACGAATAACAGCTTTAAAGCAGAAGCTGTGATTGCAATATTGACATTGGGAAATCCCATGGTCACTCGTCGTCCAATGATCGCTCGTCGTCCAATGATCGCTGCTGCGCCACGAATGAAACGTATTTGAATGAATGTTGAGTCTCTGTACGTTCCTCACCACTGTTGTGTAGTTGATGGTGCATCCAATGTGGCCTTTACAGCTATACTGTTCACTGATCAACCCGTGTACATACTTACTCGTTATCGGTCGATATAGTTAAGTAGCATATATCTGCTTAATGCAAGAGGGGGCGCTGGGATTCAACAGATTCCATGTCAATGTGTGAAGGTAATAGTATTTCTCTTATCTGCCAAACATAGCCACATTCCGGTTTGTTTAAAAGCCTAATTGGCAATAGACCTCGTATGTGTCTGGTAAATGTCCAGACATACTGTGTCCTGTTTGGCTCGAATGATTGCTACATTAACTGTGGTTAATGGCAGCATTACACGAGATTTGCTGGTCACATCCACGACTGAGTGTATATCACCGCTGTAACGTGACCTTACGTGACGTTATGGTGCCCCATGCAAGCGACCATAACCCACGCAAGAAGCAGAGATAAAGACAAGATGACGGTCGATATTATTAGAAATAACAGGACACTGAGCCGCATATTGAAACCATGATATAACAACTCAAGGAATTCTTGTGAGCTTCATCTACCCTACTTTCTGTGATGAAATGACAATTGGTAGAAACAGCATGTATGATCTCTAGTGAGTCATGAGACTACAAAATGATTACAGAACAAAGAAGGATTCAGCCGTGAAGATCTTTCATAGCAGTTCACCCAAAGCATCATAAACATGTATTTCATCCTGTGTTGGTATTCAACAGTTAATCGAAAGCCAGTCTAATGTACGTTTTCCATTGCTTCACGAAACTTATCTTTTATATCATTCAGTATACGCTAGCATATTTTCAAATGAGGCGCAAATGTTTTTAGTAACTTGGTTTTGATTAATGGTCAGTATAACAGAAACAACCCTCGATTGAATAACATTTCACAATGTATATCTTGGGCATACCCTCCGTCTATATGGCGCGCTTCACTTCAACTGGTGATGTCATTATGGAATATAAACATATATATATATATATTATATTTATATATATATATATATATATATATATATATATATATATATATATATAGGGATATATTATATATATATATATATTTATATATATATAAATATATATATATATAAATATATAAATATATATATAAATATAAATTATATGTATATATATATCATATATATATATATATATATATATATATATACATATACTATACTATATATATCTATATATATGTATATATAACATTTCACAATGTATTGCTTGGGCATAACCTCCGTCTATATGGCGCGCTTCACTTCAACTGGTGATGTCATTATAGAATATATATATATATATAGAGATATATTTATATATATATTTATATATATATATAGGGATTTATATATATTTATTTATATATATATATAGAGAGAGATATATATATAGAATATAATTTATAGAGGGACTTATATACATATTTAGAAATATATATATATCTATGTATCTATATATCTATATATATATATCTCTCTCTCTCTATCTCTCTATCTCTCTATCTAATAGATCTATATATCTCTAGGGAGGGATTTTCTATATACTCTCTCTCTTTCTATAGATCTAGATTCTTTCTATATCTATCTCTCTATCTCTAATCTCTCTCTCCTCTCCCTTTTTCTATGTAATATCTCTAAGGCTTTAAATCTCTTTTCTCTATATATATAATCTATATATATCTCTCTCTATCTCTCTCTCTATATATCTCTATATATATCTATATAATGAGCTCTATATCTATATGCTATATATATCTATAGTTCTATATACTGACGATTACAACCGACCGTCCATTTTTACTGCAATTATTTTTTCATCCATTAATTCGGCATACCTTAATTATATAATAAAAAAGTTCACGGCTAATAAAATCTTTTTGCCGCTTTATAATCCCTGTATATACTCATTATATATTAGAATTATACTAATTATTGTAGATATGGTCGTAATGAGCCATTGGTAGCGTTTGCTTACTTATTCAAAGTTGTAGATAGAAGAATAAATAGAATAAATACAGTTTTTCGGTGTTAGAATTAAAGCAATTTCAAATCATTAAAAACTTCATTTAAACATATCCTACGCTCATGCTTAAACATTATTTCGACCATTTGCACAGATGTATATATTGTACTCAGGACGATATTGAGGTTATCAGGTCATGTCTACGAATGGTTAGTTGTTAAAATTTAAATCCGAAATAATATTATTAATTCCAAGAAACAATTCCTATATATACATATAATATATATATATATATATATATATATATATATATATATATATATATATATATATATAGAGATATATATATATATATATATATATATATATATACATATATATATATATATATATATCTCTCTCTATAGAGATAGATATATATATATATATATATATATATATATATATATATATATATATATATATATATATATATATATATATATATATATATATATATATATATATATATATATATATATATATATATATACATGCACTCGAATAACACAAAATAAGTACTGGGTCTTTTCGCTGAATATTTGGATACATTGCTGTAAATTCAAAGGCGGTTAGAACCGTCAGGCAGTAGAGTATATCGCTCACGACCTATGGTATATGGTAAAGCGTTTGTAACCTATTGTCGTTAAAGTTGGTTTCGTATTGCCCCTCTTTCTGTCGTGACTGCTAATCATAATGTTCAGCGGACGTAAACCACCACTACATGCTATTTGATGCTGCTGTTGTCTCAGCAAAACGAAGCACTGCGATACCTGCTTGACTGATGTAAAGGTCGCGTATAAATGTTGGATATTGTAATCATGCCCATTGAATGAGAGCTGCAATGTGATCTGCCGACCTTGCCATTTAGCTGAATGGGCCGTCAATTAATAAATCTGATTAGTCTTTTTATGCTGAAATACATGATGTACTATCATTTAATTCCATTTCTTGCCTCCCATAGATTGGTAACGTCTTACTCTAACAGGTTGGTGAAAGGTTGCCTGATTACCCTAATTGGCTGGTAAGAATTGCTCGACTCTTTAATAAGTAAGCTTGATCATTATTTACAATATGTAATAACTTAGAACGCATGTTTGAAATATATTTCGAGTGTAATTCTTGTTCATACAAGCAGCGCGAATCAATCATATATTTAAGCGATCGACTGATAGTGTTGGTACAGAACAAAATACCAATGTCAGATTATTATTATAATACAAGAAGTAACATCTTTCCCCACTTAACCTCACACATGTGTGCTGGGACTGGCTATGATCCGGAAGAAAATGGGCGATGTCTTGCACCCAGCACATTGGAAGAGTCCTGGAGCACCTTCAACCTCGACACGTCTGAGGGCTTCACCCGCCCGGCGTTAAGCACCACAATGACAGTATTCATACCTATTGTCTAAGTCACATGGGCGGGTCCCGTTTAAGCTCGTGGAAGGCCCTTGCGCAGTGGAGGGGGCCTTTATCCGTAGGGGTACAAAAATATTCCAAAAATAGTACGGGCTCTGCACTGGACTGCACAACAGGCTGTGCGGGCCCATCTACCATCGGAGGCCCATAATTGCATTCACAGGGGCTTGAAGGTAACAATTACACATTTTCTCAGTATTGACGTGGCGTCAAAAATCGCAAATCTGACACGTTTGAAAAAACACCTCTAGATACTGGTAGTTTCGATACAATCATCTCCAATTGAACGATAATTGGGCACCTGTTGTTCAAACAAATGGGCGGGTACTGCTCGGAAGTGTCGCTACTAGAAAAACCGGGCCACCATTCTGGCACCTGAACAAAAAAGGAATATATACCTTGAAGCAGAAGCCGGGCGACTCATCGTCAAATGATCTCTGTAACACCGTGAATGAAAATGAGGTTTGGCTTTGTTGTAGTTAATATACACCACAAAATCATAATACAAGCGTATTGTACAGAAAGTTTATTCCTTACAGCTGTTCTATAGTTGATGGTGCATCGAATGTGGCGATTCCAGCAGTACGGCTGAGTTGCTCGCTCGTTCTTGGTCGATCTGATTACGTACCATATATCGGCTTCATGCAAGTAGAGGAACTGATATTACAACGATACCATTCACTTTGACAATGTGCGAAAGGCAATGATTTTCCCTGTTTGTTTCAAGACAATATGTTCTAAATCATTTCTATTAAAACTAAATTCGAATGTACTGTTTATCTTCAAGAGGTTTTTGCAACTCCTCATGTGTTGTATGTATGCAGACGTACAGAACCCGTCTTGGCCCAAATGATTGCTGCACTTATTGCTATTTATGAACGGGAAATTTGATTCATGGTACCATTATTGGGGGCCCACAGGTCACTTCCCAGGCTGAGTGTATATAACTGCTGCAAGAAGACCTGACGAAAGATAATGATGATCGATAAAAAGCGACCTTGAGCAAGGCAGGAAGATAACGACAAGATGACGGACGTTTTAAGTGCTGGTAGCAGGGCGTTGTCCAGCATATTGAAACTGTGACGCAATACCACCTTATTGCCTCCACTATATACTAATATATATATATATATATATATATATGTAAATATATATATATATATATATCAAATATATTATATATGAAACATAGAGAAATGCCATGTTTTCCGTAAGTTGAAGGTAGGGTTGCTTTTACAGAGGAGCGAGATGCGCACTTAGCGTAAATCATTGCCTCGGCTGTATTTGTTCCAATGCAAGGCCACGGATTGTTTTCGATTACACTTGGTCTGTGAACGATACCAAACAGCGGATTGCCTACATAAATGTAACCGGATGTCATATACATTGGACTTGAATTCGTTAGTTACAGATGTAACGTCAAAATGTTATGATGAAACATAGAGAAATGCACCAAGTTGATAACAGACGTGCACTTAGCTAAATCATTGCCTGGGGTTCCAATGCAAGGGTTGAAGTTGGTAATGAATTTCGAATATATATGAACCCATCGCGTGTCTCGAGCTAGAGTGAGTCGCATCATTCTAGTGAAGTTATTCACCTCGATATGAAGATAAAATGGCCGGCGTTGTGTCGTGAGGTAGCAATCAACCGTCGCCAAAGAATCGCGATTCTTCTTTGATCGGAGCTGTAATTGTTGTTTACGATCCAGAAGAAATACAATTAATGAAAGCCCTCCTACTCGGAGGCTGTGATGGGGTGCAATTGCGCTGATGAAACCAGACGATGTTAACGCAATGTAAGAATGGGACATGTCTCTTCGTTCTTATTAACGTCAGTCGTAGCAAGGAATTATCCGACGTTTACATTGCTGTTGGACACCATAAACTGACGACACGACAGTGCTGACGTTAATTACAGTTAAGTCTGGCGTATTCCTGAAATATCTCTGGACCAAACCATGTTCTAAATCCCCATAGATAAACAGATGCAAAACGATTTTAATGATAAGAAAACCCCAAGCAAATAGTCACAGTGATATACTCCACTTGGATAACACAAGTGATAAGTTACAAAATCGTCCACACTTTTGACAATGTTATCCCTCATAATTCTATATTCATTTATCGATTATAGCCCCAACGTTCCGACGCAATGTCTGATTCTAAACTAATCCCTAGCATACAACGGGGGGAAAGACGACGATTATGTTTGTAAGACACTGATGTGGCCGCTGGTTGTCTTAAAATATAATACTAATAATGCCTTTATTTCGTGTATCACCTAACGGTTTGTGTTGGACCATGTGTTAATCGTTGTGCAGCGTTCAATCAGGCAAAGGGATAAGGATTATGCAACTGCCGATTTGTTGAATGGACTATGAGCGATAACTACATCCTCGACACAGGCCTCGTTTTGCAACACTGCATTGTAAATGTGAGGGTCTTTAGAACCGTCTCAAAATATTGATCCGTTCATGTACCTGGTCATTGTAAAAGGCCGACCTTTTGCTATGCTTGGCAGTCCCATTCATTTACCTAGATGTAAAACAATCCGACCCTTATTGGAGGCACCTCCCTCCTAACCATCACATAGTGAGCCCCATAGAGCCACCTCAACAGCAACGGACTAATGAGAAACGTCGACAAGAAGGTATAATGCTTAAGTAAGAATCAATCACATCGCATCAACATACATATGATGTACTGATATAATTATGTTTCAATAAGCTATGGTTCCGTGTAGTGTGTCTCGTAGACGTCCGTGTAAGAAAATATGGATCATGGTCAATAGCATTGACACATGTTACAAACTGATGTTTGTTGTTTCCTTCAGACAAACGCGATTCCTTCATTATTTTTTATTCGACGTGGATTTATTTCTGAATGTGTTCGTAAGCTGCTGATGATTACCGGTCGTATGTAACAGCTTTGTTGATACTTAATATTAACGCCAACTCATTTCCGTCATTGTTCGCACAATGTGTCTGACATAACGATGACTGACCATACCAAGCAGCTAAATCCGCACTTAGAGAAACTTTTATTGAACTACATGTAACCAGCAAAAGCGCTAAGACAACTGGTGACTTTATCAGAACATGCAGCACATAATATGATAAGCAGCAGTCTTAATGATACAGGTAATGGCGATATACTGAATATAATTGATATAACTGTGATGCTGATTGGCTTCTTTCAAAACTCCATCCCAGTTGTATTGATGCAGTCGTTGATGTACATCGTATGCATTTACTGATAAAGCTGTCGATGCAACCAGAATGAATATACCATTTAGAAGAAAACTGTAGTATTAATAAACCTCAATGGCTCAATCACAAAGCCAGAAACAATAATCTGAGGCAAAAGTTTAGGATACAGAACAACATCGATATTTGATATCATCGCAAAACAGTAACGTGTTAGTAAAACAGAAATAAGACAAGCGCGAAGATCATTTGCGGACAGTATAGAAAAATCAAATACAAACTAACACAAGGCATTTTACGGCTCTGCAAGGTCAGTACTAAACACTAACGAAACCATAAGACCTCTATTGGATAGTGCCGATCATGTAATTTCGGAAGAAAAAAAGGCGCATTTTTACTTAATGATTACTTTGCATCCGTATTTACTGTCGAGATAGCATGAAGCTCTTTTCCATTTCTCGTTACATGAACACCTCCGCAACTACCATGACTTGGCTTATTGAAGCCAAGATATACATCTCGAATATGTCACTGACTATAATAGCCTACTTCTGAGTGTCATTACAAAACTACAAACCTACGAAGGATCGATGCTTGATGCGGGCTTATATACCTAATGACCGACTTAGAAAACAAGATGGTCTACACGATTATGTCTGGCACATTGAATCATTACACACACGTGCGCACACACACACGTGCACACACACACACACACACACACACGTGCACACACACACACACACACACACACACACACACACACACACACACACACACACACACACACACACACACCATAAAACAACATATGCTTAAGTGTTATTAGGTAGACATTAAACACTATTGCTATCGCCGAATGATTGCGATGAGACTGTAATCCAGACGAGGTGTCTTCTCCGTAAAATATGCTGTCATTATGTATTACAGCCGTTGTCCTACCACTACTGGATCGGTGCATCACGCATGTGCACCACTTGTCATTGCACCTCGCGGACGCGTTATCTTCAAATACACAACTGTGAGGAGTCGGATAGGCTGACTGTATAGCAAATGATGAGGCCATGGTACGTCGCCCGAGGACTGCTGCAGGAACACTTTACTTGGTGCATGAAAGCCAATATATCCTGATAATAATTAAGCCTTGTACGCAGCAAAGACTAGGGGCTGCCTTCAAGAATTAATGTGACATAAAAAATTTAGCTAATGTAAGTTTTAGTGGCGTCTCACCATTATGCATTTATGGCACATATTCAAGGTATTTTCATAAGATAAGGTTCTATTTTATAACCCATCACCATTATGACGTCATGACTATAAGTCATAGCACCGACCATCTACATATTCATTAACGACATAACGCACATATTCAGAGTTGTTTATATGCAGCGTACTCCGCCATCAGTATATTTTTCCTCCGCGTATTTATCAGGTGCATTATCCGCGATGTACTCCTGTACTTACACTTACTCAATGCTTACAACATGATATCATTCTTTGCCGATGAATTGTAACCGGCCGTAAGGAAATACTGAGAGCTAGTATAGATGCGTGGTTAATGTCAATAACATAACTTGGAAACGAGTTTTAACAGCTGTATAGATGGCGTCCTGTTGTCTGATGCCACACAGTCCGTCTTCAAATCGGTTGCGTTAATCCGCCGCAGTGATAAGTTTTGGTTCCTTGCTAAAGCTTTTGAGACACTTTATCAGCCGCGGTTGCTCCCTGAATCGCCAACAGTCTTATGTAAAGAAGTCATGGGCATGACTCAAGATGGAGAAGTCATAGAGTATCTGAAATTAGCGTGGGATGCTACATATATCAGCATCCAGTTACCATCAAAATAAACACCGGTCATCTGCTTTGGTATTGCGGCGTAGATGAACAAGAGACTATTTGCTGAGGATTTTGGCCTCTTTATGTCTGTCTGCTATTTTCCCGACGCAATCTGACAGTCGGTTGGTTACAAATAAGATTCGCTGGTTGTAATAACTGACGGTTGTTACCCACGACGAATGATTATTCACGAGGTCTGATGCACCATCGCCACGATTCCATGGACTGACTGGCGACCTCAATCACGAACAATATCCGCGATGATGCGTTAATGTGATTGTCGTAGACGTTAGTGGAAGGAAAACATATCTTGGAGTTTGCCGTAGAAATATAATGTCAAAATAGGGTGTTAATGAATACCTTTTGGTAAACATTAATCGCTCGACCCCTTATACAGGCATTATGGGTGAATATGCACGCTAGCCCTTTTTCAGCTTCTTCGCGTAAACGTGTGTCGTGGAGGATATTGGACGTTGCCAATGAGGACGCCGCTCTGGTTGAACTATGGTGGGGGTTTGTATTTCCGATACCGCCCTCATGAGTAAAACAACCCTTCTGTATTCGGCTCTCATGTTGCCTCGCGACCCCATTGATGATAATAAGAGTCAAGTTTAATGTGCTGTACATAATGAGCTGCAATGGGAATGTGACAGTTTCGATAAATATTTCTGTCTGGGATATTTTGCGTTTTATTTCATAACAGAATTGAGAAAGCTTTCGGTAGAGGTCGGGTGCACTTATTGACGCCTGTCAAAAACACACACACTTTGATTTATTAATGGATTTGCTTATAATGTAAGCACATTCATCATCAAAAACGAAATCCTGATAAATAACGCAGCAATTCAATCGGACATTGATTCTAACGGGTTCTCGGGCGATGGCAGGAAACTATAATCAGCCGCTACTTTGCTTATAGTCTTCACTCACTCCATCCTTTTAATTTCGGGCGAAATCCCATGGGCAATATGCACAATCAGCATTCCTGTCAAATGACATGTCAACTCGTGACCATAATAACTAAAGGCAGCACTGCTTATGATCAGCAGCATTCTGATTATACAGGAAATAACGATACCCTCAACAAAATTAACAATACCGCGGGGTTTAATGGCTCCGTTATAAAGCTCCAGCTGAGGTAAGCCTCATTGACACATTCGTCTCTGTCTACTTCCGATCCCGGGGATTCTGGTAGCTGGACTGATGGCAGTCCTCAATCCCCCACCACTATGTTAATGTTACTGAACACAATGTTCCTGTATTCTATTTGTATCTAAGGACGACTTATCTGTTCGCGGAAACATGCTACCGAATATGACGATGCGCGAGCCTATTCTATGTGTGTACAAAATGATATCTAGTCAAGCGACACAGATATGGAAATATCAAACTCTCCCACGTGCTTCGTCAACTGAACAACGCCCAGGTATTGTTCGCATTAATGCCAGAGTCAAACCTGATTATCCCATGACAAAAGATGTAAAGGTGTTAAGCAGGGGAATCTATATTATAGCCACGGCAAGACAAAAAACCATTACATTGAGTAATGGGAATGAACCCATGCTGACGATTGTACATTCACGTGGATATATATATATATATATATATATATATATATATATATATATATATATATATATATATATATATATATATATATATATATATATATATATATATATATATATATATATATATATATATATATATATATATATCCTACCACTTTCTCATAGATTGATCATTTTCTTAGTTTAAACCGGCCTTATTTCTCGGGAAGTCGTCATAATCAGCTGGGAGTGGTTACCATGACACCGACTGTTGCAGTAACAGGAGGAAGTGAGGTGAAATTGAAAGCTTTCATCGTTCGAAGAACAGCAAGTACGAACTATTAAGGTATAAAATATTAATGCAAGGATGGTTGACTACGTTCATCGATTACCGCAACGGAACCATATTCAGCTATCAATGCGTGAATTGGCAGCTACAATTTACGGCTTTCGCGGATGCGCAGAGAAATATGCTGTTCGCAATAGCGCACAGATGCCATAAATCTATGCTATAACAGCCGACACAGGATCGAAGTCCGTACAGCATTCACAATCACACTGATAATGGTACAGCTTACACGTAGCGTGTGTACGCAGATATCATAAAGTAATCTATACACAAGACATCATTTTTGTATGGTGGTCATATTTTACTCTACGTGTATTTACCTCACTAATGTTACACCAACCAAAACCACACATGAACCAAAGCAGAATCCTGGCACACATTCACACGCTAAGAACGACCACGCTCCAATTGGGCAATAGTCCATGATCACATACCGTTAACGATCACACTCCGTGCGCTGGGACACTGTCCATGATCACACTCCGTGAGCTGGGAAACTGCCCATGATCACACTCCGTGAGCAGGGACACTGCCCATGATCACACTCCGTGAGCTGGGACACTGCCCATGATCACACTCTGTGAGCTGGGACACTGCCCATGATCACACTCCGTGAGCTGGGACACTGCCCATGAGCACACTCCGTGAGCTGGGACACTACCCATGATCACACTCCGTGAGCGATAGTGTTCGAGCTGAGGTACTGCCCATCATCCTACTCTTTGTTTATCCGTACTGTGTTAACTGTTTCCGTTCCACGGTATGATCCAGCCATGAAGACATAAGGCGACTTCTGTCCTGTAAGGTTTAATTCATTTCATAAGAAATATAACATTTTTCGGAGGTGGATCATTACCCGTACGCCAGGCATTACATGTATATAAACGAAGTTATTCTCACCATAGGTATGTTAATTTAAGGTCTAGAGTATAATTAAGAGTAATTGGATGGCTGGGCGGAACATTGCACCTTGAATGAAGGCGTGTCCCATAATGATATGGTGATGGCAGCTAAATAACGTGCCGCGAGTTTTAATGTGCGCTTCACTCTTTTGTTGACGGGCAATTAGACAATAGCTCCTTCAGATCCCCGAGTGCGTCGACTTCTGGTGACTCGATGATAAACTGCAATGCCAAGCTGCCCTGCATGCATATTTGTTAAATGTCATTATTCAAGTCATTGAGTAGTATAGAGACTGGGAGTTCTGGGGAACCGCCACACTCTATTCTATTCACCCCATGACAGCTTATACAAGATATTTTGCTTATCCCTAGTTAAGAGAAAGGCGCCTCGGACCCGACCCCCCATACGGGGCCGAGCTAGTTTGTCGGTAAACTAGTGTGTCCATAGGCCAAGCTGTCTACACCGTTTGCGTCTATCCACCTCTTTGATTCACACGATCGTGTGATACTTGCTAACAAGCTCCTCTAGGCGTTCCTTTCGGTTTATAAGATCATCGTTTTTAACCTCCAGATCTCTTATAAGATCGTAAAATACGTCGGGACTACCCATAGTTGAGACTATCTCCAGAGATCGTGGTTTGGCTCTCTTTGCTTTCTATTTTCCTCATAACGCCTTTCGCATCCCCTGGATCTATTCTTGGTAGCATGCCTTCGAGCCTCCCCAACGTCTGCCCATCATGGATCCTATAGCCCACAACGCCTTGCGCACCCCTTGGATCTATTCTTGGTAGCATGCAATTGAGCCACCACAACATCTGCCCGCCTTTCGCACCCCATAGATGTTCTTTAGCATACCAGCAGATGGATTTCTTAGGCCTGGTATACCCCTGGTATAGCCTTTTTATCCACACAGCACGCCTTTGTTCTAGCAAATGGATATCCTGTGTATACAAAGGCAGCTCCAACGGTTGGCTCCACCTCGGACGGCCTACACCCAACACACCTCTTGGATATCCTATAGCATACCATTGAATGCCAGCAGATTGATGTCCGGTGCATACAAAACCTCTCCAAAGGTCTACACCACTTTGGATGCCCCCAGGAAGCATGATCCAATACACCAATTTGTCCTACTTTTGAGGTTATATCGATGTCCTGTGTATACAAAAGCCTGGCCAACGGTCTACACCACCTCGGACGCCCACCACCCAGGAAGAACGACCCAGGAGTCCCAACTTTGCGCCCTTTTGAACAAGTGGTACCATGTATGTAAACTACCAATTGCAGTCGAAACTTCTTTAAAACAAATTGGTCTTCGCTCCGATGCATCTCTATCCTCCCATATACTTCTAGAGAGTGCCTACAAAACAACCTCCTCTCGAATATACCCAAAGTCGACTCTCTGGCTGGAAATAGGGGTATTTGGTCGAGAGGTTCTAGTTTCCTTTCTGCAGGGAGGGGGTTTTCGTATGGAGGGCGATGGATTTGATCCAGCTATCGAGGGGCCAACCAACCAAAGACAGCGTGGGAAAGTATGTTTGAACCTGGATTGGGAAACGCGATGGCTACAAGACTCGCACCAAACTCTTCAACAAGGTCGTTTCTAATTTCGAAGCTGGGGAAGTAAGCAAGCATGTAGGAAGCTATCATGCAGAGTATGCAGACTGTCCAGACGCCCACCTTCGCCATACTTTTCTACACCCAGATGTCCAAGACCAAGGCTGCACTCGTATCGAAATCGCAATCTACGGGTACGACAAGGCCACCCAAGGCCATCTGGTGCAAGATACCGCAGACTATCTCGATGGTCACAATATTTTTGTAGTACAACCCCTAGCCGCCCCATGGACGAACCTAGCTTCCGTACTGAATCGCTGTGTGGTGCTTGCAAACAGGTCTTCGGGAGAACTATTTGTTGGCTGGTATGCACATGCCACAACACGTCGGATAATGGGCATGCAAAAAGCTGGATACTACCGACGATGACAAATGAGAGAAAACGATACTGTGGGCAGCAGAAGACTTTGGCTTTCGCCAGTGTCCCATATTTCGGATAGTCATGTCCTACGACGACCATTCGATATCATTTGCACCACTCCGTTGCTTTAAAAATTTGGCCCCACTATTCTGTGCGCATCCAAGATACCGACATTGCTATTCCAAAGCGATCGCGACAAGGGTGCCAGATGGTATACACAGGAGTACGTAGAATGCATTAGACGACAAAGAAGTGCCAAGCAATTGGAAGGAACAAACAAGCCTAAATTCTGGAAGAAGTTCCCGAAGTAGCAATCCAGTGGGAGATATCTATGTGTTCTATCCGCAACGCCTAAAGCGCATGGAGGATATCCTAGATGCAAAGAATGCAGAACTGTAGAGAGAAGCTGCCTGGCAATACCAGGAAGAAGAAAGAGAGCCCTATGCAAAGCAACAGCAGATCCGAGAGAAAGAATTGGAAGAGTTGCAATCCATAGATACTGCTTCTATCGAGCGTCGAGAGTACCTGGCAGAAACGAAATAGGGGATTTTAGGATGTTTGTCGGAAGGGATAACATCCCAGAATGTTGGGTCTAGGGTGGTTCTCGGATATCGGTGTTGAGAGGGGGAAGAAAAGAGTGCTCGGATTTTTCTAGAGGACACCCATCGTCCAGACCATATGGTTGTAGTATGGCCCTCCAAGGCTCTGGGGAAGATTCTAGAGGGGTGCAAGGAGATCTTCAAAAACTCGGTGGATAGGCTGGACCACTTTGTGTATTGGATGGAGTTGCGAAGACTTCTCTTTGGAGATCCAAATCCAGACTGAGAAGACGTTACGCCCGCGAGGTGGAGAACCTATTATGTGGAATCCGATATCCGTAGTGCACGCCCAACTTCCTGGTATATTCGAAACATTAGAAGCTTCTGCAGAATCGGCAAGCAGCTTGGATGCAATAGCGAAGGACTATGTAGTTCTAGAGGACTACGCATCGCCATATCTTGTAGAAACCATAGCACCCAAAGCACCAGATCTGTCCTACACTGCAGCCAAGGAAGAGGGTGTATACAAGTGTACCCAGTTTGCAAGAACAACCTTCCGAGGGTCCAAACTCACAGTGCACTTCTTGGAGCTAGATGGGTCCGAGTTTGCGGCCTATGGATACTTTCTGGAAAAAGAAGTCGAGCGGCTCTCGGAATCACTGGATAAAATACAGGGCCCGATTGTATGCAAGTTGGATGCACTCCGCACCACTCTTACAAATAACCTATCCAGACTAGTTGCAATCGTATATATATATAGGCCATCCGCTCTGGTATATATATATCTATATATATATATATATATATAGGAGTAGGACTATATATATATATATATATATATATATATATATATATATATATATATATTGCCTATATATATATATATATATATAGTATATATATTGTTATATATATATGGGCGTATATGGATATGGGAAGGCATCTATATATATGCTGTAGTATTGCCAAGCACCTCCAAGGTACTGCTCTATATATATATTGTAGGCAAGACATTGGCAAAACAAGCCGAGTGGGTTGGGAAGACTGGGTGGGCGCAGGTGGGCTGGGTTGGGAAGACTTGTTGGGCGGGGGTGGGTGTGGGTGGGAAGACCATTTGGAGCTGTAGTCTTGGGTACCAATACTATGCCATCTGCAGAATACCTCTCCGAAGAAGCAGAGCAAAAACCTACATGCAGACAAGGGAAAAATCTCCTTTGCTGCCGCGAAAAAACAGTATGACATCGAGTCCAATAGGCTATCGAAAATATGGGCAAACGAGGGGCCAGCTAGCTTTATTGAGGACTCCGAGAATAGCAATCCAACCAAGGCCCCCCAAAGAGTCTTCTAGTAGTAATTTAAATGCGGTACTGGCGCACGGAGGCAACCGAGATAATCCCACCAACTACAATGGATTTTGGAAGAAGCCCCACCCAAACTACCATTCCACAACGCGCCACGATATGGCATCCCTAGTGTATACGATTTCTACTATACAATGCGAAATATAGAGAACAAAATATAGAAAAAAAGGTGGACACTATTGGAATCCGTAGAGGAGGAAATAGACGACAATTTGTCGGAAGACGATAAAGAAGATGTTCGAACCAATGTAGGAACGATTGCGACTGTAGGGTCGTCTTCGACATCATTGCAAATGGTGGGATACGCATTTCTAGCATAGAAAGTCTGGAAAATTACAAAGAACCATTTGGAAACCACTTCGTATTTCCTACCAAAACCAGAACCCCCCAAGCCTACCCCAAGTCGGGACATTGGACCCAAGTCTACCCCAGGTCGGGACATTGGACCCTGGCCTAGGCTAGTTGGGCGGGACCATTTCTACATGGAATAGTCTATAGGGCAGGCAAATAGATCGCTTGGGGCAGATACCACCATTGGGAGAGGCTTTATAAGCTATAGGGCAAACAAATAGATCGCTTTGGGCAGACCAAGAAACCATTTGGAGAGGCTTTGTAGAGACAAATAGATCGCATACCAAAGAAACTATTGGGAGAGGCTTTGTAGGATATAGGGCAGACCAGGATTTGTGAAGGCTATAGGGCAGACCAGGATTTGTTGGCTATAGGGCAGAAAAATAGATCGCTTGGGGCAGACCAAAGATACTATTGGGAGAAGCTTTGAAGGCTATAGGGCAGACCAGGATTTGTAGGCTATAGGGCAGACCAGGATTTGTCGGCTATAGGGCAGATTAATAGATCGCTTGGGGCAGACCAAATAAACCATTTGGAGAGACTTTGTAGACTATAGGGCAGACGTTGGGGAGGCTCGATGGCATGCTACCAAGAATAGATCCAGGAGGTGCAAAAGACGTTGGGCGGAAAAAAGAAAACAAAGATACCAAACCACGATCCCTGAAGATAGTCCAAACTATGGGTAGTCCCGACGTTTTGTACGCTCTTATAACTACCTGTATGGGTGGGCGATGAGTCAACCTTTGCCAGCTCCAGGTATTGAGTGGGTGGATCAGCCGACCGATACAGAACCATCCCGACAATGCCAAAACCGGATGTATACTCGAGGTTGATCATACCCGACAATGCCAAAAACGCCGGAATGTCTGTGCAGAATGGTTGTCAGATACTCGAGAACCTGCGCAATACAGAGAAGAATGTGGTCTGGCGTTACCTATCTCTGGGAACCCTTGTATTCAATCAGCATGATGAACACATATCTGCGTACGGTTGCCGCCAGCGACTTTGAGAAGGACCTGTGATGAACAACTCTGTGTTTGTTAAAACCATGGAGAATCTCAATAGGCGAGTGGACGTCAAGAGTGTGCGCTCGGCAGAAGAGGAAAAAATACGCAGGCTTGTGGCCAGTCCCGCCTATGCTCGACATAAAAGTATTTGATGATGACCTGGCCACCCTGCAAATGCACAAGACCCGCTAAGTGTTAAATCGTCTGGTGCATGTAGGTATGTGCATACTCGACCTCTCCAAGCACCTGATGTACGACTTCTTTTATAACACAATAAAGTCCTGATATATAGACACGGGTTCGCTGCTTCTGGAGATCCGCGCAACGGACGTGTATGCAGAAATGAAAGGAGATAGTGACCTCTTTGATACTTGTTCAGTAATGTAAACAAGAATGTGCTAGGAAAGGAGTATGTTGGTCTACGCCCATAGATGTACTCGATCCTGATGTCTGACGAGGGTGAGATTAAAAGGGCTAAGGGAGTGAAGAAGGCTGTGGTTTAGAAAAACCTAAGCCACGCACAGTACATGGAGTATCTATTCACAAAGAAGCAGTTTCGTCATGGGATAAACATGCTACGCAGTGATGGTCATAAGATATATGGGCTCTCCTTTTGATTCAACGAGATCGATAGCCGCGAACGGTGTAGACACTTTGGCCTATGGGCACAATAGTTTACCGACAAACTAGAACAGCCCCGTTTGGGGGTCGGGTCCGAGGCGCTTTTCTCTTAATTTAGGTGAGCACAAAGCCTTGAATAAGGTGTCAAGGGGTGAATAGTATGGAGGGTGGCGGTTCGCCAGAACCCCTACTCTCAATACTACTCATTGATATGAATATATCTTTTGAATGAAGATTTGGGAAACTTATATGCTCTATACCCGGAGAATATTCAATAGACATACAATGTTACGGCAGTTCCCGCCGTTTAATTTGCTTTACAAGGACCTCAGTCTTGTTTCTCCGCGCCATTCGCCAGGTGGCGCTCTGGTTGTTGTTATGCTTCCGCCCAAACGGAAAACGTGCTATCGAAATTTATCTCCCCAAATCTCCCGGAAAAGTGGTATGTAATTGTTTAATTCCCATGTAATATGAAGTAAAACCTTCCCTATATCACATGTATTAGTGAGGCTGTTTGTATGATTCAGATCATGACAATATTTCGTGTAGCATCATCAGTGTTCCAACTTTCTAATTGAATGTCACTTTTGTATAAGAATATTTTCATAGCTTTATTGTCTCTATTATTATAACACTTACCAGATCTCTCTTTGTGAAATGCAGTTTTCACGTTACGAAAAGACGGCGTAAAATAAACGGATGATGCACCTTAACTAGCGTCATTATTACTCGGCGCCGACCGGACCCAGTACAGTGAAAACACTTTTAGGAGTGAGGAGCCACGATGATGATCGCGGGCGTATCGAAGTTCGGCCGTCCCCTCCCCTCAAGCCATCCTTGAAGGCGACGGAGAGTAACCAAGTCTATTTGATGCGAAAGAAGATCGCTGAACAAGAAAAACGGATCCTCGAGCTAGAGGTGACCCAGTTGGAACCTGAGATCTCAAAGATGGAGAGGGAGTTGTCAAAAACAGCAGAACAACACCTCTCGTCGAACCGGTCAACTCCACGACAGAAGTTGAACTTTGCCAGCTCCACGCCGTTAGATGCCCCTACCGGGCAAGTGAATGCTGATAACGACATGACTACACGCGACCCAAGAAACGATTCAACCGTCCCAGTGAGAGGAGCCGCTGGACCTGACCCCACCAATCAGCCACAACCAGTTACGCCGACTGACACCTGGCGTAACCTGAGTAAAATACCCGAGTTTGTGCCGGTGACTCCCGCCGCTGACAAGTCACTCGGATCAAAACATGACGAATCGTCGGCGATAGAGAGACTCGGTGATCTGCTGTCGTTGCGAGATGACAGACTCCCGCGGATGGAGCCGGCGGTGTACAGAGGCGACCCGCTAAAATTCGTCGAGTGGATGCACTCTTTCGAATGCCTCATTGAGAAACGGACGTCATCATCAGCAGAAAGACTTCATTACCTGAGCCAATACACTGCTGGAGATGCAAAGGAGACTATCCAATGGTCACTGACATTGGACGGTGAGACCGCCTACGACGAAGCCAAGAAGACTCTGATCAGGAGGTTCGGAGACAAGTTCAAGATTTCCGAAGCATTTCGACGCAAGCTGAACGAGTGGCCGCAAGTGAAACCAGGTGACAGTGTCGCACTACAGAAACTGTCTGACTTCTTATCTCACTGTCAAACCGCTATGCAGTCCATCAGCTATCTGAAGTCGCTAGATAGCCCAGAGGAGAACAAGCGCATCATGCAGAAGCTTCCGAAGTTCATCACTCATCGCTGGAGCAGAGTCGTCGACCAGTGGCTGTATAACCCGGACGGAGAGGGACAGTTCCCGCCATTCTCCGCCTTCTGTGAGTTCGTGAGCAAGGAAGCCAGAGTCGCCAACGGACCCGGAGTCTTCACAACCCAAGACGACAAGGGCGATCGAGATCGAGCTAAGTCAACGAGACCTAAAACACACAAGACATCGTCCTCCTTCACATCTCAGACTGAGCAAAACCAAGAAGAGAGGAAGAAGCCGTACTGCTGGCACTGCAAAGGAGAACACTACATCAGCAAGTGCGAGGCGTTCTTCAAGTTGTCTGTACAAGAACGTAAGGACTGGATAAGGAAGAACGGCAGATGTTATGGCTGTGCCTCGAAGGGCCACCTTTACGGCGACTGTCGCAGGAAGGATTCGAACCTTCTGGCCGAAGGAACTCCGGCCGCTAAGAAACCGTCTAACAAAGGCTCCGACACGCAAAAAAAAGAAGCCGAGAAGACAGGGAAGCAGACCCACAAATCGTCAGTGTACAGGACCGAAACTGATGAAGCCAGACAATTCCACTCGATGATCGTACCCGTGTGGCTGTTCCACAGTGACACCCCCGACAAACGCATAAAAACATACGCCATGCTTGACAACCTATCAGATGCGTGCTTTGTCGCCGATGATCTTGTAGATGAGCTCGGACTCCCTACGCAACCTGTCGACCTGACGGACGCTGACGGACGCGTTCGTGGAGAGCCGAATCGCGCACGACCTCATAGTCTGTGGAAACGATCAACGTGATAAAATCCGCCTGCCTGGTACGTACAGCAGGCCACAGATTCCCGCCAGCAGAAGCCTCATCCCCGCTCCGGAGACAGTGAGGAGATGGGCACACCTAAGGAGGATCGCCGACGAACTCAGCGACCCCGAGAACGATATCAAAATCGGCTTACTGGTAGGATTCAACTGTTCTACCGCCCTCATGCCAAGAGAGATCATAACAGCTGGAGAGAACGAACCGTACGCCGTGAGAACTCGCCTCGGCTGGGGCGTGACCGGCGCGATGGACGACAACCATCAAGACGTGACTAAAAAATCAACACTTCTCCTTCAAGACAGCGACGAAGGAAGTAAGTCCCAGGCAGATCAAGGAGATGTTCGAGATGGACTTTAACGAGAAAACTAGCGACAACAAGACGTCTGTTGAGGATCAGACATTTCTGAAGATAATGGATGAAGGCATCTGCACGAACGAAAAACGATCACTTCGAACTACCACTGCCGCTGAGAGACAACACTTCTCTCCAAAACAACAGAGGCCTCGCCGAAGCAAGACTGAGAGGTCTACAGAAACGTCTGATGAGAGACAAGAGGTACCGAGATGACTACTCCACTTACATGAGGGATCTGATTGATCACAAGTACGCTGAAGAAGCTCCGTCGCTGAACGGGCCAGATCAGAACGTATGGTATATTCCTCACCACGGGATATATCAGAAGGACAAGCTGAGAGTCGTGTTCGATTGTAGTGCCGACTTCCAGGGCCAATCACTGAACGCACGCCTGCTGCCGGGACCTGACCTGCTGAACAGTCTCACAGGTATCCTGTACCGATTTTGAAGGGAACGTGTCGCGTTCAACTGTGACATCAAGCAGATGTTCCACCAAGTGAGTGTGGATCCCAAGGACCGAGACCTGTTGAGGTTTCTGTGGTGGAAGGACGCAGGTATGACCACGACATGCGAGTATAGGATGACGGTACACCTGTTCGGTGCCAGATCTTCGCCTGCCTGCGCACATTACGCCCTGAAGAGCACAGCACACACCGCTGGGGTAGCGAGCAAAGTCTGGAAGCCGCCAATTTCATCGAACGTGACTTCTACGTCGACGACGTCCTGACATCAGTTCCCACTCCCGAGGAAGCCGTCAACTTGCTGCAGGCAACCACAGCCCTCTGCGCCAAGGGAGGATTTCACATACACAAGGTAGCCTCCAACTCAAAAGAAGTCATCGCGTCCGTGAATGAAGAGGATCGCGCGAAGTCGATCATGCACTTGGATCTCAGAGAACACGACCTGCCCCTGGAGCGAGCTGTTGGAATCCAGTGGTGTCTTCAGTCAGACAACCTGATGTTCAACATCACCATCAAAGACAAGCCATTCACGAGGAGAGGTATACTCTCGACGATAAGTTCCATCTTCGACCCCCTCGGCATCATATCCCCGATCCTGTTACGTGGCAAGCAGATCCTACAGGAACTATGCAGAGATCATCACGGCTGGGACGATCCCATCCCAGAAGAAATCAAGGCCCAGTGGGAGAAGTGGCGACGAGAGCTCCTCAAACTTCAGGAGCTGAAGGTTCCGCGCTGCTACAAGAATCCCGACTTCGGTAACACTCAGAGAGTCGAGCTGCATCACTTCTCCGATGCTTCGGAGTCCGGTTACGGTCAATGTAGCTACGTGAGGATCATCGATACGACAGGCAAGATCAACGTGAGCCTGGTGACGGCGAAGTCAAGAGTGACCCCCCCTCAAGGCTGTAACTATACCCCGACTCGAACTGATGGCCGCAGTCACATCATCTCAAGTCTCAACCCTTCTTAATAGAGAACTCGGCTACACAGAAGCGAAGCACTTCTTCTGGAGCGACAGCACCGTTGTGTTGTCCTACATTTCCAACGAGTCCAAGAGGTTCCACACGTTTGTCGGAAACCGAGTGCAGCAGATCCGTGACGCATCCTCGCCTGACCAATGGCATCATATTGAAGGGAAACTGAACCCCGCTGACCTAGCCTCGAGAGGAGCAGCTGTCGGGGAGCTGCTAGAAAACGAACTGTGGTGGAAGGGCCCACCGTTCCTGCTGAGAGATGCACCTCTTCCCCTCGACGACATCGATTCCCGTCTCAAGACTGGAGACCCTGAGGTCAAGAAGATGACCGTACACTCTACGACTACAACTTCTGCCAAACCAGAACGCGATCACGTACTGACGAGTCTGGAACGCATCTCCGTCTGGCACCGAGCGAAACGACTCATCGCTCTGTGTCTGTCATTCAAACCCGGAGCACAGGAGAGAACACAGCTCACGTCGAACCAGCTAGAAGCCGCTCAAACAGTCATAATTCGTCTCGTGCAACAAGAGAACTTCGTGGACGACTTGAAGAACCTCAGGAGAAAGAAAAAGCCGACCGTCTCCAGAGGAAGCAAGCTCGAAAGACTCGATCCATTTCTGGATGAGGATGGACTTATCAGAGACGGCGGCAGGGTAAGAAGAGCCAACGTTCCCCGGGAAGAAGCCCACCCAGTCCAGTCGTTCTCCCGAAGTCCCACCACGTGACCCGTCTGGTCATCCAGCACTTTCACTTCAAAGTCCACCATGCCGGCAGAAGCACAACACTGAACGAGATCAGGGCGTCCGGATTCTGGATCCTACAGTCCAGGACGGCAGTTTTCGTCGTGAGTATGGAATTGCGTCACCTGCCGGAAGCTCAGGGGCCGGCCTTCTGGCCAGAAGATGGCAGACTTGCCACAAGACCGGATGGAGCCAGCACCTCCATTTACGAACTCGGGAGTAGATCTCTTCGGACCATTCTACGTTAAACAGGGCCGCTCAGACAAGAAACGCTGGGGGCGTCCTGTTCACTTGTTTGGTGACGAGGGCGATCCACATAGAGGTCGCTCACTCGCTGGACACGAGCTCCTTCTTAAACGCCTACCGACGCTTCGTGGGACGACGTGGGGCCATAAGACGTCTGCGCTGCGACCGAGGCACCAACTTCGTCGGGGCAAAAGCGGAGTTGGAGGCGGCTCTTCACGAGCTGGACACGTCAAAGATACAGAGCGAGCTGCTGAAGGACCAATGTGACTGGTTCGAGTTTAACATGAACTTTCCGCTCTCTAGCCACATGGGCGGAGTGTGGGAAAGGATGGTGAGATCGATTCGCGCCGTACTGTCCGAACTGCTGGAACGTCATGGAAGCCAACTCGACGACGAACTGCTTGAGACTCTTATGGTGGAGGCTGAAATGACCGTCAACTCACGACCGCTCACACTTCCGGACACAACTCACCCCAAGACGTCAATCCCGATCACTCCGTCGCAGCTGCTGACACTCAGAAAAACAGTCGTCCTCCCTCCTCCTGGGAGATTTGTTCAAGAAGATCTCTACTGCCGACGTCGCTGGCGACGCGTTGCAACACCTGGCCAATGAGTTTTGGACAAGATGGCGCAGAGAATTCCTCCCAACACTCACCGAACGTCGCAAGTGGACGCGCGAGAAGGACAATCTCCAGCCCGGCGACATCGTGCTGATGATCGACAACGACGCGCCGCGATGCAACTGGCCGAGAGCAGTCGTGACCAAGACATTCCCCGGCGATGACGGACTGGTACGCAAGGTCGAGGTCTGAAAAAACCTGTCCAACTACGAGAGACCTGTTCACAAACTTGTGTTGCTTCTGAGACCGGGTACCCCCGTCGAGGGAGCCAAGTGATGTTTACATGTTTGTATGTTTGTATTGTTTGTATTGTACCCAATCCAGGGGAGCCATGTTACGGCAGTTCCCGCCGTTTAATTTGCTTTACAAGGACCTCAGTCTTGTTTCTCCGCGCCATTCGCCAGGTGGCGCTCTGGTTGTTGTTATGCTTCCGCCCAAACGGAAAACGTGCTATCGAAATTTATCTCCCCAAATCTCCCGGAAAAGTGGTATGTAATTGTTTAATTCCCATGTAATATGAAGTAAAACCTTCCCTATATCACATGTATTAGTGAGGCTGTTTGTATGATTCAGATCATGACAATATTTCGTGTAGCATCAGTGTTCCAACTTTCTAATTGAATGTCACTTTTGTATAAGAATATTTTCATAGCTTTATTGTCTCTATTATTATAACACTTACCAGATCTCTCTTTGTGAAATGCAGTTTTCACGTTACGAAAAGACGGCGTAAAATAAACGGATGATGCACCTTAACTAGCGTCATTATTACTCGGCGCCGACCGGACCCAGTACAATACAATGTCATTTTGATATCATATGTTTCGACTGAGACCTGGGGCACCCGCTGACCCCGCGCCCCGCTCTGCCAAAACCATAGGAGATGCTGTCAGTCACAGATGCATTGTACAAAACGCTAGGTTGCAGAACGGTGGCACCATTCTTAGCTTAGGCCGGACTATTTCTCAGTCAGTACACCAGCTTTGTAAGTCCATCGGGTCATATGTACACCCAGCAATCTGTTGGCTGAACTGAACACGTATAGGATACAGGCAATGTGGTCTGTCGGTGGTAGCCCTACAAGACGTGTGAGTAGACGTCTTACTTTCTCTAAAACCGACGCAATGAAAAAAAATTGAGATCGATTCAGACAACTACCAAACACCCAACAAACCCAAGTGATGGAGTGTTAGAATGCAATGATGTCCATAGATAATTTTATCCCTCTTCGGCGGGAGATTTCATCCATGGTAGTTAGTTATAGTTCGATCAATTTGGGAAGCGGTAAAAAGTCCGAAACACAGAAACATGTTTGTTTTCAAGTTCAACACCACGCGCATCGCGCATGCTAAGAATGACGTGACCCATCGAAGACTAATGCTATGGCAATGCGGATGAGACGGCGGGATATCGCGGGAAATCACGCGACCCAATATTTTCCAAAGTGGCAGTCATCGTATCACGATTTTTTTCAGAAATGATATTTAGATGGCATTTCTTAAAGAATAGCGTCGAGTGGGGGTAGGTTTTTTCGTGCGTTAGGACTATATTTGGTACAGGCTCTTGATATATGTTATTTTCTAGATGAGTTATGCAGAACTTTAGCCAAATGCGTTTTCGTGGACACGCGGAAAATGTTGAAGCAGAACGGTATATATTACCGTTCGACCGGAGCTATGTCAGTGGTAGGTTCAAAGTTGTATTTTGGTTAATTGGGCCCGTATGTTAATCGATATGTTAATCCAGACAATATATTACTGCATGTGCTACTGTGTGTTGGCAGAGATTTGTTGTAAATATACGACTTATGAGGAGATTACTAGTTGCACTGCTAAGACGATGATACCGAATCCAACACATCGCTAGCTGAACCCGAATGCGCTGCCGCAATTGCTCTACCTTATGGGGAAAGTTTGGCATGATTAATTGAACACTCCCACCTGTGGCTTCATTGCACTCAACATATACACCTGTGGCCTTATTGCATATTGCTGCTGAATATACTGCAGTCAAAAAAGCAAGGTAAGTATAATAACTACTACAGCAGTAACGAACCTGTGGTAATTATTTGTTTCCTGCTGACGATATAATGAGGCCTTTTTCATTGGACATCATATACAATACGTAAATTGTGCCATTGTGACATCTTCAATACACAATATGTGCACTATATGACCCTTTACGCCATTGTAGAATCAGCTTCATGCGTTCATCTTGTGAGGTGTATTTTATATACAGGCCTTAATAAACATTTAAATGAATAACTGTGCGTCAATGCTTGCGCAGCTTATCGTCCAATCCGTCAACGTATGGATATACTCTGATATTGTATTGCAAAAGTATCTTGCTTTTTTTGCAATTGTCAAACTGTGGAGATATGTCATACGCATATCATACACAATGTACCGAGTTTTGGACAACCAAACTTTCGATGTTCAAATCAATTATGATTCTAGCACTCAAATTCTGGACATTAAAAGATTCATCACACATTATTATGATAGAAGAAATGAACGGTTACCAACGGCGGAATGGAAATTATCTAGTAACGATACACTGGTGCCTCAGGGAAACTGCTTGATTAATGAAGTGCGTCAACTCAATCCATCCCACTAATAATCCGATCAGTTGGTTTCACCAAACAGCCCCATGTGACTCAATCACGTGGTCCTTCCAGAATACATCCCTTTCAACAATCTGATGGCGTAACGCCTCGTGCTAGGAGGAGAGTTACAACGCGCCACAACACTACATTAGCCTTTTTAGTGACTACGGTTTATGACTTCAGAACAGCAATTCACTCACTTGTTTTACCAACTGATGCGCTTCTGTTCTGTTGCAATGGAATGATTATTGTAGATTGCTCAAAAACCAAGACATTTAGATTTATTTACTTGTAATTGCTGATCCATAGATTTACCATAATAGAGGACCAGTCTCTCTTAGCTCGCCCAGTACAGTTAGAACCGACGGTTTTATTTATCAGGGGGAACCACGAACGTCGACCAATACGCCCATTAGATAGCAGATTATAAGATCAGGGCGGATGAACGCAAATAACAATGGTCCCATGTACCACTATATAATTTGAGATGAACTCCACTTGGGGAATCCAAGATGGCCACTGCACAGCTTCCATTAAAAAATACTCGCTTCATCATAACTTCCACACAGATGACATATTAACTTGGCATGAATCGGTCCCGACTCTCTTACTCCCCCATATTATCAGCAAGTTTATGCGATTATTACCGCTGAACTGTTACAGACCCTGTGACACACTGCACACTTATTATAGTAGGTTCATTTGCCATCCCATTGCTCAGTCGCCGAGTGTACCCACCATCGCACTGGCGAATCTAGTGGCGTAATTTGTGCCTTAAACTCGCATATTCAAAATTTAGTGGAATATCTATGTGCTGCTAATTCATTACGAGGTCATACGAAGTGATAAACCAATGTTATATGATAACATAACTTTGCGGTGCAATTATGTAATTTTGCAATCTATTATGTTGGTATGCATGTGCTCTTGTTTTGTTAGCCGCTCCATGAACGATTTTATCATGGCTGAACAAAGCCATCAATAATCGGTTCGATTGTCAAGCGGTTGAAGATTTGTTGCCAATCCTCAATATTAGGCTACGTCACATTGCAGTGTGTCACAGCTTTCGCTAATATTAGCTATTGTTCGTTTTGTAGCCTTTATATGTCCATTTACTGTTTGTACAACACAATGCTCTATCAAGGATGCAATTAATTATTTCTAATCCAAACATCGACTGCTTTAATCAGAAGTATTTCATTGACAGTTGAAAAGGAGGAAAATGCGGGAATCTCAACTTAATTAGTTGATCAGCCAACCGCTTTTAGTGGGTCCTTTAATAATCGCTGCGGGTTTTCCATTTTTGTATGGTTGTATTGTCTTGTGACATTTTGGTAGCCATATCAACATTTGAATATTCCACAAATATACTACACTAATGCATGCACATCGATTTGTACAAGCTGTGTGATTATATTTATACGCAAATGCACCCCTCCAATGAACAACCGAATCCTATCAACATGAAGAAATGGATGGCAGTGATTGATGATATCTAGAGTAAAACTAGGTTTATTTTGGTCATCTCGATGACAATTATGAAGAATGCAAAAATGACAGCGGAAGGTAATATGGACATGATTTTAATTGGACGAAAACCATCTTATGAAATTCATTCGAGGATTATTTTCCTTCTTCATTTCCAGCATAAACCAAGTAACCGTCCTGGTCTATTCCAAGCACAGTTGGCTGTATACGGTTAATGTCGAACGACAACTGGCAGAAAAAGCGTCAGACATTCCAACTCTAGAGACAAAACATGAATGCTACTTAAACACTTTATTCTCGTTCTCTCATAGATGACGGCCATGCGCTGAGCTCGCCCTGAGCGTTGAACCTACGTTAACTGCTAGTGTGCCCTAAACATATTTGTTCGAAGATGCAGTCGCCGGTCCGGTACATCAGTTTAGGGCTGTAATGCTTCGACAGAGAATTGTCATCTCGAACACAAACATTTTATAAAGTACGTCAGAAATGCCCTAACAAATACCAGCTGGTCGAATACAGAGATGCTCGATTGCGCTCCTTCTCGAGTATATGTAATACCACATGGGAAATCCATTTTGCTCGCCCTTACATTCAAATGTCCACTTGGCCAAGAAGCGAGCGATTCGTCTGCTAATCCACTCATACTCACTAGTGCATATATGTGACGATCACACTAAGCAATATTTTGCCACCTCAATAATGTGATTTGGCATGTAAAATGCGTGCCAGAACGCAATGCAGAAATTTCTCTCTTATTATGCTGCTGTGTATAGTGCCGCTGGGGGAGTGAATAACCAAATTTAGGTTGTAATGTTACTGCCGATGCCGACCATTTCGTTGCATACTCACCATTGAGCGTCTTACTGCATAAAGGAGTGAGCTCCGATGTGACCCTTGTTGGTATTAGTCATTAAATTCGAAAATAGATATATAATTCAGTTGTTACACCTAAATTGAGCAAGGCGATATAGGTTTTGTGAAAGTGATTGCGTTGTGAGAGGAAATTTAATCATCGGGTTTCCGCATTTGCTTGGTGCTCCAAACACCTCCTCGAGTCAAAACCAGCGATATGACTTACACGGATGCATTTTACTTACCAGCACTCAGAGAGGTTTAGCATTTAACGGAGGTGAATGTCAAATATATCTGCGTCAGTGTATTGGGGTCATTACGAAAAAGAGACGTGTGCTGCTTATGAAATAACCCACCAGAGAGGTTGACAGTGAAAGCGTCTGGTGACTGTTGAATACTATTCACATCATCTTCAAACACTATGATATTTGTCACTCGATGCAAGGGTCCACAATGACTTCATTAAATACTTACAACAACTAAGCAGCAACCGTCTCGGCGCAATAATGGCAAACGTTACTGAAACCATGATCGGATTCCGTCTGAACGCTACAAATACCGAGCCTTTGGTTTGGTTATTTGGTCAACAAACTTATGGCGGCACGAAACAACAGCACTAAACTCTACGAACCAGTCGAAACACGAATTTCATCTGGTGAATATCTAGTAGTTCGGTATATATATCCAAACTGCTACATGCCATTCACAATGGCGCGCCTTATCTTGGTTGATACGAGAATGTCCCATCTCGTTTGCAATATGGAGATTATACCTTAGTGTTATAAATTAATTCGTAGCAGGAAATATTGGATGTCTCCAGCCGCACTCAAATAAGTACTCGACTTAAGTCAAGTTAATCTTACAGGCTTAACGATCTAGTGGAGTTTTAAAGAGCAATACGACTACATGTATAACTGTGATTGTAACTTGCTCTTTTGCACCTTGATTAGAAACATGGCATGGTCGGTATCAAAACCTCACAGTGCGTCCCTCATGAGAACAGCCGACATTGCAATGAAGCCTGCAGTTACCAGAAGTTTTTACACTAGCTGTTAAGTTAACATAAGTAATTTCCAATGTTTCGGGTTACCAAAAACGCGACAGCTTCTCAAATACTGGTATATAGTTAGGTACTGCCCTATTTACTGACCAGTAATATCCCCGCTCATAATAGACGCACAGATTACGTCAGTACAGCGCTTGACTACGCCACACTAATCAGTGAATTGGGCATTAGCTTGGGGTGCCGTGGAATGATATGTTATTGAAACTCTTTGCCAATGGCTAAACGATGTTGGTGTTTAGCGAACACTAAATGATAACGTTTCTCTGTAAGAAACAAATTGTTATCGCAGTGATATATGTTGGAAATAATAGCCATTAATCTTTTTTTGCTTGCCAGCATTGAGCTAGCGGACTTTTTCTGTTTTATGAATACGGTGTGTGATCGCAGACGACTCAAGGTAAGATTCTTTATGAATACGGCCCCAGGGCTTTATCAAACTGATAAATGGACATGGCTCACGCGGGCCTCTGTTTACGACACGAAATTTGTTTGATGACATTTTGCGACTATGGGGCCATTAAACATTACTTCATGGGGCGAGTGTTACGGGGGTTGGGGTGGCACAAACAACGTTGTGTAAGTTTTGAAAGGCCACTAGGAGTATACTCTGCGCTGGTCGGTGGCATCAACTGCATTGTCTGGTCCGTCTTGGATATGTTTTTGATATCAAGGGACTGATGCTGTGAGCTCAACGACCGAGACAACTAGCTAACGGTTTGATAATACAATCTCCTGGTGAGATTAATTTTACTGCGTACCGCTGCATTTCATTTACGCAAGTCCTACAACGGTACTTCGGAAGTGTGGATTTCTGATTTATTTGGGCGACATCGAGAGATCTCTTTATATTCCAGCTGACCCTCTGTGAGTAGTCCTCTGTGGGATATAAGCCAGAACATTATGTCGGGTAAAACGCGTGAAATATGGAACATAGCTAATTCATGTAAATGTTCTATTAAGCGAGAGAGCATGTTGGCGCAAACGCTTGTATAATGAGCTCTACGCGCTTGACAG
Source organism: Urechis unicinctus (assembly GCA_034190875.2). NCBI lineage: Eukaryota > Metazoa > Annelida > Polychaeta > Xenopneusta > Urechidae > Urechis > Urechis unicinctus. Next base: position 75,542,028 of record CM067350.1, on the reverse strand, counting down.
CTAATCTGCAATGGGTGCTTGATTGGGGTTGCTAGGTGTGAAGTCATGGTGTATGTATCAATTCCCATGTAACTGTTGCTGCCGTACCCTAAACATCATAGCAATCGATGATAAATATTTAGAGCAAATATTAAGTTAGTTTGTTTTGTTTTGCCTGAACGCATTCAAAGATAATGCGACTGCATTTCCCCTGACATTCAAGCTGATAGATAAACCCGTACAGCCTGGTTTCTACGGACGATGCTTTAAGTAAATTTACAAGACCTGTTTGTAAATCAGGCCAATGTTTACCCCTAAATGCAATCAAACAGGACACAGACGATAGTTACACTACTACTCCCAAACCAGGAACATATAGAAGCGATATGTCAGAATGCCGAAATTGTGAGACACGATGATACCCACAGTGACTTGGATAAGTCATCTGGTCGGTTCTCTGTGAAATCACCATTATCCGCCGGCTACACCAGGCTACATATGTACGTGGGGTCTTACTGGTTTATATCTTGACATCAAGCTTAAAATGAAGCTCCGAGTCATCTTTGTCCTCTGCTTACACTGCGCATTAATGGTGCTGCTTCTTACCGAGAGGTAATCACATCAATTACATCAATTCGTGTATTGGTGTTAATGATGGCAAGTTGTCCTCGCTTACCTATCTAGAATCGATTAACCGATACGTTAAACAGATGTTGATAACCACGTCAAGATGTGGTCAAGGACAGATCAGCCGACTGTGTGTCTTCCATACGAACCATATTCATATTTGGACATGAGATAGCTTTGGAAGCAAATCTATTTATAGGACCTATGTTCAGCTTATACTCAGTTATCTAGATGCAATCAGCCATTTTAAAACAAGTCATTGTGTGATTAATCAGTATATTGTACGATGCAGTGGGTTAGAGTCAACGTTTGAAGGTAGGTTTGGTAGAGACAGCAATGACCGCGGAGTAGATAAAAGTTTACGGATGTAACGGCAAATGAAATAACAAGGTTTTACGCTTCTTTGAACAGATGGTTTTACGCAGGTGATGGATGAGAAACGTCGCGGTAATTGGGTGTCCATAAGTAACCTTGCCCACGTGGCAAAACACAGTCTCTCTTTCCAGGCTGCGAGCCCCCTCTGCATGGACAAAAGCGAACCTAGTGTAATTGGGCCTTAGAGTTGAGGAGGGCTGAACACAAACACTCACCATACTAATTTGCGGGCTGCGAAGCTTGTGAATTTCCGTGAGCTCCAAATATGTTGTATCCCTTAGCAAATCGGCCAATGAGCACAATGAATAAGTATTCAAAGGATGGCATTAGTATCTGAGCAAATACCAGCGTCTACAGAATGAGAGAGGGGAATCAATACACGTTCGATAATATTGGGATGCGAGCGGATGTACAAGGCAGTTTCCAGATGCAGCTACCGTTTGCTGGATGCATTAGTAATATCACATTTCCTGTACTGCAATAAGTCAGCGTGCAGAAATGATCAATTATTATTTATCCTCAGGGATCAAGGTTTAAGAAAACACAGCAAACACTCCACCCTGCTAGCTCTAATAATTCCATGTATTGCTCACCAACTCAAATGAACAACTGTCATTACGCATAATTATACCATTGACTTGGATTTCTATGACTGGTCTGTGCTAGAGATAAAGCTGTCCCAGAGACGTAGTTGTGCTTTCTGCCAGCTCGCGATGTTAATATATGGATTATTATTGATGGAAATTAAAACTAACTTCTAACTCAGACGACCTCATTTACTTTTCATTATGCCCAGAACGTCAGTTTGTAGATTACAGGTGTTTGAGAAATATGCGGCACAGTCAAGCGTCTGTTTTGTAGTGATCCTTTGTCAAGACCATAAAGCAGCAAAGGTAGGCAGTATATGGTAGTGACCCTGTATCTAGGCAACATGCGGGAGCGTTAAACGGCTCGTGTTTGGCGATCCCGTTACTAAGCAACATGTGGTGAGGTTATGCGGTTACTACGCAACATGCCGTGAGGTTATGCGGTTACTACGCAACATGCCGTGAGGTTATGCGGTTACTACGCAACATGCCGTGAGGTTATGCGGTTGAGTGATAGTAATCTCTGACAATCTGAATGCAACCTGAGTGTCATCAATGACGCATTAGAGAGCATCTTATTGGCCAGCTCAAGCCTCTTTGTGTTCCCCGGTGATAATATCGTTGTCATCAGCCTTGATTATTGAATGATTTTGAAACAACATTATAATTCACATTTAATTACTCACTTATGTATCTCGAAAAAGCAGGAATAGAGCAACAGAATAAATGCTGTTTTAATCAACAATGTATTTTACTGTTATGAGAGAATGAGTGAATATATATTCAATTGTTTAACCTCATCATCTAATGTTATTAATCTTCTGTCAAGTACAATGAAGCTACTGCATACTTAACTCAACCGAACGAGGCACTAGTTATTTCAAAGCAGACAGATGAGCTGTAAAAGCACGGGCATAATCACAGGTGTGTGGAGGATGGACCTAATCATAGAATATACTTCATTCGTTTATATTCACACCCAAACCCGTAGCCAGCCTTTATTCTTAAGACCCGCTTGTGAGGCCCCTGAAGCTGCAGTCGTATAATGTAAACCACCTCACTCCCATACCCGTTTTATCTGGGGCACTACTTGAAATTAGAGGTCAAAAAGTATAGCCATGAAATCAGCGCAGTTTCATTCACATACATCCACTGTACGATTATAAATGAGTTTCCAAACGCCATGTGACTAGATGACGGAATGACAAATCACGCAGTAGACGTGAAAGGAGGTATCATTCTTGCATTCTCACTACCCACTTGCTTAAGTAACACAATGCTTCAATGCACATAATTCGTCGATCGATATTGTAATTTGCTGTCTGAGCGCTGCTTCGGTTAGAGAGGCCCCAATGGGTACATCTTATAAGCCATTCATCCAATACCTTATTTAACCGTGTAGTAAAGTATAACACAGAATATATATATGCAATTTAAACACGTACATGGTGTTCATCGTAAATTGACTGATGCTGTGTTATCGTCTTATAAATAAATACAGAAGGTCTACTCTTTCAGATTACCAAATCAATAAGAATGGGGAATGATGCATACATTTATATGTAACCGCGCACATTCCAGTCCATAAATATAGACTAAGTGGAATTTCACTGTGATAGTTATATGTCACTTCAAGTTTTAAGGTATTTGTCATATAACATACAGAATGTCAGTTGAAGGTGTAGAGAGATTGAAAGCGTCATTGAGTTAGTCATATGGTCGGCGATAAATGGGAGCCATAGGGACCACCAGCAAATAGCAATACAGTTGAGTGCCGAGTTATTGATATATTACTTATGTCACGCGAGGGCTTATGATATCATGTATAATGCAGATACATATATTCACTCTACTGTAAGCCTGTTGTGATTGTATAGCTGATGAACCTGTCTATGAACAGCGGGAGTAGAACTATTGGAAGCACTATCACGTCAATCCTTTCCCGTAAGCTCGGTTAGCAATGTGGTGACAAAGGACAATACAACGACAATTGATTGTGCTGCAACTAACCTGTCAAACACACAAAGCCTCGGCAAATACGTTAATGAACAGATGTAGATGTTTTATTAGCTAGAACAACAGGTCCACCATTGAGAAAACATTCTAATTGTCTCACCACGAAACACAAGACCAGGCACTAAACCTATTAGGCCGTTATCAGAAGCTATCGATATACAGAGCCGTACGTGACTGCATTCATTGCACATTGCCATACCATAACTCCTGATATTACTATAGGCCATTGCCATTTAGATGGGGGAATGGTTCACTCGAGGGTAAAGAGAACTTGTTTGCCGTAAATCCTAGGGGAGCAACAAGTCGAGTACTAACCAAAGCATAAGTTAGTAACAGCTGAATGATATATCACACAAGAGACGTGGAGGTGAATGAGGCTGAAATAGTTAAAGTCGCACTGCCGTTGACCTTCATTATTGGGTCAAATGACTTGAGTGACGTAGGTAGTGCAAGATAGTGGGTTGCCTGAGATACATATCATTGTGTACTATTACATGTACTTATAGCAAACTGAAAGCAGTTAACTACAGTCCACGCGCAGATCAAAGCGCAATATAATCGCATCCCGCCATAATGATTAACTATACGTCACCACAGTGTCGTCAGACTAAGCAAACTCTAGATAGTCGGTTCATTGTATTGCTTACTAAGCCTTCAATCAAGCAAAATTAATCATACAATATCTCGTCGACAGGTAACTAAAGTATAAGCTTACCACATATGTCCAGTGAGGATGGTTATTAAAAACTAAGAGTGATTAAAGGGTTTATGTTGGCACAGATAATGTGTTGTCGTAAGATAAGATGTCGGGTAGGGGTATTTAGCATATCGTTCTGTGTTTCTCACCAGCCGTATCTTACCAGGTATAATAAGGTGCTATCGGGTGGTCGCTCTGGGATAATGAATGGACTTCTTCCCGCTAGCTGACATTAATATTGTTATGATGATCTTGCTTCTCACCAGAATATTGACCCACAGCGGATACCCTCATTACCATCCGTTACTGTAATCATAGCCACCAGCAGCTGAAGATGACGGCTCTCACCACCACCAGCTGTAAATGACGTCTTTCACCATCACCAGCTGAAGATGACGGCTCTCACCACCACCAGGTGAGCATGACCGCTCTCTGGGGAAAACAGGACAATTGGAACTGATAACAGAGGAATGATACTTATTGCTAAACGGGTCAGAGAAATGCGGCAGAAACCTATGAGAACATTTAGATTAGCCGTGTATACCAACGCTCACTTCTTAACACTTAGCAGCATTGATCATATCGCGTGTGTGTTGAGTGTATATTGGGTGGTGTTGGGAGCCAATTATTTAGCCTATGGTAATTCCAACTTGATAGTTATTAAATGTCTTTCCAGTTTTCGTGTATTGGGGCCGTGGGTAATGATGATATAGGTGCTCCATGAGTTACCCGTCATTAGCTATTGATGTGAACTAAGCAAGGAGTCAGCATAATGCACAAGAATTATCGATACGTTTTTCATTGTAAAAGCATCTATCATCCCTCCCCTCGTGCTCGTGCTCGGCTGTAGTCTTAAACGGCTCAGTCATAATCCGGTTGCCGTCCAGAGGCAAAGCATCCAGGCGGCATAATGTGCTACACAGAAAGCTTAGTCAAGTTTTGCTTGATGTCCAATTTTCATGTTCCTTCTCGTGGTATTCAGGTGTAGACGCGCAGTAGTTATGCGTCCTTCTGGAAATAAATAAATGCTTTAACCGATCACCATCACTTACAACGCGGTCATAAATACGGCGTATGCAGCTCAGAAAACAGCTCTGGGAGCTGTTACAAGCTGATTACAGTCACTATTGGGGCAAGAATAACCTGTAATGCAACTGTCCCATGAGAATAACAGCGAATTCTGCATAGAGAAAGAAATTAACAAACTGCGAATCGATTATCGTTAAACACTTGACACTTCGGAGGCAGTGGACGGATGTTGATGGATAAATCGCTGCTACCATTCGACCAGCATTTGCTATAATTATTCCGATATGCCCAGGGAGGCGGAGTGGAAGCATTTATGCTGCAATGACGTTTATTTTGGGGGCTGCATTCACAAACCGCAAGTCTACTCTAGCACTTTCTTTCCAGCGAACCAAACTGTAATGCCACTAGCAAGATTTTAAAGTGTGGCGGTTGAATGGGTGTGTTTAGGGTGTCCAGAGACATTAAGATGTAAAGTGTGGCGGTGAATAGGGTTTTAGAAAGATGTAAAGTGTGGGTTAAGTGTTGGCGGTTGAGGGTGTGTTTAGGGTCAGAGACATTAAGATGTAAAGTGTGGCGGTTGAATGGGTGTGTTTAGGGTGCAGAGACATTAAGATGTAAAGTGTGGCGGTTGAATAGAGGGTCAGAGACATTAAGATGTAAAGTGTGGCGGTTGAATGGTGTGTGGTCCAGAGACATTAAGATGTAAAGGTGTTAAGATGTAAAGTGTGGCGGTTGAATGGGTGTGTGTCCAGAGACATTAGAGAGGGTCCAGAGACATTGTAAGATGTAAGAGACATTAAGATGTAAAGTGTGGCGGTTGAATGGGTGTGTTTAGGGTCCAGAGACATTAAGATGTAAAGTGTGGCGGTTGAATGGGTGTGTTTAGGGTGCAGAGACATTAAGATGTAAAGTGTGGCGGTTGAATGGGTGTGTTTAGGGTGCAGAGACATTAAGATGACCATGAATCCCATTGCATCCAAACATCACGCTGTCAATCTGACTAGCGTCACAGCGCTATTTAGTCGCTGCTGGATGCTCTTTATCGCATTCAATGCCATCTGTCACCATGCGATAAAGCCTACACTATTGTTATATGTGCTTGTGTTGTTGTCTGGAATACCAAAACCATCGGTTCTAATCCTAAGCTTACCCAGTCACAGCACATCGCACGCACATTCCTTAAATAGAGAATATGGTTGTACGATGTATTTTTTGCTATCTTAAACAGACTTGCGCGTGCCGCATATTATATACAAAGATAAAAATACTTATACATAGTGATTTAATGACGACCGTTGACAGTGAAAAAGTAACCGCACTGTTGCACTGATTGTTCTCTGTTTTGCAAGACAAGAGCGAATAATTAATGTTTATGGTGATGCTGGTTATTATTATAATTATCATTATGATGATGATGATGATGATTATCATGATCAATGTACTTCGACACGGTGACGATGGATATTTTTACATTGGTGCATGATATCATTGATGGCAGGGAACATGTCTACCCTCAGGCTCGTCATGCAATATATCGTGATAGTTGTCAACAGTCGTGGGTAAATCCTTCCATAAATTCAAACAGACAATCATTTTGGGAACCAGTTGCTTATTGAATTGCTCAGCATATATTGTATTGGGACGTATGCTAACTTGTATTCATTGACATTGCCGTGCATTTAACGCTGGTTACTGAAATACATCCTATGCTCATTAAGCGCACAACCACGCTAATGTCAGGTCATACACTTGGCTAATATAGCTGTTGTACTACATAACTCGGGGCTTTCTCATAATTGACCGTTTGCGGGGAAGAAGACAATGGATCAACCATGTCCATTGATTGCACATATAGCTGAGGACCTCACCGAGTAAATTGGCGGACGCTGTTGGTTGGAAGAGGGGCTTTATGGCACATGACAAAAGGGAAGTTGACGTTGTGTTGAATGGCCGCCAGGAGCGTGTCTGGGTTGGCTTAAATGATGACCCTTCTGCAATTCATGCACATCGTCAGTTGAGCTATCGTTGACATTCCATCATTGTGCCGGTTCTGTGCGTGTATATTGAAACTGGCATAATTGCTGCAACTTGTGGACGCAATGATAAACTACGATATGATTTCTGAGACGACTATAACATTCAGTCTGGCTTGTCCAAGAATGCAGCCAACTAATCTATATATATATATATATATATATATATATATATATATATATATATATATATAGATAGAGAGAGAGATATATATATATATATATATATATAGATATATATATATATATATATATATATATATATATATATATATATATATATATATCTATATATATATATATATATCTCTCTATATATATATATATATATATATATATATATATATATATATATATATATATATATGTATATATATATATATATATATATATATATCATATAGATATTTTGGATCGGATAATTTTCACCACACATATCAATGAAGAAACCAGATACATAGTTGTACGCTAAGAACGATCGCGCCCCCAGCTTGGGTACTCTCTGTGACCATACCCGTTAAACTATCAAACTTGAGCTGGGGCATTGTCCATTATCACACCCGGTGAACGATCCCTCTTGAGTAGGGGTATTGTCCGTGCTCCCATTTTGAGAGGGTGCCCCATTTTTAGCTTAGATCGGACTGGTTCCAAAACAGCACACCAGCAGGTTTATAAGTTCAGCAGGTTATATGCACACCAAGCAACATGTTGGTTGAATTGAACACGTATAGGATACCGACAACGTTGTCTGTCGGTGGTAGGTTCAAAGTTCTATCTTGGTTGATTGGGCCCCGTTTGTTAATCTATATATTAATCTATATAATATATTATTGCATGTGCTACTGCGTGTCGACAGAGATCTGCTGTAAATAGTTAAGTACTACTAAGAATACTGAATCCAACAGATGGATAACTCGACCCGATGGCGCAGCCGCAGTGGCTCTACTTTATGGGGATTGGTTGGCATGATTAATTGAACACTCCTACCTGTGGACGTATTGCACTCAACACGCCCACCTGTGGCCTTATTGCATATTGCCGTTAAATATACTGCAATCCACAAGCAAGGATTGTTTGATATCTGCAACAGCAGTAACGAACCTTTGTTAATTATTTGTTTCTTGCTGACGATGAAATAAGGCCTATTTTATCGGACATCATATACAATACGCAAATTGTGAAGCTTAGATTTACGGGAAGCTGTAAGTGAAATAAAAGCCAACAATAACACACCTGGTCCCAATGTCATGTCCATGTCATTAACCGTTTTATTTAGATCAATGTACTGGGTCTTGGAAAAATGAATTTTTGATGGCCAAATCAATAATGATTCTATGTACACCCAAGATCTGGACATTAAAAAATTTATCACATGTTACTATGATAGAAGAAATGAACGGTTATCAACGGCTAAGTAGCAATTATCTAGTAACGATGTACTGGTGCCTCAGGGAAACTGCATAACGCTGGTGATGATGGACATACACTACATCCCATCTTCGTGAAATTTCATTAAGTGCGCAACCGCGCTAATGACAACTCATACATTAGGCTAGCATAGCTGATGTTCTACACAACCCATGGCTTTCTCACTATAGTCCGTTTGCGACAAGGAAGACAGCGAGTAAATTGGCGGCCTCTGCTGGTGATGAAGAGGGGCTGTCCGTATAAGGAAGACATGACTACACGACAACAGAGCCCAGCGATTCCCGCTGCTGTCTGATGGTATTGTACAGATGCTATTAAACTTGGTTATTTAACACATTTACATATTGTATCATGATCCACTTATAAGCGTTCAGCTATTGGCCTCTCGGTATTTGGCATAGGCGATGTGTGAGTTCTGCATTGTGAATCGTATCTTTCTAGAAGCAGCGACATAAAGTATTCTGTTGTACACGCGGTAAATGTATCTGAAGTAAACAGTTATACGATGCGCACTTGAAGGGATTTATGAGCTGATGGAGGCGAGTATTACATGTAAACTGCATCAAATGGATAGGTCATTATGATACATGAATACGTCGAGGCAAATGCCACATAAACACTGCGCTCGACTTGTTGTCTTGTAAACCTGCTTTATTTGATATATTATACGTTTAAGGATTCTTAAATAGAGGCGTATCGCCTGAACCTGTTCGAAAAATCAGCATTGTTAATATATGATAATGATATGGAGCCGACCTCATCACCGTCTCATTGACATGATGCCTGATGGCTATGTCTACCTTACACATGACAGATGGCGCTCTGTGCAGTTTGCACACTATAAGTAAGCGGGCACAAGACCCACTACTATTCCGGCAATGAAGACGATCCACATTGGTATCTCGCATGAATCATGGTGTAAAATGGCTGGCTGGGTCTGTCATTTTGGACAATATCAGCAGTGTGCAATGGCGGACGCAATATCTCGTGTATGAACGCTACTACCTGAAATAAAAGAATGCAGTGCATTAGAGCAACGCAAGTCGTAGCAATGTTCAGTACTTTGGAATTCGCACAGTTGAATGGCATTATTGTAGGGGTGTGTTGTATGGCCGACAGTAGCGTGGCTGTGTCGACTCAAATGATGATCCTTCTGCAATTCCTACACATTGTCAGGATATTGCTTTGAAGATCCAAGAATGACCTATCGCGGGGCAGCTGTAATAATCAGCGCATTTGTCGCCATCCCGTAATGGTGTTGCCCCGAGTTGGTTATCAGCTAAATCAAAACAAAGAATGCTTCCGACTGTAATGTCGACGATTGAAATATTCACTACTTGTTTGACCGCACCGGAGCACAAAGGAATCCTTCAACGAAATACAGGAAAGTATGCGTATTTTTCACCGGAGCACAAAGGAATCCTTCAACGAAATACAGGAAAGTATGCGTATTGTTCAACGAAGCACTCCTCTGGTCGTGTGAACCCGAACATCTTAAAGCGCAACATCATGAGCAAGTGCGCTCCAATTCACCTCATCGGCACGCTAAAATGTAATCTTTTCACGCTTAAGAGGCAAAAAATAATGCGAATATGCCCAGAATTTACCTTATGCATCACATACAGTGTTATTTAGAAAGCTCCGATAGCCTACATTATGTGTAACAAGGCAGCTCGATCAACTCGTCATCAGCTTTTATCACTTCATTCGTGTTTGAATTCCCTTAGCTGTGTTGACATGGTGAATTGTGAATTTACTGTAGTCAACACATCAGCGCAAGCAGCATTTCTTTCATAAGCCACGAATAAACATACGTTTCGAGCATTCTACCACCCGATATCAGCGATGATACATTCCTCCTAGTTCATGTTGATGATGTGCAACTATGGGGTTCCTTGTGTTGATGGAATCGCGTAATGCCAAAAAACATGGTCATTTGCATACAGAAGCCCGGATGTGATGACCCGTGTTGACATCTCCGTCATTGCTTCTCTGCCTGATGCACTTGCTCACTCGAACTGTCCATTACACCAATGACTATCGAGTTATCAACATAAAGTGTAGCGGATCACTCTAATACAAGACCTTGAGATATCACTAGTGAACGATTGCTTAGATACAGTTAATAACATATCCTGTACATTGCAGCTGCATTCAGTGACATGCTACCTTTAAAAACCGAATATATCCCCACTAGTTCAGCTATCTACACCATTAAATTACAGTAACTGAGCGTATGACCCTTACCGTGATCAGACGTTGATCATATTACAAGCAAACCGTTTATTGAAGTGGCGATATCGGAGTCAACGTCAAATAAGTGACATTGTAGGCCAGTAGTGAGAGCCATACAGACCATCAGAAAATGGCAGTGCAGTCAGTTAGTGCTAGGTACTAGGTTCCTGTGTAATCGTTATTGTTTCAACGCTTACGTTCAGAGACTCGGGTACCAAAATAAAGCATGCGTACAGCAACGGGACCAGTGACTGGCAATCACAGAGCAGAGCATATTCAGCAATATACGCCCAATGAGAGGCAGCTTTGTTATTGGTGTCAGACAACGTTGTTATTTTGCCACAGAAAGGTCACCTTGACCAGCTTAAGACTAAACCTATAGCGGCCCCTAATTTCGTCGAATGCAGCCGTTGATGGACTTCCTGGAAATGTGCGAGTGTCACGCGATTGGCAGGGCTTTATCATATAATAACTCAGACATGAAGCCACCCTGTGAATGATAAAGTGTATCCGGAATGCATACCATCAAAATCACCAGTATCAGCATGAATGTATCGCAATTCAAACCACATGAGCTGCCTCATATGGAACTGGACGGCTGTATTGTGAACACGCTGACTTTTTTGAAGGCCAGCTCGTCTCCTATGAATGCTTTCGTATTAAATATGAACTACAGCTTCCACTGCAGGGGTGAGGTGGTTTCAGTGCGCCTTCTTATTTAGCTTCATTGCTCGCCCCACCTTGACTGGTAGTCAGCCTACTCGTCTAATAGTCGTTTTATTGGTCTGCTTACATTGAAGGCCTGGTGAACGCATACTATCAATAAACACGTCATGGCGATAACTTCCATGCATGTGTTGTCAACCGAGATTGGTTGGCTGCAATCTGGAACATGCCAGAGTGAAGCTTATGGCCGTTTCAGAAAGGTCGGAAAGGAAAGGGCTAAACGACGGTGGACAACAAATGCCATATATCCGCCTGCTACACGCCTCAGATATGGCTCCTGCAGCATAAATCTACCCAATACTTGATTATGAATAAATTAATCACACAATACATCATGCATATCGATGAAATAATGACCGTTTGCTTTGCTATTTATAAGACCAATACTCTTGATTACCTGTAGTTGCTACCGAATGATGTTTTCCCTAAATGTTTAGGCACCTTCTGTAAGACCTAAACACTGATTGATTGTTGTTATTCATTTAAACACAATGACACAATTCCATACCATGTGGTCGTGCTACGCTCACACACTTGATGCTCCAATATCCTCAACATGCGCATACTCACATTGTCGCCCCGCTTTTCTCATTGTCCCGGGGAACGCGCCACATAAGGTTTATGTGGTTAGGTGTTTGTTTAGCTGACGAATTGTGGCTGTGTAAGCCGTAGGAATAATTCGGGTAATGTTTTCATGTCATTGTAACAGGATTATTATCACGGTAAAGGCAAAGGCAGTGGTATTAATGAGAACCTAGTGTCAAAACAGAATAATTGAATTGCATTTCTTCTTTCTTCTTACTTACATTTCAAAATGTTAAAATTGTTTGAACAAAAGATTGCAATGTGCGTAGGTGTTGCCTATTACTCCTCCAGGCATACGGGACGTCTGTGTAGACGTTCTGCAACGACTGCATCCAACTCGATGCAAAAATCCACAATTCACATCAGATACCATTAACGCGTAAAACCTAACGAGTTATTCGGTTTCATTGCATGTTTTATGGTAAAGAACAACTTACACATATAATCAGGAGTGATATATTTAGCTGCTATGGAGCACAGTTTCGATTGTAGCCATGTTGGCCTCATCATGTTGATCTTAACGAGGCGGTAGCTGTGCACTGGATCGAACTATTTCGATCAGATGTCACTTCGGAAAGCATGCTAGGCGTTCAACGTGTCGTCTTACGTCACAGCCTTGCCGCGCAAAGACATCAGCTACCATCGTAATGGAGTAAATATTTACTGCGACCCAAAAGTATCAAAAGAGTCCATATATCGAAATACCCACCTCGCACGCTTTGTTGTCGGTTTCCAACTGTAAGCAGGACTTCATTGAAAACTTCCTTGGTACCATCCTTTGTAAGTTTTGTGCCATGATACGGTCCTGAAAAGAAGGAATTCGGCCGGCCCTCAGGGCTAATCTTGTTTGAATCAGAACTTCCCACGCCATAAACTGAAATATGTGCGTTGCAACGCAGCTCTTGTGTGATTGTCAAGTTGAACCCACTCCTAGTGAAGGAGAGCAAATAGCACATGACCTCATATTTAACAAAATAGTTGGCATCGTATTTGTTGGAAATCGATAAAAAGTTGGCATTTTTGAAAGATCCACATCGATCGGTAGTAAGCTTTTGAAGCGACGCACGAAATTTGCTCACAAGCCTTTGACATATGTTGTTTTCATGATGCTTTACCAAGCGGGCACTCTCTTCAAAGGATCTGTCAAATTTGCCCAAATTCAAGGTACGTAGCGATCCAGAACGTTATGATGAAATAGTACATCCGTGCAGGGTTATAACTCCTCTCAAAAGCTATATACATCAAGGAAAACAATTCGCGCGCATGATGTGTTGTATTGTACTTTAGATACCCAAAACGAACATCTGTGTAGTCAATGCAACGCGCGACTGGCTCCGTGATAATAGTGAATAACATATGACGCATTTTATGAATGCCTACTAATTATAATACAGTGCATCAGATGACTGCATAAAGCTGTCACTACAATTGCGACGGGTGATATTGTCAATAGCACTAAAGCGGACACAATGAGTTCACGTAGTCTGAGTGATGTCTTATCAAATCTGTGTCATTTCATTATAGGCCAAACAGCGCCCTTGGTTTGTGGCTGCATTTTCAGTCATTAATATTTCCTTACTCATTCAAAAGGGTGGGCTAGTCTGATTGGACGTACAAACCTCTCCCCCGTGCGCAACTGAGAAAGTGACATCTGGAACAAAAACGTCGTGTTTTATTTGGTATCATGATAATTTTGGACTGTCCCCCGTGCGCAACTGAGAAAGTGACATCTGGTACAAAAACGTCGTGTTTTATTTGGTATCATGATAATTGTGGTAAAACGTGGACCCCCCGCTTTGGCCCTTGAATCGTGTGGTCCGAAACAATCCCTAATACTTAATCGTAACACAGTAACTGATGACGCAATAGATCGATATATGGATAAAATCCGCTTAGGCGGATCTGTTAAGCTGCTGCCTACCCTTCATCTTTGTCCCTAGTTTCACCCCGCTTATAGCGACGGAGATGCAACGATGAGTGCATATATAATGCGGCGGAACCTACAGAGCCTTTTGGGTAAATGTCAAACTTAAGAGTAATTGGATGGCTGGGTGCAGCATCGTACCTTGAATGAAGGTGTCCCCCCGATATTACAGCACATTGCACTCTAACGTGCTGATGGCGCGCTACATAACGTGGTAATGCGAGTTTTGGGGGATCGCGGGTAACATGAACTCACAGTGCTTTACTCTTTTGTTGACGGGTAATTGGTCACATGAACTCACAGTGCTGATATCTGGGGGATCGATGATCTCCTACTAAGTCAATATACACTTTTAATATGTCATCATTCTAGCAGTTGATATGAAAATATGCATTGAAGGATAATGTAAAATCCTACGACGGCAAAGAAAGGTCAGCTTAATTATACTTAAGACCTTCAGACAGGTTTTATGCGTTCATGGTATCTGATGTGAATTGTGGATTTTTGCATTGAGCTGGATGCAGTAATCGTAGAATGTCTACACAGACGTCCCGTATGCCTGGAGAAGTAACAGGCAACACCTAGGCACATTGCTATCTTTAGTGCAAACCTACTTTAATTCTGAAGTAGGAGAAAATGGAAGACATGACGTTAAAGCTGGGTGTAGACTAAACAGAGCAAAAGTATTGCAACTGTCTGCATCGAATCAATTGGATAGAATTATTAATTAAGGTTGATGTAGCAACGTCGCTAATTTTTCTTTCTATTGTCCATGTTCGGGCGCATTGTTTAAGCAGCCCTAATCAATCCTAACTAATCTACACAAGCAACGAGAACAGCGGGCTGGCAACTGAAGCATTCGCCTGTTGCGAATATTGGAGAATTAATTGTGTGAGCGTATCATAATCACATGGTTTGGAATTTTGGCATTGTGTACAAAGTAATGACAACAATTAATCGATGTTTAGGTCTTGCTGAAGGTGCTTAAACATTTAGGAAATGCGTCATTTGGTAGCAACTATTGACTGTTCAAAAAAGGTGAAAGATGGGTAATCAGCCGAACTTATCAATAGCAAAGACAACGTTTATCATTGTAGCGATATGCATCATATATTTTGTTAATTTATTCATAATCTAGTATTGGGTAGATTTTTGCTGCAGGAGCCATATCTACAATCGCATAATATAAATAGGTTTGGGTCATAGTGTCATGGTATGATATTATTATGCAATAACAAATACTGTAGTATTTTCTGAGGCCACTATAAGCATCAGTTTGCTGCAGATTGAGCCATCCATCTCGGAATCACATGCAGGGAATGACCGACGTTGCTATATATATATATAATAGAGAATATATATATTATATAATATATCTAGATTAATGATATAGCTTAATAAGAGGGTCATAAATAGGTATATATATATATATATATTAGTCAGTCAATGGTATGATACCGATCGAAACAAGACGTTTTATGCAATAACAAATACTGGTCGTGTAGCAGAGTCCGACCTTTCTGTGGCCACTATAAGCTTCAGTCTGGCGCATGTTTCAAGAGGTGCAGCGTCTACAACAAATACTTTATTAAGCGGAAGACACGATTCACATTACAAAACTACACATCGCCTTTGCCAAATACCGAGAGCTGCACCGACGCTTGAGAGTGCAACATGATAAAATATGTAAATGGATAAGTAACCAAATCTAATAGCATCTGTACATGTCGACTGGAGATATTGTCGTGTACATACAGCCCCGCTTACAACCAGCAGCGGCCGACAATTTACTCATGGGAACCTTAGCCGTTGTATTCGGCTAATAGGGATATACATAACGGACATGGCTGATACATCTTCTATATCGCAAACGGTTATTGTGAGAAAGCCATGGGTTTGTATATATATCAGCTATATAGCCAAATGTATAGCTGCCATTAGCGTATTGTGCGCTTAATAACATATATATTCATATCATAGTATTGCTAGATGCGATCGGTCTTTAGTCTGCGAACGAATCCGATTATATAATGTATATCATTGATGTGTCTATCTTAAGCATCAGGAGACAGCAGATGTTTTGGTCATCATCACTACATCTTGATTCCATTTACACAATAACTTGTCCTGAATTGAAAAAAAACCCGGTGATACCTCCTCCGTGCATATTCATTTTAGCACTTTATTTATAGGAGGCAATCTTGCCTACTTCAGTGCCTCGAACGATTTCTTTGTTAGTTTCACCATATGGTTCTGTGCATTTTCAAATGTTAGCAATAAGTCCTTGAATTCTGCAGGCAGTCAATGTTTTCTTAACAGTAGAGCTGTTGTTTTAGCAATTAAAACATCTAAATCTTGCCATCGATGTATTTGTCGAGGCTTTGTGTGTTTGACATGTTAGTTGCAGCACAACCAATCCGATTAGGTAATCAATATTATCGATTTAATGTCCTTTGTCAGCACATTGCAGACCGAACGTACATGAAAGTGCTTCTGTTAGGTCTACTCCCGCAGTTCACAGACAAGTTCATCCGCAGGCTTGGAGTAGAGTGAATATATGTATCTGTAATATCATTAGCACTCTGCTTGATATAAGTAATATATCAATAACTCGGCACTCAACTGTGTTGTCATTTGCTGGTGCTCCCTACGGTTCTCACTTACCGCCGACCATATGACTAACTCAATGATGCCTTCAATCTCTCCACACCTTCAACTGAAATTCTGTGTTTTATATCACAATTATCTTAACTTGTCATATAACTATCACAGTGAAATTACACTCGGTCTATTTTTGTCCATCGGAATGTGCACTGTTACTCACATATAAATGTAAATATCATTCCCCAATATTATGCAAAACACCATTTGGCAATTTTGATGGTAATTCGCAACAAATGGCTTCATATTGTGATGCTTTTTAATATCAAATAGGTACATGAACCGCTCACATATCGAATGCAGCTGTTAACTAAAAAAACTGAAAAAACAACAGCAACGGCGTCTAATTTGGTATTCAAATTGGATAGATCTACTGAGACAATTACACGACGACCGTTGTACACAGCATCAGTCAATTTATGATGAACACCACCATAAGAAATTGGATGAATGGCCTCTCTACCCGATGCAATACTCAGACAGTACATAACAATATCGATCGACGTATTGTGTTTAAGGACATTGTTGCCTAGCAATAGGGTAGTGATGCAAGGATGACATCTCCTTTCACGTCTGCTGAGGGTTTGGGTGTGAATATAAACGAATGTATTATCTATGATTAGGTCCATCCTCCACACACCTGTGATTATGCCCGTGCTTTTACAGCTCATCTGTCTGCTATGAAATAACTAGTGCCTCGTTTGGTTGAGTTGAATATACAGTTGCTTCGTTGTACTTGACAGGAAGATTGATAATATTAGATGATGAGGTTATTCAAGTGAATCATTTTTCACTTATTCCCTTAGAACTGCAAAGTACATTGTAACTCTAAAAGACGGAATGTGATTCGTTATACTGAACCATCACAACGGCATGTGTTATATTGCAGTAGCTTGATAAATTCAGGTTGCAGATGCACGTCAGGGACATATTTGCCAAGGGGATGTATTCAATTTCTCCATTCCTGGTTTAAACGCATTTGTTTCGTCGTGATACATAAGTGAGTAATTACATTGTGTGTTATGATATTGTTCCAAAATCCTTCGTCATATCAAGGATAATGGTCATGAATGTCATGTTCAAAATTAGTATGGCAGTCGTTGTAGAATTGTTTCTGATGAGGGAGGTTGTTTGGGGAATATCTTGTTTAATTGACGATATACAGCAGTCCTGTTTCGCCTGGTACCTTAAGATTGGAGCAGAGTCGAGTTATTATGCAGAAACAAAATATTTGTTGCCTTTCTATGATGTAATGACGTCATCCGTTAATTAATCACCGGGGAACACAAAGAGGCTTAAACTGGCCATTAAGATAGGTATTGATATTCGTCATTGGTGACACGTTGCTCTCACATTGTTAGAGATTATCACTCGACCGCATGACCTCGCCACATGTTGCGTCGGAACAGGATCGCCAAACACCAAACGCTTAACCTTGCCGCTTGTTGCCTAGATACAGGGTCACTACCACATACCGCCTACCTTTGTAGCTTTATGTTCTAGATAAATGATCACTGCAAACCAGGCGCGTGACACCGAAACATGTTTCCTGGACACCTGTATTCTACAAAGTGATGAACAGTGTGTGATGAAAGTAAAAGAGGCCGTTTTATTAAGTAGCTACTAATAGCTTTAATTTTCATCAATTATGATCCACATATGAACATTGCGATTTGGCAGAAAACACATCTAAGTCTCAGGGACAGCTTTATCTCTGGCAAAGCCTCATCTTAGAAATCCTAGTCAATTGTATAATTAAGTGTAATGACAGTTGTTTATTTAGGTTGATGAGCAATACATGGTATTGTCTAGAGCTTGAGTGTTAGCATGGTTTTGTTAAACCTTGATCCCTGAGTATAATATTAATTAAACTTTTCTGCACGTTGACTAATTGCAGTACAGGATATGTAATATTACTAACACATCCGGCAAATGGAAGCTGCGTCTGGAAACTCACAAATATGCTCACATCCTAGTCATCAGCTCCTTTGTACACGCGCTAACTACCCCTTTCGAATATTATTGTACGTGTTTTGATTCCCTCCTGTCTTTCCTTAGACGCTGGTATATGCATGAATGCTATTGACATCGTTTGAATTCTTATTTTTTGTATTCAATTGCCAATTTGCAATTGGATACACCAAACTTTGTATATCAATTTGTCGATTGAAGGAGCACATTTACAGCCCGCAAATCAGTATGGTTTATGTTTTTGTTCAGCCCTCCCTCCCTCCACTTGCACAACGTTCGGCTTTTGACCATGCAGAGGGGGCTCGCAGCCTGGATAGGGTAACGATGATTTACCACGTGGGCAAAGTTACTTTAAACACCCATTAACCCCGACTTTCCTCAACCAACACCTGCACAAAACCATCTGTTCAACGAAGCGTAAAATCTAGTTATTTTATTTGCCGTTGTATCCGTTACGTTTTATCTACTCCGCGGTCATTGCTGTGTCTGTCACCACCACACTTACATTAAAACGATGACACTTTACCTCTGCATCATGTTGACTTATCACACAATGACTTGTTAAAATGGCTGATTACATCAACATACCTGAGTATTAACGGAACATAGGTCTTATAAATAGATTTGCTTCCAACGCTATCTCAGGTCTTAATATAAATATGGGCTGTATGGCAGACGCGCAATCGGCTGATCTGACCTTGACCTCATCTGAACGTGGCTGTAAACATCTGTTTAATGTTTCGATGGAAGGTTAATAGATTCTAGATGGGAAAGCGAGGACAACTTGCCACCATTAACACCAATAGACGAAGCAGTCCAATTGCCTTTTGTGTCAGTAACAGATTGAAATGCACACGTTGGAAATGAGACGAAGGCGGTTTCACCCATTTTAATACGATATGTTACAAAGAATGTCCAACCTTGTCTGTCTCACATGGTGCAACTGACCATGGTGGTTTTGTCTGTTTGCATGTTTCTCGTAGGTATTAATTGTGCGTGATCTCAACGCCCATGAAACGGGATTGTGGTTCCTCTATTAACCAGCCTCGACGACAACGAGGCACATCAAGGCCACAATGAGTCTCCGAACAATCATCACAGGGGATAGGAGGTATTGATGTGATTGCCTCTCGGTAAGAGGCTGCATCATGAATGTGCAGTGTAAGCCGAGGACAAAGTTGAATCGGAACTTCCTTTTTATGCTTGATGTCAAGACCCCCGCGGACATATGCAGCCTACTGTAGCAGGCCGATACTGGGTATTTCATAGAGAACCGACCAAATGCCTTCTCCATGTTACTGTGGGTATCATCGTGCCTCAACATTTCTGCACCTCGACATTTCGCTTCTATATGTTCCTGGTTTCAGAGTAGCAGTGTAGCTGTCCTTTGTATCCTGTTTGACCGTATTTAGGAGCCTACATTGGACTAGCTTTCTTGTAAGATTACTTAAGGCAGGCTGTACGGCTTCATTAACCTGCTTGGATGTCAGGGACGATGTAGTAGTATTATCTTTGAATGCGCTCATGCAAAATTGAACCAAACTTACGTAAGCTTAATTTTTGCTCTAAATATGTACCTGTTCCATATTTAACGTATTTTACCCAAAATGACTTACTGACTTACACCCCACAAAGAACTACTCACAGAGGGCCAGCTAGCATGTTAACACGTCTCTCGATGTCGCTTATGTAAATACAAATCCACAGACACCTATAAAACTTACGCAGTCCCTTTATACGACTCTAAATATCGCTTGCGTAAATGAGATGCAGTGGCACACACTAAAATTAATCTCAGCAGCAGATGCGGTTAGCAAGTTGACTCGGTACTTGCGCTCACAGCACCAATCCCTTGATATTACAATTAAATCCCAGACGTATCAGAAAATGCGATATATGCCACATACAACCAGCGCAGAGTGTACTTCTAGTGGCCTTTAAAATAGTACTCAGCCAATTTGTGCCATCCACAATCCCCTAAAAAACTCTGTGGTAGACTACCCCTCATGAAGCAATGTTTAATGGCACCGTAGCCGCAAACTTCCATCAAACAGCATTCACAAGTATCGTGGCGTAAACAGTGGCCCGCATGAACCATAGCCATTTATCAGTCTGATATAGCTTTCGGGCTGTATTCATAAGAATCTTAACTTGAGAAGTCTCAACCTGAGATTCATAAAAAAAACTTGGTGATTTTAGCTGGCTTGCTAGCAGCCAATAACGATCAATGGCTAACATTTCACATGCATATCATTGCGATCAGAATTTGTTTCTTACAGAGAAAAAATATTATTTATTTTTAGCTGGCTGAATACAAAGCCAAAAAAAAACCGATCAATGGCTAACGATTTTATACTCACCAATGTGGTGTAGCCATATCATTGCGCATTATTACACGGCACTCCGAGCTAACACCAAATACACTGACTAGTGAAGCGTAGTCAAGCGTAGTCAAGCGCTGTACGTTGCGTCTATTATGAGCGGGAATATAACTGATCAGTTAATAGGGCAGTACCTAACTATATACCAGTATCTGAGAAATTGTCGCGTTTTTGGTCACCCCTTACATTCGACATTACTTATGTTAAATACAGAGCAGGCGTGAGAACTTCTGGTAACTGGAGGCTTCTTTGACAAGTCTGCTTGTGTGTCGTGAGGCACGAATTGTGAGGCTTTGAAACTGCCCCTTGTCTAAGTTTCGAATTAAGGTTCAAAATGGCAGATAACGAGTCACAGTTATACATGTAGTGGATAGCGCTTTAAAACTTTTAGATTGTTTAGCCTCTTAGATTAACTTGACTTGAGGCGAATAATTATATGAGTGCGGCCTGACGCAACCAATGTTTCCTACTGATAATTGATCAGTAACACAAAGGCATACTCTTCATATTGCATGAGAGATGGGACAATCTTGTCGCTTTAAGGTAACCGTGTCTCACGGATTATGATGTCATGTTGCGATCGATGAACCAAGATAAGGCACGCACTTATGAACGACCCGGGCGTTTATTCGCCTCAGTAACAATTCGGCTTTACAACGAGTCTCTAGATATACACTATATAAAATTTGAGTTTTGACTGGTTAGCAGAGTTTAGTGCCTTCGTTTTGTGCCACCATCAGTTTGTTGACCAAATCACCAAACCAAAGGCTCGGTATTTGTAGAGTTCATACGGAATCCGATCATGGTTTAAGTAATGTTTGCCATTATTGCGGCGAGACGGGTTCCTGCTTAGTGCGGATTGTTTACATGCGGATGGCTTAGCTAAGTTGT
>CM067350.1:75464883-75517383 GCA_034190875.2 Urechis unicinctus | reverse complement strand
GCCAAGTGGACATTTGAATGTACGGGCGCGCAAAATGGATTTCCCATATGGTATTACATATACACGAGAAGAAGCGCAATCAAGCATCGCTGTATTGGACCAGCCTGTATCTGTTGGTCCTCTGTAACATACTATATGAATCTAGAAACCTTTTGTATTGAAGTAGACAATTTTCTGGCGAGGCGATGGGGTCACCAGCTCATTGAGCGTAATAGCCCTGTACAGAGGTACCGGACCGGCGTCTACAGCTTTGATCAAATTCACTAAAGAGCTCACTAGCAGTCCTGGTTAGTACAGCTTAAGTATTATACTATCCAAATATTGTATCTAATTCTTGTAAGCCATTTACAGAGGAACTATAAACCTTACATTTTTCTCCCGACCTCCATCACAATGTAGTCTTTAGAGGCCATTGATGCATGGTGTTGATTATTCAGGATACTGGTTACATGCTGGCTACTGAATACATATCGGCTCACTAGGCCGAAGTCATTGTTCATTATACTGTGTACCTTATTTGGTGCTGTACACATTAGCTGAATACAAAAGTGAAATACCACGGGGATTGAAATGAAACCCACCTTAGGTCGGTTGACGGACCTTATGGCACCAGATTACAGACTGCAATCACTGGTCCTATACACAGCAGATAGTACATTCAATTCGAAAACTCGTTTACCTCTATATGTTTTACTTTGTATTAACAAATAAGCTAGTTAAGCTCTCAGCCTTTTGCAAAGGTGCTGCACAATTCTTGTACCGTGAATGTATCAGCTAGCAAACATTGATGCACAATACATTGATTATCAGATTCAACAAACCTAGTGTGAGTAGTAATTTTAGCAATATGTTCGTATGTCATGCATCCGGGGCATCTACCGTTCATGCTTTATGCATAGCTACTGCACGCGGGTATGATTTGAGGGACAAATATATGTAAACATATATATGACTGTCATTGTTTTCATAGAAAAACTCGCAGTCAATCACTATAGGATTTTAATATATATGTACACCTATAACTGGATAAGATATGGAATATTGTTTGTGATACTGTAGCATCAAAGCATCGGTAGTGTAGCGCATTATAATTCACATAAACGTATAATTTAATGACGTTAATAATGCGATTATGCGCTTGTTTGGATTTGATGATGTTTCTGTGATATGACGAAATCATTAGATGAGGTCGTTGGTGAGTGTTGGCGATTAAATCATTGAAAATCATAATGTGTTTCATCAATAATGCAGCTGCATCAATATTATCGAATGAAGCATTTAACCTATAGTTTCATTTAATTTAAAATTTAGGGTGTAAATGTAGTCGTGAATTATGTGAAACATTTGATATAGTGGTCTTTCATTGTCGGAAGTGCGTTTCAAATGACAAATTAAATGTATTTACATGCGCATGTTTAGCTTTAACGACACGGTCTCGCTATTCACTCTGTCAGATGGATCCTGCCCTTAATCTAGTGTACTACCATGGTCATTGTCATTTTGCGTTCATAAAAAAGTATCTTTGACCATCTAAGGACTAGACAGGCACAAAGAATAGCGGCCCATGATTTCATTGAATGCAGCCAAATCTTTTCAAAGACCGCCCGGAAGACAGCATTAGAAAAGTGCAAGGGTCAACGCGATTTGCTGGGTCCGATTCGTTTTATTGGACAATGCCAAAGCACGTCATCTTAGGCCTGCTTCTGTATATTCAACGTTAGCCACTCACTCCAGGAGCACATAAAATGCCAATAGCACCAACGGCTGCATGCATGTAATGGATTTCCGAATTTTTGTTATGGCAATATAACACTGCAACGTAGCACTGCCGTTTTTAGTAGGTCAACTCGTCTCCTGTGAATGCTTCCATTAGTTTTAAATATGAGCGCTTTATGCTGACAGCATGTATTTTGCATCATTGTGGCTTCTAATTCCAGTTCAGTGCTCGCTCTACCCTTGCTTGTAGCCTGCTTACCTATCTAGTAATCGTGAATTCGGAGATAGTATCTGTTGTCACATATATTTGCACGGCAAGTCTTGGTTCCTTAAATTTACCAAATGCGTGATATTTGTCAAAGTATTTATATAATGTAATTAAAGGTGTCTTTGTCTTAATTACTCCGGACTGATTACCGATAACGAGCAGACCTCTCCAATATTGATTAGACATGACTGATTGCCGATAACGAACTGATGTCTCCACCA
The DNA here is from genome assembly GCA_034190875.2 of Urechis unicinctus. Lineage (NCBI taxonomy): Eukaryota > Metazoa > Annelida > Polychaeta > Xenopneusta > Urechidae > Urechis > Urechis unicinctus. The sequence continues at coordinate 75,515,178 of CM067350.1, read as the reverse complement.
ATACTCTTGACTTACAAAAGCTCGAAAATGTTCATGAATTATGTTGTGCTGAATGGTATAGCACCTCGCGTAAGACCTCATAATCGATGACTGCACCAAGTTTACAGAATTAGCGCCATTGCGAACATAACCACGCTTATGCACTTGATCCTCAATTATCCTCACAATGGCTGCGTTTGCTGCTAGAATATGTTAGTTACGATGTCTTAGGTCAACTCACATTGCAACAAACTTATGAGGGGTCCCCTAAAGTCAAACAGCTGCGATAAAATAGAGATAACTGGCGATCGACATCAGCAAACACCAGACTTTATTGGCATCAGATAGCAACGTAACTAGTGCACAAATATTGGGATCAGCTGTGTTATTCTTGGCTTTAATTTCATTTGCAGCTTCCGTGGAAAACAAGGCTTCATTGTGTATGGTATGTGTATGATATATCCCCATAGTTTGATAACTGCAAAAAGTAAGATACTTCTGCAATACAATATAAGTGTATAGCCATACCTTGACGGTTTGAACAATAACTGGTTATTTATGTGCATGAATGCCTGCATATGAAATACACCACACAAGATAACCGCATGACGCTGTTTCTACCATGACGTAAGAGTCATATGGTGTACAATGGCAAAATATACGTATTGTTTATCATGCCCAATTAAATAGGCCTCATTGCATCGTCAGCAAAAAAACAAATAATTACCCCAGGTTCATTACTGCTGTAGTAGTTATTAATCTTCCCTTGCTTTTTGACAGCAGTATATTCAACAGCAATACGCAAAAAGGCCGCAGGTGGGCGTGTTGAGTGCAATAAAACCATACGTTGGAGTGCTAAATGCAATAAGACCACAGGTGGGAGTGTTCAATTAATCATGCCTAACTCTATCCATAAAGTAAAGCTACTGCGGCAGCGCCATTGAATTCAACTAGCCATGTGCTGGATTTGGTATCATCATGTTAGTATTATAACTTGGAACCTCGTCAGAAGTCGTATATTTACAACAGATCTCTGCCAACACGCACATGCTATAATATATATTATACATCATTGTACAGTTTAATATACGGGCCCAATCAACCCAAATAGAACTTGGAACCTACCACCGACAGACCGCATTCTCGGTATCCTATACGTGTTCAATTCAACCAACATATTGCTGGGTGTACATTTGACCCGATGGACAAATAAAGCTACTGGTGTACTGAGTGAGAGCCAGTCCGGCTTAAGCTAAACATGGTGCCACTATTCAGCAACCTCGCGTTTTGTACAGGGCAATTTAGCAGCGACTGACAGCATCTCTTATGGTGGGTGCTTCAGGTTGGGGTTGCCATGCAACTCAGTCGTAACATATGATATTAAAATATAATCGAGTTACCAGATGTCGATATAGTAGGGATTCTGTACAAGCATGTTTCTAATTGTCCGTCAATAAAAGAGTAATGAGCGCATTAAAACTCGCCGCACGTTATTTAGCCGCAATCAACATACCATCATGGGACACGCCCTCATTGAAGTTACGATGGTCCACCCAGCCATCCAATCAATCTTAATGGTACTGTAGACCTTCAATTGATATTTCTATGGTGAGAATGACTTCGTTTATACACAGGTTACACCTGGCGTACGGGGTTATGACTCACCTCGGGAGCCCGATATAGTGCCTATGAAATTAAATGACCATTACAGTCTTCAGGGCTGGATCATACAGTAGAGTGAAAACAAAGTACACTGTACGGATAAACAAAAGAACCTACGAGTATGATGGGCTGTACCTCAGCTCGAGCACTATCGCTCACGGAGTGTGATCATGGGCAATGTCCCAGCTCACGAAGTGTGATCATAGGCAGTGTCCCAGCTCACGGAGTGTGATCATGGGCAGTGTCCCAGCTCACAGAGTGTGATCATGGGCAGTGTCCCAGCTCACAGAGTGTGATCATGGGCAGTGTCCCAGCGCACGGAGTGTGATCATGGGCAGTGTCCCAGCTAACAGCGTGTGATCACGGGCAGTGTCCCAGCGCATGGAGTGTGATCATGGGCAGTGTCCCAGCTCACGGAGTGTGATCATGGGCAGTGTCCCAGCTAACAGAGTGTGATCATGGGCAGTGTACCAGCTCGAGTATGATCGTTAACGGGATGTGATCATGGCCAATTCCCTAGTTGGAGCGTGGCCGTTCTTAGGGAATGAATGTGTGCCAGAATTCTGCTTTGGTTTGTGTGTGGTGCTGGTTGGTATAACATTAGTGAGGTAAATACATTTTGAGTAAAATAATCAGCGTGCTGTTGAATACTGTATGGATACTGTGGCGGCCTCTATAGCATATATTTACTGGCATCTGAGCGCTATTGCGAGCAGCATATTCCTCTGCGCAACGCGACAGCTGTAAATTGTAGCTGCTAATTCATGCATTGATGTTCAACTGTTGAATATGGTCCCTTTGCGATGGTCGATGCACCTCGTCAAGCTCCCTTGCATTGATTTTTTACCTTGATAGTTCGTACTTGCTACTCAACGAACGATTTGCGATGGTCGATGCACCTCGTCAAGCTCTCCTTGCCACAATCGATGTCATGGTAACCACTCCAAGCTGAGTATGACGACTTCCCGGGAAATAAGGCCGGTTTAAACTAAGAAAATGATCAATCTTTGAGAGAGTGGTTATATAAGCCACATTGGCCAGGTCATGTATACGGAAGGTTCGCTTTTTTTAAATGCTGACAGGGAGATAATGTATACACGGGCAGATATACAGAACGGCCGTGGAGACGGTACTAAAGAACGTCACATTTACAGTGCAGTGTTGCAAAACGGCATGCGTCGAGGATGTATTGATCGATTATCGTCCATAAATCATTAAACAAATCAGCAATTGCCTTATCCCTATGCATTTGCCTGATTGAACGTTTTACACAAAGATAAACAAAACACCCAAGCCAAATCGTTAGGTGATACATGATATACATGCATTATAGTATTATATATTGAGACAAAGAGCAGCCACATAAATAATCGTCGTCTTTATTCCCTTTGGATGTTTGTGATAACTTAAGAATCAGCCACTGTGGCGAATATGTAGGGCTCTAATGAATAAATGAAATATTGAACAATTCTTGCCAGCGTTCGCGATGAGAGATAGCATTAACAAAAGAATGGCCAATTTTGCAACTTATCACTCGTATTTTTGAAGTGTTAATGTCACTTTGACTATTTGCATTTTCATCAATATGTAAATGTTCTCTAGTTAAGCGTAGGGTGTTCTGAGCAACAACACGGTGTGGCATATGTTTATCTATCGGGATTTATAATATGCTTTTATCCAGATATATTTCACGAATCCGTAATGCTAAAATGTAATTTACGCAAGCATCGATCGTTTAATTCCTAACACTGCAATCAGCGAAAGACGTGCGCGTTAATTCATCAGCGCAATTGCTCACCTCACACCTGAACAGAAGTTTTCAATCAGAACGATTACAGAGAAGAATCAGGATGATGACGCGTTGGCAACCGTTTATTGCTACGTCACACAAATGCTGACGCAACATATCCAAAGTAAATAACATAACTAGAATGATGCACACCTAGCCATTCCCGACATAACGAAATTCCTATCCAACCCTCTTCTAACCCCAACCCTCTTCCACGCGTCTGTTATTGGCGAAAGACACTGCCAGGACTGTGACATCCGGATAGACTGATGTAGGAAACCCGCCGCATCGGCATGGTATTGCTCACAATCCAAGTGAAATAAACAACAATACGGGGCCTTGCATTGAAGCATATACAGCCGAGGAAATGCCTTGCGCTAAGTGTGCATCTCATTCCTCTGTAAAAGCTACTATTTACATGGCATAACCTTGTCTTTAACTAACAAACAACCTAGTAGCTCTGTATATTTCATCTTAATCATCTGACGTTATAGCTGTTGCTAACGGTATATATGTAATTATATATATATATATCTATATATATATATATATATATATATATATATATATATATATATATATATATATATATATATATATATATATATATATATATATATATATAATATCTATTTCATATATATATATATATATCCTAGTATAGTCAGGTTTTGTTATATTATATATATATATATATATATCGTAAATAGCATGAATATCTATGTGTGTATAAAGTGGATGCATAAGGAACGGGCTATTTGTTATTCCCATCTCAGTTTCAATAAGCTACACCTGAATTACGGTTGATCCATTCATGCTTTAATGTTGCGTTGTCCCATCAAGCACATTTGAAATCAATGAATTGTTCGTGTTGCTGTATCAATACGCGAATCGCATCGTTACATACGGCGGTGCGTGGATTTGTTGAGGAAGTTAGATTTTGATTTGTTTAAACACCAAGTTATCTATAATACACACGTAATATAATATAACAACTATTCTAAACGAAGAGTGCCAAGTTGAATGATCTATGTAATCGCTTTTCCATGTCTCCAGGTTCGAATATATTCAGGATTCAGTTGGCTCTAGTCAGCGATATTATGAACAGGAGCCCACTCCATCACAGATAAAAGCATCACCCGGGTGAACTGAACATTTGAAGTGTCCTCCGAAATTAAACCAAATCGCCCCAGCCTCATGTCCAACTCTGTGTTGAGGTCGGCAGGGCAGTACCATATTACTAGCAACGACGCCAATCTCCTGGCACATGCTCATACAATGCTTGCAAAAACCGTGTGCTGAGGGCAATGACCTAATCTGGGTCCCTTGACGACGAGGAAACAATATCCTCAGCTTGACATTGTCAACATTATCGTTTCAAATCAAACCACAATCCAGCAATAAGGTGGGTTGACCCATCAGAGGCTTGAGGGTAAGGGTGCACAAGTGCACTGTGTAACAACTGAAACACTGTAAACGAGGCTAAGAGATTTAGCTGTCTTTTATTGCATGCATGGTAGAAATTAGCAGGAATGATAATGACAATACTTCAGTTGACTGCTTCTGTTGGGGTGTTGACAAGGACATGCCACATGTTATCTCCAAAGCAAACGCTAATCATATATTGATTAATGAAGTATCATTCTACTGCATATAAATTGAGTAGTAATTGTATTTCACAAGAAAACCATAATTTGCTTGTAATAACTAACACGCTTTTGTGCATTACATTTCGTCTTGAAAGCATAGCTGTCTCTCAGACATCGACAATCTAAAGACATGCGTGGCGGCATTTTGACTTCATTAGTTTTTAATATAGAAGTGGTATCCAAGTTAGGGGTGCATTTATCTTCTTTTATTTTTGTTTTGTTGATTATATGTCATAATCAAAAGAATTTATAATCGTTTCAATTTAATCTTACTAACAGTCCACAATTCTCTGCTTCACTTTCTAACACTACTGAATTTCAGATACATCCATAAATATGCTAAGCTTGAGGCATAGCTGATATAGCAGACATATTTACATACCAAATCGTTGGTTCGATCGTATCTGGTATTTACATGATATCATTCACTGCGATCCTCAGAAAACCTCTTCCATTGATGCAACAAACAGTTGGTGCGGTACGTTCTTTACATACAGTTGGCATATATATATATATATATATACGAATTCTACCGTACGTTCACTGCTTGAATGGACAGAGCGACGAATGAGACTACCCGACTTTTCCATGCTCTTCATCGAATGTTGCAGTACTAGACAAATAAGTGACTGGCCGACGTGTTACCTCTAAAACTCGTTCAGATTGTCATAAAAGCATCGGGTGATAAAAAAAACAAAGGGCTAGCTGTTGAACACAGACGCGTCGGCAACTAAGCTTGCGCAGTTGACAGATACTCACTGATGGAGACATGCATGATCAGTTGCTGATTCACTGCACCCATTAATCTTTCTTCCACGGTCGACCATAAGCAGGTGCGGTAAATGCAGTGGTACTTGCTTGTATATCCTTTCAAGTGCATCTGCAACTCTTTAGCCCATTTGGTAGCCCGTGGCTTTGCAGCACTGTAGCGTGATGCCACGTCGAATACTTTGAGGGCACACTAGTACGTCAGACGTTTCAAGATGTCTTGAGGAAGAAACAGTAGATCGGCTTGGTGAATCTCATTTGGTTCGGACACATCACGATCGGCCGGTAGATGGCCTGCTTTTTAAGCTAACCCCAAACAACTTATTCAGAAACCGTTGAAGGTCCTGCAAGGTTCTTGTTTGCTGCGGTCCATCAAATGACCAGCGCTCAAACCTCACCACTCAGATTGTACTCCAGAAACCACTCTCAGCTAGAAAACAGCCTTTTCAGTTGCATGCAAACTGCCCAGGTCGCGTGGCGCCAAGCTTCGGGAGTACCAATTATCTTCTGAAAGGACTCTAGGTTGCAAAAATTGTAGGTGGGGAAACCCCGCCCTTGCAGCCTCAAAGGCGAACAATATGCGTTGTATCCGACGTCGCAGATAACAAATCGCACGACGAACCGCCATGTTGCTTTGCCTTTGTTTACTAGGCCTCATGTCTGATTCCATGGGTATGTTTGTTTTGCACACCGTTTCTGCGCTCAAATGCATAAGTGATTGTGATGTATATTTTCGCGCTATATTTTGTTTGCTATTATTTATCAACTTTGATAGCCAGATCCAGCACACATGTGTAAGGAAAAGTGAGAGAAAGATGTAACTTCTTTTGATCCTGTATTATGATAATCTAACATGGGTATTTTGTTCTGTACCCACACAAGCTGTTGATTCATTAAATATATGTTTGATTCGCGCTGCTGATATCAACGTGCATTACACATCGAATATATTTCAAAGATGCGTTCAAAATCATTGCACGTTATCGACAAATACAACCCAGAATATGTGAAAAAACTAATTTGTATTATATCTTAACTCAAAGAAAAATGTTTCAACGTTGTGGAGTTTCTTCGTCTCCTTCCGCGTACAAGGCCCTGTTTGGAGCATCATCGCCCCATGATAGAGAGGTATGTTATTAAATAATCGCACTTAATGGCCTTTACTGGCGGTTTATTGCGGTGATTGAACGTTGTGTTGTCCGCCATCGTGATACACATTATATCAGAGCTGTGTTTGAGCCCCCTTCGGTTAAAGATAAATTTATAGCTATGTTGGCCAAACAATGACCATGAGGTAGCGCTTCTGTTTAAGTTAAATATGGCGTTGTTACATATTGTAAATAATGATCACGGTGACTTCTTACTAAGTGTGAAACAATTTTTTCGAGCCAATTAGGGTAATTAGGCAACCACTCATCAACCTGTTAGAGTAAGACGTTACCAATGAATGGGAGGGAATAAATGGAATTAAATGATATTGCAATTTCATCGTGTATTTCAGCATAAAAAGGCTAATCAGATTTATTTTTAGACGGCTCGTGATACATTCAGCTAAATGGCAAGTCGGCGTCAGCCCATATGCACGACTAAAGCGTGGCGTAATAGAAAACTATTCCGTCAGGTTAAATTGCAGCATTCATTCAAAGCGCATGATCAAAATATCCAACATTTGAACCCGACCTTTACATCAGTCACGCGAGTGACTCCGTGCTTCGCTTTGTAATGACAGCAGCAGCATCAAATAGCCTGTAGTGGTGTGGTTTACGTCAGCTCAACATATGATTAGCTGTCACGACAGAATGAGTGGCGGCTATACGAAACCAACTTTAACGACAATAGGTTACATACGCATCATGGGTCGTGAGCGATATCTTTCACTACCTGGCTGTTCAGCGATGTGTTCAAATCCTCCCCGGATTGACTCAGTACTTATTATATATATATATATATATATATAGATATATATAGATAGATAGATATAGAGAGATAGAGATATATAGAGATATAGATATATATAGAGAGAGAGAGAGATATATATATATATATATATATATATAAGATATATAGATATAGATATATATATATATATCTATATATATCTCTATAGATATATAGAGAGATCTATATATATATATATAGAGATATATATCTCTCTATATATATATCTATATATATCTATATATGTATCATATATATATATATGTATATACTATATATAGTCATATATATATACGTATAAATATATAAATAGAAATATATATATCTCTATATATAGGAGATATGTATATTTCTATATATTCTCTATAGAGGGAATTTAAATATCTATATATAAATATATCCTATATATATCTATATTATATATCTCTATATATACACATCTATATATAGAGATCTATATCTATAAATTTTATATATTTATATATTTATATATATATAGAGAGAAGAATTTGATTATATATATAATCTCTCTTGATATCTATCTCTCCTTGTCTCTCTCTATCTCTCTTTATCTGTCTCTCTCTCTCTCTATCTCTCGCTCTCTCTCTCTCTCGCTCTCTCTCTCTCTCTTCTCTCTCTCTCTATCTCTCTTCTCTCTCTCTCTCTCTCTCCTATCTCTCTCTCTCTCTCTCTCCTTGTCTATATATCTCTGTCTCTCTCTCTCTCTCTCTCTCTCTCTCTCTCTCTCTCTCTCTCTCTATAGATCTCTCTTGCTCTCTCTCTCCTTGGCTCTCTCTCTCTTGTCTCTCTCTCTCTCCTTGTCTCTCTCTCTCTCTCTCTCTCTCTCTCTCTCTCTTCTCTCTCTCTCTCTCTCTCTCTATATCTCTCTCTCTCTCTCTCTCTCTCTCTCTCTCTCTCTCTCTCTCTCTCTCTCTCTCTCTCTCTCTCTCTCTCTCTCTCTCTCCTCTCTCTCTCTCTATCTCTCTTCTCTCTTCTCTCTCTCTCGTCTCTCCTCTTCTCTCTCTCTCTCAACTTTCATCTCAATGAAGCGGGGGGCTCTCTTCCACATCCTTCATATATATATCGTTTAGGCAAAACGCATTTCTGCTGAAGCAGCCCTTGATGTGCTTCATCCTCTCGACCCCACGGCACTAAAACAGGCTATCAACGACCCCAGAATCACTGGCTATCTCGTCCACAGCACTGCTCAACGTAGACTAGGTCTCAGAGAAAACATACGTAGGAAACATTATTGCAATAGTGAGTGTAATTTCAGAGAACACGTCACATCGGGTCCTTCTGATGCTTTCATCCCTGGTGCTATGGAGCTATGTATATTAATATGTCCACAACAAGCAGAAGGTTATGAATGGTTGGACCCTGCGTATCACCCCTAACCACATAATATAATACAAATATTGTGTGTGCGTGTTGCTCTCTGGCGCGTGATTTATAGGAGATTGTCCCGTAGCAAGCATAAAAACCCAGCAGATAAATGTACAAAAATAATGCATTGAGGGTTCAGACATGCTGGCAATGTTGTGTAAGGCACAAAGCAGAGCAGACAAAACCACCGTGACTGGATTTATAATGACGCTGTTCATACGATTATTAATTACATCTATTAACGCATTCATTATGCGATGCATAATATGACACTGGGACCTTATAAGCATAATTGCACATCTGGTGGATCTAATCTACATAAGCAATATTATGTCTGTATTACCTAAGTCAAGCTAGCTATTCAATTTGCCCATTTACACATTAAATTAAACCGTCCATTCGGGACTAAGTCAGACCAAGCAGCCAAAGTCTATCATAGCTAACTGTGTTGTTATTGGCACAGACGAAGGGAAAATGCCTTGCACACAAATATGTTGACCGTATGTAAGAGAATGGGTTCGTGTAGGTTTTAGAAACTACACTTAATCAGCCAGATATACCGTCATCTGAGAGTACCCAATCCACTCGAAGCTATTTGACGTCCAGTGTCTTGCTAACACCCCAGCAACCACAGATAAACACCACCAGTTCCTATAAGATGTTTACAACCTCATGGAGGTCGATGTCATTGTGCTTGAACTGCTACATCGCCTGGTTCTCACACATAGCCCTATCTTCGGAATGCACATGATCAATGTACATCAGTTGAATGGTTCTAATTATAAGACTTTGTCAATTTTGTGCACAATATGGCGTTGACATTTTCTACGACGTAAATCACTTTTGGCCAACACATTTTGATTTTTCACAGTCCAATTGAAGAAGGTATAATTTTATTCAATGAATATCGAGAAATTCCGTATTCCATTTTTTTGCTATGGTTTGCAATGTTAATAAGGTCTACCTGGTATCAGCATTTAAAGGTTAAAAATGTAGTCCATAAAAAATTTAATTGACGGCTGACTGTAAGGGATGCTTTTCAAGGTCAATATTGCTGGAAATTCCTGTCATTAGGTTGGGTTTCAATCCATGTAATAACAATGCTTATCTAGAAGGCAGCACTTCGCATGTACTGTCAGCCAAGCGCCTGTGCCCAACGATGGTGCGTGGATTGATAATTACGTCATTTGCGTCATATTGCGCCACGATGTATATAATAGTCATTTTGTTTACCAGCACATTGATGTCTATACATTGTCTTTGAAATCGCATACCATTTTTTATGATATTCAATTAATTATATGTGTTGCCTTGCGGTTACAGATACCTAAGTGTCATTGAAGCTCTAACCGAACAGGTGCAAACGGATATTAATTTCGTTTGGAAGGAAGAGTGAGGGATGTTGGATTCTTGGCAATGCAATCAAAACAAATAAATGACCAGCTTTTGATAGTGTTGACCCAGCAAATGTACAGTACGAATATGGAAGTACAAAGTGTGTTGAATACATGGCTGAACTGACGGTAACGCTAGGGCTAGCATGATTTCATTATTCCATTACCTTTTGTGGAATCCTGCTGAGCATTTACTTTCCAATGGTGCAACTATTTGACACGAGTTCTCGCCTTCATTTGATAAATATATATATATTCGTGGCATATGTGCAGCTGCTTCTCAATTCCAGTCCAAATGAATAAAGTAACAATGAAATGACTTGTGATTGAGAAGGAATGGTCTTCAAACGCAATAAAGCAATATTTCAACTTACGCTATTGCACAATTGCACCCATGGTCAAAAGTGAAGTACATCTTGACATGCTAACCCATTTTAAAACCCTTAGTTTCAAATAGAATGATATATTACCAAATATGTTTGCCACATAAAACCTCCTCCTTAATATATATATCAAGAGCGGAATAGACCAGAATATGTTATATTGACCGTGAACCAACAAACGGCGTTTGGACCTGGGCTGAAATTGACCCAAAATGGCCACCATTACTGACCAATCAGAGGGTCGTGAGGATAAAAAAAACCACGAGGCAATAAAAATGCGTAAATGAGTGGGATTACGTTCGTAAATTGTTGAGAAAATTAAGAAATCATGGAATTATTTTGTCTGTAGGATTGTCCGAAAATGGCTCAGTAAGTAAGGCTACAATCAGGCCGTCCAAGGAAGACTATATATTGCATATAAACAGGAATAACAAACTGATTTGTGATACTTTTTGCTCTCATTGCGGGAATATTGACTGAAAGATAACCAAAAGTGACGATAACAACCTGACAATGATTCAATAATGTGCGTCTCTATTGATTACTGGGCTGCAACAAATATCACAATCCCTGTTTACATAATAAGCCGTGATTACACAATGCAAACTTTGCTTTGTCCTTTTATGCAGTGTATGCTTACTTTTCTACAACTGAGAATCAGTGTAGTGGGATGTAAACTCCTTAATTCACCGTTAATAGCATCTCACGGGATAAAAGTGTAGAACAGATAATCTCATTTGCTAGACCAGCGCATGATGGAACATGATATTGCGAACAATGACGTCAGTGTAATGACGTGATTAAATCGACAATGTTGCGTAACTGTGTATATGTGTTTCTCTCACCAGTTATCCCATATCTACTTAATCATACAAGCCGCTCTCCCCAAAACAATATATTTCCTATAAGTCGCATCCTCCAACTATGATATGGTTCAATATAATTCCAACATTCGTTCATATGTTTCTCTTAGGTTAAAAGGATTGGTCAATCATATGGCGTTTAGTTCGGCGAGCTGCACCTAGCCCCGCGGGTCGGTTGATGCCGCGGGGTGTGACTACCGCCAACTTTCCTAATGCTCATTTACAGCATCGTGCCAATGAAATAGATTGGCAAGATATGCACATTGAAGCCCACATGGTCGTCAGTTGATACTTCGGTTAATTAATTTGTTGTTCAATGAAGAGCTTCCTATGCAATCCGCCACTCCTATATGTGCCATATGTGTTCATCATTTAGATGTGATGTATAATTGATGTTCTTACAAACCACTGCTCGTATGAGTTGAATGAACGGATAACTCCACGCGGGTGATGACGTCAAACTCGAACTGAGCGATATTTCATCTGCCTGCTATTTTAACTGTGCGCTGTGCATGGTAAGTTTTACATAGAGCTGTATGCATAATTCCAAGAGTGCAACCATGAATGAATTCCGTTAACTATGGTATTTGTCATTTACTTTGAACCGAACACAATATTTATCCCTGCTATGTTATGCATATTTGATTTACCAATTTGCAACCATTCCTGCGATCTGGAAGGAAGGATTATTCAAAAATGATTATGATGTCATTTCATAATCATTCCTCGATTGGATCTTATCTTAAGAAGACTTTTCTAGCCAGGGACAAATATGCTAGCTTGGTAATCCTATGTTGCAACCTTACACAGAGACTATAATTGAGTTGATCGCCTGCAAACAATAGAACATTACAATGTTTGGATAACAAGTGGAATCGGACGGATCAAACAGATCAATCACTGTCGTTGTTGGAGACCATGCATAAGTCATTGGTTGGTTTGGTAATTACAAATTGCAAGTGACCATTATTTATGGTACATCACCTGTGGATACTATATATCAATTAACTGAAATATAGTGCCTGGTGGTCACTCTCTCTTGTCTGTACAGCGGCTTCATTTGGTAATAACACAAAGCGAACATACAGTGTTACGACTGAGAACATCCGACGTTCAGAGATAGCGACCACAGCCCCCCGGGCTCGAGGATGGCAGTCAACGCAAGCTCCGTCATGTGGCAGGTAAATAGTGCCTTGCAGGTTGTTGATCGTGCTGCCATGCCGGATTTCTCGTAACTTATGCAGTGAGCTTGATATATGCGGGATGGAGACGTATATTCCCAGTCAATCCCAAGCTTGGAAGGCCTTTTGGTGTCAACATTTAAAATATCGGTACTTAAATGAACTTTGCATTACGAGGGGTCTCAGTCAATATCGGGTGCCAATTGCAGCTAGAGCTATAAATCAATGATATACAAGCTTGTTACAAAACGATGGTCACTGTGAAAAGACTGATGAGAAATGATCAACAACCATGTTCTTTCAGAGGTCTACCTCTGGTGGGGCCATTGGTGAAGACCGACCATTCGTCTGTCTTTGCTGGTCTTGGTTATCGTAATTTACCACAGACTGCACATTTCATCACGCATGGCAATCATATCGAAATCACCACTAAGATGTGCTCGTTGAGACCAGCTAGTGACCGTGTGAACATTGTAGGCTAATAAATGATTTCAAACACCTGCCCAACATTGATTAACGCTGCCAAACCGAGCATTGCTGATTTTTCAAGTCACTTTTTGAGCATTTAAAATCTAATCCGATTTTACAAGAATGAGGATATATACTTTCCGATATCATTCAAAGTGGTTGATGACATTGTATTTAAATGTCGAATCTATATCCTCTAATAAAACTTGTACTGTCTAGTGAGGACTAGGGAACACCTGCTGAACTAAAAGGACCAGAGGCATTCAGCCAGGGAGTCCTGATTGACACAGCAGTCTCGTTAGCTGTAAGTCCAAGAAATCAAAAAAGCTCAACAGTCAATTAACACTTCCAAGAATTGTTTACCGCCTTGCTTTACCCGAGACGGAGAAAAGCGGAAATTCGAATTGAAAGCAATGTTTTTCTGCCAATGTGTTTGCAACTTTGCCAAAGCTACTTCGAGAGGGCGACGTATCGAGTCAAAGAATCGTTTTGTGCAGCGTCGCAATGATAATAAAGCAATCGATTAATTTTGTGTGTCAATCAATAATTATTTTTCAACCTAGAAAGTCAGTCGACTTATTCAGATTGTGTGTATCGATTTACCCAGAGTGATAGATAGTAATCAACTTATCAGTCAGCAGGCTGTACAGTCAGAATCATATTGAATATTCCGTTAAATTTTATTTGTCCATGCATTATATTAGTTGATGGGCAGGTAGGATTTGCTCATGTGCCAACCTAATCGTAAATTTAGCGCAGTTGCAATGCACAATATGGCCCAGGATCGTAAATTTGTACTTGAAACAGAATGAACAGGCTTTCAGGTAAGTGTTTCTAATTCTGCTGCGTAATTCTTTTGTTCAAGCGGAATTATCATTCTACGACTTATTCGTTGGTGTATTCAACGCCACATAACATACAGCTCGAGGAATCCTCTGTGGATTATCCTGATTCGATCCGGGAACTCTTTCATTTGGATTAATGAGACAATCTTTGGAGTATACATCAAAGAAACGCCATTATTTTGCTGCGTCTAGTGAGATCGGCTGCTAATCCGAAAGATGGTCATATGTGTTATTCGAAATCCTTAGAAAGCATAGATGCAATGATTATGATTAATGGTTATTTCATAACACTTTTAGCAAGCACAAATGAAATCTGTGGTGTTTATTTTGACTAATAATTTCGGCAGTCTATTTCAGGCACCAGGTCCAAAGCATATATGTACATATATATATATAATATATATATATATATATATATAGATATATATAGATATATATATATATATATAGATAGATATATATATATATATATATATATATATATATATATATATATAGATATATATATATATATATACATGTATAAATATTATATATATGTATCAATATATATATATACATATATATATATATATATATATGTATATATATATATAATTATAGATATATATATGTATATATATATATATATATGTGTGTGTATATATCTATATATATGTATATATATGTATATATATGTATATATATAGACACACAAACATATATATATATATATATATATATCTAAATATATATATATATATATATATATATATATTTATACATATATATATGAATATATATATAAATATATATATATATATAATTACATATTTACTCATATATATTGATGGTACGACGCCATCGTGTCCTTGTCCTTAGTGGTGACGCAATCTACGTTGTCCTGTACCAGCTCCACGAGCAATTAGTAGGCATATCAGCGCGACGATGTCACATCAATGTATTTTACGTTCATCTTTAATCGACATTGTCGGCCTTGGTAGTTAAATGAGAGCCTTTGTTAAGCCTTGGCAGTAATGACATCGTCCTGTTTCTGATTTGCCTCATTAGTTCGGCTGCTGTTCCGAAAGGTGATCACGAATGTTATCTCTAACTCTTGTGTAAATTGCTACCATTACCGTTGTAATTCATGATTTTACTAAGCAGTAGAATGACCTAGTTTTGCCAGTCTAGTTCCAGTCTGAAGTATTTAAATTACCTGTGGTAGAGAGCATAATTAACAAGCATATGCTGTCACGTCATGCTATGTAGAACGTGTGATATGATGTAACCGGTTTCTTGAACTCGGGGCCTGGACGACACGCTTACACGGAGAGGTGTATTTTGATATTGTTCAACATTAATTCCCTCCGTCAAATGAAACTGGTTGGAAAGCATTGTCCTCGCGCAGGGGGTGCCCGTACCAAATGTAGAAATGTGACGTGCTAAAACACCCAATCAACAATATATGCCGTCTACAAGTACATTCCCCTCCATGTTATCGATGTTCCAACATGCATTGCCGAGGGATATTCCTCCATTACTGAGTAAGCGAGAGCGAACTGAAATATTAAAAGTCGCGGATATTGCGGTCGTCGCTGATTAATGGGGCTCCATGCCGTAGAGGTAATGACCATTTATACTCCAGGTGATTTGACGTTTCTGACTTATCAAATGCATGATTAAATCGTAAACAACTTATAGTCATGGATAATGACTACATGGAGAAGTAGTCGGGCCCTTATATCTGCCGGGGGCGTACTTAACGCACGTTCACAGTTTCAATAACTGCCTTCGAGTTTCACATTGATTAACGGATTACAGCGCTACAGTGTGGTAGAAAAATGTGAGGACGAGGTAAGCGATTACGATGTAACCCTAAACTATAGCAGACTGTGTTGGGCGCTGTAATGAATCAACACACGTTGCCTAGGGCTGGCACCTTCTGTGAATCTGCCAGCGTAACTTCTTTATTTAGCAACACTGGTTAATTATCCCTGGGCGAATTCAAGCTATGACGTCATATCGATGGATATTACGTGCAGCTCAGGGAATCCATTGTGGAATTCACATAACGCGAAATAACAAGCACATTATCATTCCACATTCATAGCGAGTCTGTATCAATGGCCTTGGCAGTTAACAGAGGTCATTTATCAAGCATACAAGCATACGTCACAGTATTGATATTATGTCGCTGTTGCGCATGTATTTGGCTGAAAATCCGGAGATATATCACGTATTTTATCTGAAATCCGAATGCATGCTTGTATTGTTCATAAATGACACGTATGTTCCACTACATAGAGCCAAGGGCCATTCCAGATACTACAAAGTTACATACGCACGTTTGCTGCCAAATATTATCAGAACTGGCCGGCATCGATACACAATCAATTAACATGCAATGATAATGAGACAAGGTTCTCATCAAGCCGTATGGGCAGTATTCATTTGCTGTGAACAGAAAATATCAAATTGTTATCGACAATGTTAATGAATCAGTGAAGCTGATTGATGCAATTTATAAATTTGGTTTGACTCAAACGTCATCCCACAAGGCCCCGCGGACGATCCGATTAACATATTTTTGTAAAATAAAAGTTTATTGATATATACCGCAAAAGTTGGGCAAAGTCTTAAAAGTGATTGTGTTACCTTATTAGCTTAGTAACGTTTGTCTCTGTGTCACTTGTGCAAATGCAGGTGATATAACTTCAAATATCATTGGCGAACCAGCTGCTCAAATCAACGCCTTAACAGAGGATCATACTAGTCGTTTCGAAGGTATTCGTCATTGATACGTGAAAACAATTAACATTAAATAAACGTTGGTTCTAGCCAAAGATATGATTATAATGTTAACATTTGAAAGCTATATTTTTACTCCCGCAGTTCACGATGGGGTTCATTTACACGTTTAGAGCACGAATGAAATAGTACATCTACATTATTCAAATTATTGTTGGCCCTCTCTGAAGTAATACATTTACAGTATTCATGGTGTTATTGGCCCTCTGTGTGACTTAAGTGACTTCAGTAATATATCAATAACATGACACTCACCTGCCGACCATTCCCTGGTCAGTAGGGCTATCACTAACGACCTATGAGATCACTTATTGGCCGATGATTAAGATCTTTCCACACCCTCTACCCGCATCATACATGTCATATAACCAACCTCTAATCAACTCGAGTACCATTTGCTTTAAAACCATCAGAAAACGACGCTTAATGCAATTGTGACGACTGAAATACATGGGTCAATATGAGCGCGCTTATACTCAAATAAGTATGTACATATTGTTCGACATGGTGGCAACGCAGGCCAGCTGCCACCACGTGGCTAGTTTAACATATAAACTCGAGCGGGAACTTATCTTTATTTACCATGGTACGCATGTTACCTTAATAGTAACCCCCTCATATACCGACGTCACAATGACTGGATCATTTGAAGGAGTAGAACTTTAATATATATTTCAACGAATAAATATAAAATCCCATATGGTTCATCTTTACCTGCATCACAATCCAAACACCTGCACGATTTAGCGACTGTTATTGATTGAATTATCACGCCTGACGAACAAGCACCTGTATGAACCAGTGCGGTTCGTGCATATGTTAGAAATCATAGTGACATTTACATGGCAGTCAGGCTAGACATGGTTATCACGCCGCTAAATACAAATGGCTAATATATTGGCTGCATAATTCCACTATAACGTTGTTCTTCTAGGACACACAATTGGCTTACATTAATTCATCATCGCTTATATAGTTGGTTAACGCCATGGCTGATATAATTAAGTATTTCATTGACAAAATCACTGAAATAAAACACTACAAGCAATACTTGGATCCAGGCACTTGGCAGTAAGACGCCATTTACTGGGAACCGAGTATTTGTGAGTGAAATTAATCGGGCCTACATTTAATGGACAACAACATTTAATGGTAATTTGCCCGATTTAGGGTGTCATAAGTTACAGCTGCGAACGCTGTGGCCTCTTTGCTTCAGTTCAGAGAAGGGAGTTGTGAATGGGCCCGCCATAATGGCTACAAACGAGTCGCTCGGTGCGGTTCTGATACATGTATCGAGCCCTTATGGAACAGTACATTGATATTGACAGAGGGCAGCTCTACCAATGGACCGCTGTGCGTACGTCCCGTTTGGCGCCTATGCAAAAAGGTACAGTATCTAATTGGCTGCATGAATTGTCTTGTGGTGTAAACTGTATGACTGTTATTAAAACTGATAAGTGTGACATACAATAAATCACCCTCTACTCCCGCTCTGCTACGTGAGTAGCGTTCGACTGTTGGCCGAACCCATAAAGTCATTTCTGTCAAATGACATGCTTCATTGCCTTTGCATTGTGTTTCTGAAATACGTGCCGTATCCATGAGTGGTGTATGAATGATGCCCCGAACACAAGGCGGGCTTGATGAGAAGGATCATCGGCGCCTATTGCACAGTTGTAGGGACTTTAAAGAACCACTTTCCCCCGTGCACGTACAGGCTTATCTTGTACACGATCCAAACTATAACAAGGACAAATAGGATTTCATATAAACGAACTACTACAATTATCCTTTAGATGCTATGCATAATTGATGTCCTCACAAGCGACATGTCGTGTGTGCTGGATGGAAGGATTACTCAACGAGGATCATAACGTCATTTCAGAACTATCCCTCAATCTGGGCTTATCTTAATTAGGGGGGGAATTTCTATCAAGGGACAAATTCGTCAGACTGTTGAGCCCCCAGAAGTTTGACATTAAGCTGACACTTAAAACACAATAAGGCGGGTAAAGACCGGTATAACTATTTGACGTGCAGGGATGTGAAGTGAAGATATGTCGATACAGAGAACAACAGCACCATTCTTTAGTCATTGATCCCCCGGGTTTCAGAGGCCGGTCATTACACTGCTACATCGAAATACCATATATCAAACTTAAATATCGCACAAATGAAGTTTACATTGATGTAGCAGATCCGCCTCATGTGCAGCGCTGTAGTCGTGCTTCATGGAATGTAGCATGGTGGTTTAACTCGGTAGGGAGACAGACAATCTCTTTTCGCTTCCTTACCTACGTTTTGTCAACACCGCATCAAATGGAGCAATGTCTAGCTTCGTGAATTTTTCCAGACATATTTGTTAATAATCAGTCTAAGATACACGTGCACGGAGCGTAGACGTCACTGGTAACATTGTTTCCAATCAATGACGGGTATAGTGGGAATGCACGGCCAACAATGGTAGCCATTGAAATCGAAGGGTTTACTTGGTCTCCTGCACTTGAGGTGCGTTGATTTTATGTGTTCATATAACTCAATTAGAAGCGAGTGTTTTGAGCAAGTCTTAAGCGCTTCCATGAAGCATATGAGATTATATCAAAACCGTTTCTTTTAGATGATACCCCGTTACCTTGGATACCCATATCAGCTTCAGATTCATCGTCACTTCTAATGACTAGAATACCAAATCTCTCATAAGCCGTTTACTTTGACAATCCATTGCGTACAGCCTAAGCCAAAATAGATTAATGTTTGTGAGTGCAAATGTACACAGCATGGTCCTGTGGGGGTCCCAATGATTCTGTTCCGTATTTAAACACGAGTCTAGTCGATGTGCTGGCTAAAATGTTCCACCCGATCCTGGCCTTACTTGCCTGACGTCATTATGGGGCTGCTCGTACGTCATTACGGGGCTGCTCGTGGCCTGACCGGCATCGGATATCGAGTAATATGATTTCTACGTCTCTGATTGTGTGGTTAATAGCATCAGACCTTCCAAGCCACTCCAAAGAAACATTGAACAAAGGCCTCGAATAATGTAAACTGGGTTCTATTTATGATAAATTCGGGACCCATTGATGAGGGGCAATAAAATACCATATGACTTTAGAGACTTCTAGACGCACCAATCCAAGCAAAAGTTAAAACGACCCCATTCTAAAGACGACTATACATACACGCGCAGTGCGTGGCGTTTTCGTTCGAGCTGGACGCCGAGCTGATTGTCCATCACGGATTATAATGACAAGTCTGATTCATTCGTCATCCAGGGATTTCGTCAATGATTAGCTTTGAAAGTTTAACCAAAGAATCATTGACTTGACCTTGGCACCGTTTTTCTGGATCAGAAACCAATATTTTTGGCTTTGTCTTATCTATATGATGCCCTGATGACTCGGCCTGAGAAACTAACATAATCTCCCACGTTTATATAGATTTAGACCTTTGGCAAAACAGTAGGCCTTCAAGTGGAATGGATAAAGATAACTGTGAATTTGATCAATTGGCATCAGACCATGCCTTATTCGTGGGCGTATTCAAGCGACGATGTCACATCGATGTATATTACATGCAGCACAGTACAGCCGATTGTGTACTCCAGTGCGTGTATTTATCATAAGTGAATGTGACATAGGGACATATGCGTTCTGTATGGTTCCGAACCCTTCCAGTGCTTGCCAATACACTTCAATCGGAAAAACTTTGAATTGTGGCTGACACCATTCAATGGATGCTCCAAGGGATCTTCCTACAGTTTGGTATAAGCGGGAGCTAACTGAAATGTTAATGGCCAAGAAGTTAATTGTGGCAGTCGCTGATTGATGGTGCGCCATATTCTTGAAGATAATGATCATTTACACTCCAACTTACTAAACATTGCTGACTGGCACATTCACTATTCAACTGTAAACAAGTTACATGCCTACCTCGCAAAGATGACGTCACTTTTGATACATCGTGGCCGTTATGCTTATACATACACTTAACGCGTAAATCATGCAAAAGGCTTTCACATAGCATTCAGGTAATTGTCTAGACGGCACCTGCCAAGACGCTTTGAAGGCATTTATCAATGTTTAAATGAAATTGAATCAATTTACATTCACAAAGTGTAGGATATAGATTGGCTGTATTTCTTTGCGTATGAACTGAGACATCTCCAACAGTATTACGATGTACTGGATCAGCAGCATTGTGTGTGACACAATGCTACCTCATTTGATTTATTGACGAACAAACTGAGGATATTGCTGTAAAACGCGGAGTGAGCGCTGGCTGGTTGTATGATAAATGAAGAAATACGAATCTTTCAGCTGAAAAGAAAGTGAGTTAGCATAGTACATTTGTTCTATTCTGCTCTTTGTTGTTCTCATCCCTGAATCGCATACCCATGACCCGTGTTGATACTGGCTGTGGAACAACATCAGACCATGCAATACAGTATACCTTCACCAGTGCTGTATGTATTTGATCTATTGTCGGTTTAATCGATTAATCGACTCGACCCTGTCTACTAAGTGCACATTGTGTTTGGTGCAATTTGGTGAAATATTCCCTCGTTTCCCTGTTAATGAATTAAAACTTGAATGACAAGAATACGCACACTCCTTTAAGGGATATATTTATGAAATCTTGCTGATGACCAGAACAGGCTCGCTGTCTACCATGTCTCGTCGGACTGAAGAACATCTGGCCTTTATTTATTATCACTCTTCTCAATCTGCTTGCGTTTTTTGTGCGAATGATTGAAAGCGTACGGCTCATTCTTGGGCAGCGATGTACAGTTGATGTTTGGCCGATTCTTTGAAAACTGAAGAGTTTCTGACACTTGTAAAGAGATGCACATAAACACATCGTCATCAAACTTCAACTCGTCTTCCCTTCGCACTAAACCCTTCATGGATTGATAACCATTTGTCAATCATTCGCCGACTGGGTATTACCTTTACGCTAAGAGCAAAGTGTTTCAACCGGTGACAATTTGCATTCCATGTCAAGTGCGCTTCGTCGTGCCTATTAATATCACTCTTGGGACTATGCTCGCATATTCCCGTGCTCAGGTCTTAGAATAGAATGCGAGATATCATATCTGACAGAGTTTCTGTCTTTCACAAGCAGATCTGATAATGATCTCAGTGCTAACATAGAACATGGAACAAGATTGGCGCAACTTGTCCCTGTTCGCCATGAGACTAACGTAAGCGTTAGCGGTACACTTGGCGCTCGCTAAGCATTCGTAGCGATTCTGCAAAACACACTCAGTCAACTGAGATGATACTCTTTATTACCTACGTAAGGCAAAAAGAAAATAGCTCATAAAACATGTCTGCACTACCGCCCGTATGGAAACTGCTATACGGACAATTCCACCCGAGCATTGTGCCTCATATAAGCAGATCGGTTGAACAGCAGGACCACTTTATATGAACGGAATTTCACTTTGCCCCCCATGTATACTACGCATGTGCAGACGTGAATACTCTAGCATGCCTTACCAAAGTCGAAACGCATCCTTTTGTCAGTGCAGCATGGTTAAGAGGTTGATTGATAAGTCACGTGATCATCCCCTCTGTGTCATAATAATATCCAATCAGATATCACCACCAAGTGATGGTCGATTATTCGTAACAAATGCAACTGATCATCAGTTAACTCGAGTTGAAGAGGTGAATACTCGCTGGATTATTTTACCTCAGTATCGGCCTCTGCGTCTTAATTGTTAGAGAATGTTGGAGAAGCATTGTGAGTCAGTAGCACATCATCTTGAACGATTGACATATACCGTCGAACTTTGGAGTTAATAAAAACTTGTATTGTAATCTAAGTAGCTTCTTCGCACTTGTAGCTGTGTCACACACGCAGAAATGTCTGGATATCTTGTGACAATGAGGCTGATATTATTCCCAAAGTCCTAGGTTGACATGCCGCTCAAATCGATGGCCGCCAGAAACCGAGCTCTCAGCGAGGATCTTAAGAGTGTTTTAAAGGCATTCGTCATCGATATGTTAAACAAATTGACATAAGGTTCTTTCCGAAAATAATTAAGGTCAAAATATGCGGAATTTCTGTTCGTTTCCGCTGTTTACGTTAGGCTTCATTTAATGCAGACAGAGAGCAAGAGTGAAATAATGCATTAACATTATTCATGGTATCATTGCTCTTCTCCATGACATAAGCATTACATCAATAACCCGGCACTCAACTGTATTACCTTTTGATGGTCTCTATGGCGCTCGCTAATGACCTAGTATACCACTTATTGGGAGATTATTTAGATCATTCCATAACTTCAAATGACATTAAATGTGTTATCTGACAAACTTTAAATCTACTTGAGTGCTTAGTAACCATCAGAAAATGACGCTTCATGTAATTGAGACGACAGGAATACAACACAGCGTCATGTTTCAATATGAGAGTGCTTATACTAAAGGAGTGTGTTCATATTGGTCAATATGCAGATGATTGGATTTCGGATGGCAATGTAGTACAGCTGTCTCCATATTGGCTAGTTTAGCAGATAAACTCCAGCTGGAACCCAACTATATATACCTGGGTCTGTTCTAACTATACTATAACTGGATTATTTGAATAGGTGGAATATTAATATAAATATATATATATATATATAAATAGACTGCATAATAATGATGGTGAGCACGACTTCAGTATTACGATGTAAGTAAATCAGAGTATTGTTGCCTTTAAACAATAGCTGTCAGCGTACGGATTCATTGATTGATGACGTGCGGTAATTAGCATTGTGTTATTGAAGCATATGGCTACACAAGCATCCGGCAGAGATAACGTCTCCTTTGACGTCTACTGTTATTACTATGCGTCGTACCGAGATAATCAACTGTACCCTGGCGATCTCTTATCTTAGAGTTCGTTGGTGACAAATGGACCCGTGATTTAATTGAATATCTGTGGTCCTGCTTTGGGACGTAATGGTTACCATATGCTCTTTGTTTGAATATGCATAGCAAAGCAAGTTTATTTGACGCGCGTCCGCAAGGTTGATAGGAGCGTTACAGGTACTTCACAGACTGCAAATATTTCATTCACTACTAGCCGAGTGAGTAATTGTAGGAACAGGTTTCCGTATAAAGTCAAAGTCGGTTTCGATCATTTGATATACTGCTCTCTCTAAGGTTTCTCCTTTGATGCCTCTTTCATATTGACCCCAATCAACAGTGACTCATCCTTTGATGCATCCGCAATAACGTCGGCTACGAGCTTAATACCATGGATTGAACTCGTTGTTACATAACTATGTAACATTGAAGGAATCGTGACCATGTCTGAATTAGATATATGTTCTCAAACCTACGTTTGCTGGTGAGCCACTGGAATGGTTTCATCAGGCAGACAGGCACGTACTCATTAGCGAAAGCTGACAGTAATCAAAGCAAACTTTGCTGTGCAATCAGAGACAGTGTTAGGTCGGTGATTCCTATGGCTCTCAGCATAGGCTTACGAGTTCAGATGTGCTGGGAATGTTTATTGACGCATCCCACACAGCAGATAACAGCCTAAGCTAAATATGTGAATGCTGATAACACTGTTCACTGCTCTATCACAGTTATTAAGAACTGCGAACGTCAATTTAAACAGGCTAATCGATCCACCCACTTACCCATCAATTAATCCGATTGGTAAACCCGCCCACAGTTGCATATAATCTGAAGGTGATCTGTGTTGTCATTTGTATAAATTAAATGTTTATTGAAGAGACTGGCATCATTTATAGCACTTCTGATACTCTCCAAATGAAAGAAACCCATATCTCTCGAAGTTGGTTTTGAATTGTTTGTCGCCAGGTATGGAGAGCAAGCTTTACTTCCCTCAATAAGAATGGCAGCTTCTCAAGAGCATTCACTTCGCATTACCTATCACCTGAACTCCAGTTGTGCCTATTGGATTGTTTATGTATGTGCACAGCAAGATTGAGACCTTACCATGGAAAACATCATAATTAATGACACACAGTATTCAATGCCTGTATAGTCATCGAGCAATAATAGCTACAAATGAAAGCAATAATTGGTTATTCGTATTTGGTGAAGTCCAGATATAGTTATTAAACATTGACTTCGATTATGGGACAGTTCATTGATGTTGACAGAGAGTAGCTCTTTGAGAGATTAGTTTTAGGTAAGCGTTAGGGGCACTTATACTGTCTTATACCTTTACATATTTTAGGTACTATTTTCTGGCAAAAGTTCAACTGTAGCAAAATACCTTATCTATATTCGTAATAAGTTAGGGAAATTAACAACACGTAATCATGAATGATCAGGCAATTGACGTCATTAAAGTTTGTTGTTGGTGATTGAAAAATTAACTGATGAACGATATTTGCCTTTAATAGATATTATGCATGTTATGTGACAACAAACTACTTATCCATTCAAAATGATGAATAACTACAGCACAATTACCTTTGATTAACATGAAATAATTCAAATAAGCCACATAGTAATAGTGCTTCTGTATATAATCATATATGAAGCATAAATTAATTTAGTTCCTGAGCTTGAATGCTTCAGCTAAATTTGCACAGATAACATTGCCAGACGTTTGACATTAGCCATCCAGAATCTGCCGGTGATAGAATCTGTCAGCGTTCAGCGCATGTTGGAACAGCGTAAAGTGACGTCGGCGAAATGACGTGGTGTAATCGACAAGCGCTTGTCTATGCATCTGCTACATGCACACCGCAGTTATCCCAAGTGTGCTAAATCCTGCACGGCCCGCTATTCAAATCAATCAATTCCCCATCAGGCAAATCCTCTACCCACAATATCGCAATCCTCACCTTCATTGTTTGAATTGATCAACATTAATCCATTGTAATACAAATCTTCTCCCATATCCTAAGTAGATTGAATTGAGCGAGTATATGCTTTTTGATCCGCTGCGATGCACCAGGCGCAGCGGGCTGGTACATACCTACCATTGCCCACATTGTACAACAACGCACTTAATTTCGCCTGTCTTTGGTAATCTTTATTGACGATGGCAGCATCACCCTAATGGAAAGACCAAGCAAATACCCCATACGTTTTTTTGCGAGCTGTAGGATTACGTAATGAAGCCGGGACTGAAGGCTTATGACCCAACCAATGAAGGTGACCTTCCAATACGAGGTTATTGGATTGGTAAATATGCACCCAATGAGTTCGTATTTCGCTAAATACGTCATTTATTGGATTCGATTCAAACACTATTTTCGTAAAATGACGTGCTCAATTGCCTTTACATTAAGCGTCTCAAATAGGTTCCGTACGCATTAGTGATGTCTCAAATATTCCCCTAAAACAAGGCAAACTGGAGAAGTAGGATCATCGGCGCCTGTTACCCAGTTGTAAGGACTTTATAAGAACCATTATGTTGAGACATCCGCATACTCGTGGGGAGATTGCAAAAAAAGCATAAATGTTTTGATTGCTCCTACAAATTACGCGTGGTTTCTTTGTGTACATACATGCTAACTGTGTCGCGAACATACACACAATCCTTATTATGACAATGGCAAAAGGGTTTCATACAAACTAACTACAACATTTATCCTTTAGATGTTATGCATAATAGATGTCCGTACACGCGACCTGTCGTGTTTGCTGGATAGAAGGATTACTCAACGAGGATTATAACATCATTTCAGAACCACCGGCCAACCGTAGCTTATCTTAATTAGGAGGATATTTCTATCAAAGGACAAATATGATAGCTTTGGTCGGACATTTTAACGCCAGAGTATTACTATTCGCTATCCGAGCCCTTCCCTGAGTTCAGAGGACATTTATTACACTGCTAAATACCAAATAGCAAATGTATGAACTGTACATTATGTTTGCTCATGCGCCTCATTTGCAGCGCTATAGACGTGGTTCACGGAATGCACCAAGATGATTTAACTCGGTAGCGAGACAAACAACCTCCATATGCTTCCTTACCTACTTTTTGCCAACACCACATCATTTGCGAGCATTGTCTATCTTCATGAATACACAGGTCATGTTATCTGGTGTATTCCTCTATTTTCAAATATCCACAATCGGCAGATACTTCGTATGTCGGTTTGTGTTCGTTCATAGATCACATGTTCTTGTATATGCTGATGCAGACCGCTTCACAATCGATGTACGGAGAATGTACCTTTATGCCTGTTCATCATAGTTAAGAAGATGTTAAGTGGCACCACAAACGGGGGTTCCCCCTAGCAGACCATCCCATGGTACACTTGTTCTAACTCTCCTGTTCGGCTATATACAGTATTAGCGTCAGATGTGGCTGCCATTCTCTTGACTAAGCTCTCCATGCAGCAGCCTTTATTGGCCTTGGTTGTGGTAATTTACCAAAGGGGTCCCACTTCATCACGGATGACAATCACATCGAGATGTTTTCTGTGAGATTGTATATCCAGTTATCTCAAAGAGTCACCTGAGCCTCACAATAAACTGCATAATGAGCCTTGCATTGCAGTGGTCTTTAGTTACACGCTTGTTCGATACACCGGGTTGTCTGAGTTTTATTCGTCATCCAGGGACTTATTTAATGCTTACCTTTAAAAGGTTAACCGGAGGATCATCGATGTTTTCTTGGCACTATTTGTCTTATTCACAAGCTTATAGGCTTTGTCATATATATATGATGCCTTTGCATACAGCTGTGAACCTTCGTCAAGGAACTAAGCGTTCATAGCAAGTGAAACAAATAGAGATAACAGAGCGCAAGACCGAGGTTTCATAATCTCATGCTTCAGTATGAATTGGACAATCAATACCCGCGTCCACATCTTTGCACACCTGCCGCAAGAAGGCACCATGAGTGAACGCCATCGTAACACATCTATCCATTTACTTGGATAATAGTCGAGAATTATGCTGAAATCTCTAAAAATGGACAGGTACTGTTTGATATTAGACTTAAATGTATACCTTGACCATATATTGAAATATGACACGATGTCACCTCTATCAATGTGATGACGCATTATTCAGTAATATTGTCACTTCATCAAGCGACACTACTGAATGGTAACCTTACTTATATTCATTGAACATCATTTTTTTTCATGGAAAATGTTTGACTTGTTTACCTTGGGCTTCTGTTTGCTATACTTATCTTGGGCTTTCTGAGAGAGTGAGAGAGAGAGAGAGAGAAACAGTGCTGCTTGACGGCATTAATGTACACTTAGCGTTCTCTAAGCGTTTAATGCACAGAGATGAATACGCTGTTTCGGCTATGTATGCTTAAAGGAGAATAGTTCATTGGATGTGTTTTCATTACCTGATGTGGACTGAAATGTGGGCAATGCATGCTATTGTCCCCAGAGGATCAGTCGATCAGAAAGGATCACCAGTATTCTATCAGCGGTTTACACTTCTTCACTAAGCTGATTTCTGTGACGTATACCGGGGTTTGCAGTCTTTTCAGGTGCAATTGGCCTTTTTTATTGCTAATATCCCTTTGTGGTTTTCAGTATTGCCTTCTCCTTTCGCAAAGGCAGTTAGCAAGCACGTGCTCTCTCTCTTGAGCTACTTACTTATGCCTTTAGGTCTACGTGATTACGTCTGAAGGGCCACTTGCTTATATCTGTAGGCCCACTTGCTTTTGGATGTAGGGCCACTTGCTTATGACTGTAGGCCCACTTGCTTATGGCTGTAAAGATACTTGCTAATGGCTGTAGACATACTTGCTTATGGCTGTAAGGATACTTGCTAATGGCTGTAGACATTACTTGCTTATACTGAGACAACCTTGCTTATTTCCTAGCTGAAGAGCTATTTCCTCATGGCTTACTGATGTAGGACAACTCACCTGAGACTGCAGGACAACCTGCTAACTGATGGGTTACTCACCTATCGAATGTTATCGTGTTCTTTGTGGGTTTTATATATTTCGATAACAACAAACATATACTATTCTAAAGATCACCATAGTAAATGTAGTAGATTGCTCCTATCAGACGCGCTGTTCGTACAAGATATGAACGACAAAAAATTTTAATCGAGGTTTTGGCATCCAACCACCATGCTTCAAACTTCAATGAACATGATTTCAATTAAAACCGTTGAACCAATGGCCATAAAACGCCAAACGCAACACGTCACGAACCATAACATCCTAATCATCCTAATTAGCGGATTGTGTAACTACGCGGTCGCAGCGGTTGTGCAACCAAGTCAGTACACTGGCGCCATTAGGTACTCAGCATCGAGACAATTATTGGTCTAACTGCCTAATTGAAATTGCCCCAATTCACAGAATTGGTCTGGGCGATTATAACCTCTATTTCGCCCAGATATTATAGGGTCAATTATTTCAATGAGCGATCCATCAATCCATCAATTAGTCCATCCATAATACATTTATATATGAGAGCATTCACACGGACAACAAACAAATGTCATGGATTGTAACAGAAACATGGCTACCAACAACACACACGGTGGTTGTGCTGTACAGAAAACATGGCTACCAACAACACACGCGCTGTTTAACCAAATCGGCATCATACTCGGCTTTCGGCAGTGGTCGCTATTTTTGTAATGCATCGAAAGAGAGCTAGTCGATAACACAACGATGGGCGCCAGCAAAGCCAATCTGCATTCATAGTGCTTCATGTCTTCAAGTTCTGTTGTATTTCGGTTTGGTTTGGTATCTGAGCAACTGCATTATAACCATATGAGCAACAGAGCTCTCTGCCAAATACATGTAACTAATGTGTGCACCCGCCATTGCCAAAGGATGAAACTTATCTGTGCTTATGCGATGCATGTATACACATGATTATGTCATGTATACTCTTCATGTATTGAAACGAACGTATGCATGTATACACTATATCTTCTTATGTCGAACGCTTTCGATGTTGATGACTTTGAGTATTGAACACTTGTAGGACACAGCCTTATTTAGCCTTATGTCGTGATGAATTATGAGGTCAGGATGTCAGACATACTTCCGACCTTGCACAGCTGGCGAGACCAACCATCCCATAAGACAAGGCGCAACATCACGAAACACCACTAGACAAGACGACGAATTTAGCCGTGACACCGTGGGTTCTATTCTGTCATCCGTGACAAAAGTCACGCTAACATCACCTACTCGGCTTCGTCACCCGTGACAAAAGTCAAGCTAGCATCACCAAATCTAGTTCGTCATCCGTGCCAAAAGTCACGCTAACATCACCAAATCGTGATGGTCACCCGCGCCAAAAGACAAGCTAACATCACCAAATCGACTTCGTCACCCGTGGCAAAAGTCACGCTAACATCACCAGATCGACTTCGTCATCTGCGCCAAAAGTCAAGCTAACATCACGAAATCGACTACGTCATCCGCGCCAAAAGTCAAGCTAGCATCACCAAATCGTGATGGTCACCCGCGCCAAAAGACAAGCTAACATCACCAAATCGACTTCGTCACCCGTGGCAAAAGTCACGCTAACATCACCAGATCGACTTCGTCATCTGCGCCAAAAGTCAAGCTAACATCACGAAATCGACTACGTCATCCGCGCCAAAAGTCAAGCTAGCATCACCCAATCAACTTCGTCAACCATGCCAAAAGTCAAGCTAACATCACCAAATTGAAACGATGTTATAACACAATCGTGTATTAACAGTGGAAGCAAAGTGATGAAAAATATATTGTTTCGTTGAGCAGCCTTCCTTTGAATATCGATCCTTTATAATACTCTTGCTGTTGTTAACACGCACAATCACGCTGGAAAGTTGTTAATGCCACAGATTGACGGCTTTCGCTAACTCGACAAACTGCTGATCAATCACGCTTTGGGCCTGTTCACGTCATTTTAAAATTGCTTGATAGAGATAGCAAAGCAACATGCCAAGTCACATTGAAAACAAATGGTCTGATGAGCAACATGGCAAGTCACATTGAAAACAAGTGGTCTGATAAGCAATATGGCAAGTCCTATAGAAACCAAGCTATCTGATAAGCAACATATCAAATCATATCAAAATCATGTGGTCTGATACACAACATGGCAAGTCACATTGAAAACAAGTGGTCTGATAAATAATATAGCAAGTCATATAGAAAGCAAGATATCTGATAAGCAACATATCAAATCATATCAAAATCATGTGGTCTGATACACAACATGGCAAGTCACATTGAAAACAAATAGTCTGATAAATAATATAGTAAGTCATATAGAAAGCAAGATATCTGATAAGCAACATATCAAATCATATCAAAATCATGTGGTCTGATACACAACATGGCAAGTCACATTGAAAACAAATAGTCTGATGAGCAACATGGCAAGTCCTATAATATCAAGTGGTCTGATAAACAACATGGCAAGTCCTATTGAAATCATGTGGTCTGATGAACAATGGAAGAACAATTGTGATCGATCGCAGCGTGATAAGTAATCAATCAGCTTTATTTATTGCATTAACGAATTGTCCTGTATTGCCACCATGCTGATTGTACAAACGCTGGTCACATTATAAATGACGTGTCGGCCTTTATTTGTATACGCAATGAAGTGTCAACTGTTGCCATCCATTGGTATCCTCAACATACGCCCCGCCAGCGCACCGACTGCAATTACTGATATTGCTCTGACGGTTCTCGGCTGTCCTCTGTTATTCATTCTGTTGTTGAGATAACATTGTGTCACATCTTATGGCAGATGATGGACGATTTGTCCACTTGAAGCAGAACCACGTCTGCTTTATTGTGTTTTGTATTTGTTATCCTATGGATTTTGTCAAACAATTGCTATCAAAATTGCTTTAAATCATGACAATTGCGGAAGTCCTAATATCTTATTTATAGATCGTGACTCGAAATCTACACTTTTTTGTCTTTTGTCTTTTCATCAATTATATTTCCACAATTGCCACAGAATGACTTGACTGTAGTATGGAGTAGTGATGAAAGATGAACATTGTGCTGTTACTTCAACAATAAGCGGTGATGGCATGTTGTGATTCACTGCTAGTACACGGAACGTACACCAGGAGCCGCCACTAATATATATCATGTCACATGCATACACCCAGTTTACTGATACGCATAAAGTGACCGCAGTATCAATGGTAGTCGCTCCGTCATCCCGTGTTTAGTTTGAGCTGCACAAGAAACTATTCTCAAAGAAAGAACATGTATGATTAAATCACACAAACATAACACAGGAGCACGGTGGGAAAGCAGACATTAAAACGTATTTGCATTCCTATTAATGCTGCCCATTTTATAGACAAGGATACATGTAGCTGCGCTGGGCGAATGATGAGAGGGGCGAGAACTGCGGTTGGCTTCTTACCTTTCCTGGACAATAACTGGTGGCAACACTACTACAACAGATGACGCACGTCTGCTAGTACGCCGGAACCACAACCTCATCGTAATCAACAAGCTTTAACCCGAGCAAATTATACAATTCATGTATGGTTTCTTATCGAACATCAGCTATCGGCATGTCAATAAATTACATATATGAACACATTTCCCTCTCTCCGCCTTCCCGGTCACTTTGGCAGGGCGTAGATTGTACATAATCATACTTGCTTGGGAATGTTTTCTGGGGGGGGGGGGGGGGGGGGGGGGGAGGCGAAATCAATGGTGTGAATATCGAATAGCTATCAACACCGCAGTAGAATGAAGAGACAAATTCGACCTGCTTGTGATTCCTGCCATACACTTATATCGCTCGTCACCAAGGCCATGACTGGGCAATATAAGAAGTGAGAACGAACGTTGATACTGATTAGAGACGTCGCTGTGAATGTCAAACTAGCACCTGGCTGGTCCTATTGACATTGATGCATGGTAACGTTAAGGTCAATGTAGACGCGTGGTGACATACAGGTCAACAGATCCCTTCATTTGGCTCATTTCTTTTGCTTTCAATTGCTTCTCATATGCAACTAGCCAAATAGATCAGAAAAGCTTGGTAGATCAATAAAGCTGTATGAATACTGAAACCAAAACTCAGCCACCACAACTGCTTAAACGATTGGCGTAAAGAGACATAGTGGGGCGCCGTTGGGTAGAGACACAGTGAGGCACTGTTGGGTAGAGACACTAAGGGGCGCTGTAGGGTAGAGACACCATGAGGCGCTGTTGGATAGAGACACAATAGGGCGCTGTTGGGTAGAGACACCGTGGGGCACTGATGGATAGAGACACTGTGCGGCGCTGTTGGGTATAGACATGGTGAGAAGCTGTTTGGAAGAGACACGGTGAGGAGCTGTTGGGTAGAGACACCATGGTGCGCTGTTGGGTAGAGACACCATGGGGCATTGTTGGGTAGAGACACCATGAGGAGCTGTTGGAAAGAGACACCGTGTGGGAGTTGTTGGGTAGAGACACCATGGGGCACTGTTGAGCAGAGACACAGTGGGGCGCTGTTGGGTAGAGACACCATGAGAAGCTGTTGGGCAGACACACCATGGGGTGCTGTTGGGAAGAGACCACATGGGGCACTGCTGGGTAGAGACACCATGGGGCGCTGATGGGTAGAGACACTGTGGGGCGCTGATGGGTATAGACACTGTGGGGTGCTGTTGGGTAGATACACCATGGAATGCTCTTGGTTAGGGACACTGTGGGGCGCTGTTGCATGTTGCTGGAACGAGAATCTTATATATCCCAGCTCGCATGGTGACTGCACTATGTTTTAGTCATTAATAAATGAGTTGTGTAAATAAACCTCAAGCAGGCAACTGATAACCGATCAGCGTAATTCGATAATAACACACTCAATGCGCTATATCCCATAGCACCAAAAAGACTAAATATGATACACTAGAGAAAACGGCCTGCTGCTTTCAGCGAAATGGAAGTTGGCCAGTCATGAAGCGAAGTGGAAATTGGCCAGCCAATGAGCGAAGTGGAAATTGGCCAGCTAATAAGCTGGTGAAAGACATGTGGTTTGACTGACATTTTTAGCCACGTTATATAACTGCGGTCACATACCCAAATAGTTATACGGCGACCTACAAAGGTGGCCACACAAGGCATAGAGGTTACGAATGGCCACGCCAAAAGAGCGGTTACTATATAGGTATCCTTCTAGTGGTTAACAAAAATTAGTTACCCCCTTGTCGGTCTAATTTTTGCGCCATGATGCCCACAGCTTTAATAAGTGAAGATTTGATGAAATCTACATTTTGTAACCTAATCGGAAGTAGCCATATCAACAGCGACCTAGTTATAGAGCGCGGAATTATTTACAGCTAACATTCGTGTGGTTCATGGTTTTATGGAGGCACCGTTATCTATAAACGACACAACGAAATAAAACAGAATTCCACTGTACATCATGAATATTACCAGTTAAGATTATACCTTAGTGTCCGATATAGGGCTAAACAGCCATTTTACCAGTGTTACAATACAGCCAGTTTAAAACATTACATTAAGCTATTGTCCTTAAAATGATATCGAGTTGATTTAAACTAACGCTGGAGGGACACCGCTACTAACGAGCCTCGTTGAATGCTAACAGGGTTATAATCGACAGGACAACCTAGAGTAGGCAATGGCTTTCTCACATTGCATCCTGTGCTTTGTGTATAGCCTTTGACATAGCAATGCGATTGTTTACAAACGGTCTAAAATTCTTACAACTATTCAGAGCATAATCTAGTTATTCGGTCGAAAGGCAAGTTCAAATCCTAGGCAATGAGATGGGAAATATTGCAGTACTGTAACATGAAGAATTGTATGGTCTGATGGTTAAGAAAAGTCTTTGGTGACAAAGCCTAACGGCGCCGATGAATGTGGATCATTTCACTGCTGTATGCCTAGGAACGCACCATCACACATTGTGCAGCAATGTCGTTTCCCATGAGCGTTCGGCGTTCTGATAATTTGATTTATTGTCGGTTCAACATTGTTAAATTGGCTTGACAATGTCATAAGAGGTGGTACTGATGTCACGACTAACAGTACCAATGTCACGACAGGCTGTACCATTGTCGCGAGAGGCAGTATCAATGTCATGAGAGGCAGTACCAATATCATGAGAGGCGGAATCAATTTCAAGAGAGGCAGAACAAATGTCATTCGAGGCAGAATCAATGTCACGAGAGGCAGAACAAATATCATAAGACGCAGCACCAATGTCACATGAGGCAGTATCAATGTCAAGAGAGGAAGTACAAATGTCACGAGAGGCAGAACCAATGTCACGTGAGGCAATATCAACTTCAAGAGAGGCAGACCAAATGTCACGAGAGGCAGTATCGATGTCACGAGAGGCGGTACCAATATCCCGAGAGGCAGAATCAATGTCACGAGAGGCAGTACAAATATCATGAGAGGCAGAATAAATGTAACATGAGGCCGTATCAATGTCAAGAGAGGCAGTACCAAAGTCACGAGAGGCAGTATCTATGTCACGAGATGCAGTACCAATATCATGAGAGGCGGAATCAATTTCAAGAGAGGCAGAACAAATGTCATTCGAGGCAGAATCAATGTCACGAGAGGCAGAACAAATATCATAAGACGCACCACCAATGTCACATGAGGCAGTATCAAAGTCAACAGAGGAAGTACAAATGTCACGAGAGGCAGAACCAATGTCACGTGAGGCAATATCAACTTCAAGAGAGGCAGACCAAATGTCACGAGAGGCAGTATCGATGTCACGAGAGGCGGTACCAATATCCCGAGAGGCAGAATCAATGTCACGAGAGGCAGTACAAATATCATGAGAGGCAGAATAAATGTAACATGAGGCCGTATCAATGTCAAGAGAGGCAGTATCAATGTCACGAGATGCAGTACCAATGTCACGCGAGGCAGTTTTCGATCTCTCTGGAAGATTGAAGACTTATCTTGCTTAGCTGACGACGCGCAAGGTATGATGTAATCATGTCCAGTACGTCGCCAGACAAGACGCATGTTCGGTTAAACGTAATGGTCGGGAAGTTCGTCAAGCAGGCACTATACATTATGCTGCCATATTTAAGCACTCTCTAACAATGAGAGTCGTTGGCCACTAGTACGCCAATACAATTCATATCGAAGCAATGCATTGCATCGTGTCGGTTAGCGCAATAATGATTGTATTGACGAAAGAAATAAGATAATGCATCCGATTTATAAGTGAAGACTGTGGAGGGGTGGGGGGCATAGGGCTTTTGTTATGAGGGTCAGGCTGATCATAGGAAAATGTCAAACTATAGGAGGCCAATATCGTCGGGTGCTACTGTCGTTTTGGCATTTATGGGAACAATTTGTGCGTTATCATGTAATTTGTGTAATTCAGTTTCACTTGGTCATTAACGTGACACCACATTTCATATGGATTGATGGAGTGCCTCAACCTATTAGGGGTAAAAGAATATAATATGTTATCGCATATTCGGACAATGTTGCACCCTGAAGTCATTAGGTTTGGTGTGGTCATGTGTCATGATAATGTATTAGAAGATCATTCTAGCCGCATAAGTTAGTGTACCGAACTCGCAGAAGAACGGCGGACTGACCATTGGTACCTGCTTGACCCCACGTTATCGACCTATGATACTCTTTTGCTGTCCAGAACGACGCTATATTTGTTTAGTGTGACAGGCGAATGATGAATTGGGTTGAAGGAAATATATTTATTTCGACGCGTTGCACCTAATGCGATGTTATCTGCACCAGACCACATCAGAACCAATTTATACCTAAGATACCTAATGAAAATTCCAATTGGTCACAAGACGAAGAGTGCATAGGAATGGAAACTGTACCTTATATAAGACTTTGCAAGGTTTTCCTGTTTTTACGCAGATGCTGTTTAAGTACAATTATATAAAACTTGATTCTAGTTTGTCTGTTGTAGGTTGCGCTCACAATAAAGTACTACTGGCATTGGACATTCCGTCATATCAATTCATTGATCGATTTTTTTTCTCCCAAGTCAAAAGAAATGTTCAGATTTCTCACACCACAGAAGGGTAAGCTCACATATGGTTTTCTAGAATCTAAATATCTTTCTCAATTCGGAATAACCGTGCTGCAGCAGGTAATGTATGAGCTCGCATTGGGGTTTGTAGAACATGTTTCACATCGAAAGACGAAGTCTGTTCATGTCAGATGAAGTCTATTTATATTTGACGTTTCAAACAATTAGTTTCAACTACAGGTGTAAATTGGTAGACTGTGTATTAAGAGGCATAAATCTATATTCGTACATATTCATTTACATAAACACAAGTAAATATGTGTGTCAATGTGTGTGTGTGTGCGTGTGTCTGTGTTTGTGCGTGTGTGTGTGCGTGTGTGTGTGTGTGCGTGTGTGTGTGCGTGTGTGTGTGCGTGTGTGTGTGCGTGCGTGCGTGTGTGTGTGTGTGTGTGTGTGTGTGTGTGTGTGTGTGTATGTATGTGTGAATATAGTATCTTGATGCGGCAAAGTAAAGTATTGATCAATTCTAAGCAGCTTAAGCCATGCAGCTGTTAGGCCAGGTAGTGGTTCTTTCTTCGAGAAGACATTGAATGGCTTTTGCTGTAAAACGAGTTGATTGGCAGGAGTTGGATCATATTCCTTTGAGAAGACCCTACTGATACATAGTCTCGCGAGACTTGATTATTACATTTTTATGGCACATATATGACGCAATTCGGCGATTTAAGAAATGGTATGGGTGGGCAAAAGAAAGAATAAAAAAACATGGATGATTTTCACATGAGTTATCACTCAACGCTCGTCGTTGGCATCATACTAGAGTTCGAAAGCTGTTTTTTAAGGCGCCGATATCGATAAATGGTCGCTGTTAGGGTCTTCAGTATTGAAAAAGCTCAATATGAATCAGAATGACATATTATCTCTGAATCACTTTGAATTATGCTAAAGCATCCGGAACATTTCCAATATTTATATTTGACATTCGGGGCGTGATATTGCCAGCTGCTATAAGGTGTTTCTCTTGGAGGCTCCAAAGGTTACAAGGGACTTTATTGGATGTCGTCACAGTGAACGCATGTGTAAATCTCGGCTGGGATGTAAGGCCAACCAATCCAACGACAAACAAGATGCGCCAATATGCACGGTTTTATACTCAAAGGCAAATAGTATTAAATACAACTATGTGAATGTTCAGCTACATCACTGAACAATGACAATGACGGTTTGATTTTGTTTTGTTATACGTCATTGTGTGGTTGCATATAGTGTGATATTGGTCTAAATGCCTTAAGCGAAGAGTTGCTGATATAGCTTGAACAATTTGAACCTTGCATCCTAATGCCATCTAATAGCGCTGTCTGCAGCATCCGTATGTTATTCTGCATGTGACTACATACCAGTGGTTGGCTGTAACAGATGACATCACGCTTATCGCGTCTGCCAACTGATGCCATTCTGGAACCGGCATAATTCGTAATAATCCACATTTTGTCGATGCGACACCAATCAGACATCTACTTGACCCATTATTATAAATTATCGTGTCATACTCAGCTGTTCATGATACTCGAGGCGTATGTTGGTCACATTCAGGTAAAACATTGTGAAAATACGGTCAACAATTCACTTTAAACGAATAGGGCAACAAGTCAAACCGAATGTAACGATGTTAAGAACTACATTAACCTTGGTATTTACGGATACTTCGTCCTAATCATCCCGGATCCCGTGAAAATGAACGGCACAGGTCATTGATAGCATCTACTGCTCCTGATACTTCCAGCACGCATGCTGCTCCCGGCCAGGGTTACCTAACCACAAAAAGCCGAAGATTAACAATAAGAGTCTATGCAAATCACATACGCTGCTCACACGAGGCGGCCTCAATGAAGCTGATCCATTGTGCCTCATTCGAGCAGCTTTATTTAGAGAGGTCGTGCTTGTGACGCAGCATGCATAAGGAGGACGTTATCAGGGTAATAAATGCCATGTAGGTACTGCCTTAATGCCGCTATATGACCGATATTGT
Source organism: Urechis unicinctus (assembly GCA_034190875.2). NCBI lineage: Eukaryota > Metazoa > Annelida > Polychaeta > Xenopneusta > Urechidae > Urechis > Urechis unicinctus. The sequence continues at coordinate 75,476,151 of CM067350.1, read as the reverse complement.
CTCCCGTCGCATAGCATCAAACCCGCACAGGTAGTGGACATTTATTAAACGCAGACTGTATTGTGTCATAACAATAATCTACTAACGTTGTTTGGTTGGTTGGTCTCTGTCACTTTGTCTGTGTGCACGAACAGTCGGTATATTAATCAACAAAGCTGTGCACATTTTACAAGAATGTTCTTAGAATCTTGACTCTTTGATGATTACGGCAAGGCACCTCGCTCACCTCAGTAACTTGTATTTCTAATAACATCCGGCTATTGAACGGTTCCCAGCGTACCTCCCACCAATCACATTCCTCTTTCCATGCGATGGAATCTCAGGTGAATATATTCATTAATTAACGAACGGTCAGGGACGACCAATATCTGTATTTGACAGACCAATGATTAACGGTGTATGCATCCTACTGCGGTGATATATTAGCTGTTTATATTGGCACGTACAATGTAGAAGCAGATTAACTCGGTAAAAAGCTCTCCTGTGGCCAACAGTAGGCAATTTGGATGCTATATGGAGTCCTATAGTCCGTGAATGGCCCTTATTAGGGCGCACCTAGTGTTGAGACCATTAACTTAAGAGACAATCTACGTCTTACATCAACCGTTTTCTTTTCCACGTCGATTTCCTGACTCTTAATATAACACATTCCTTATTTTCTTTAAAATTCTTTGATTGTAACAGATTTTGAAACTATCTAACTAAGCTATCACTAATCAGAGGTTCACATGAACTATTAGTAAGGACAGAATTACGATATTGAGTCAATGAGTTCGCGTTACATCAATAGCGGATTATACAAATGTCCTCATTGAGCTGATTTAGCCGTGTTAAAAAGGTAGACGTGATAAAGGCAATGCGTTGCGGTTTTTATTAGCTATGAATTATATATTACGCATGAATGATTGAATTCGTATGATGGGATTTTTGCGATTAATTTCGTGAACAGGCTTGAGGATGGTCACAACAACGAACTTACACCTGGCAGTGGATGGTGTAACACGCTCATTATCTATCAGGCTCAACTGACCAAAACACACATACTCGTCGAGCTATCAAAATTGATTTTGAATTCAGTTAAGAGGTATTCTATGGTTCTTATATTCCAAACCACACAAAGGACTCTTACGGTAATATGAGATCCCCGGTGATTACACACCTCTGTTCACTGACATTCAGTAAGTCTTTGCAATGCAGTCAGGACCTATGCGCTGCGTGTCCCACGGACAGTAACTGAGACCGTCAAATCGGTTTCTTTATCCAGGAGTGTATTCAACGAGGAACGAACAGCGGATATAATGCAACAACCGATTCATTAATTCGTTGGCTCGACCTTGATGGATGAATGCCTGTAAGAGAAGAGGCTTATCTTGCCGTCACCAGATTGTCATTGGAAACAATCGCTCGTTGTGTTACTGATCTGAATACATTGTCGTCGAGGTTTACGAGCCAGAGCGATGTCGCTGTCGTCATAGCACATAGCCAGTGCGACATCTCTGTCATCATGGATCAGAACCGGTGCGACATCTCTCTCCTCATGGAGCAGAGCCAGTGCGACATCTCTGTCCTCATGGAGCAGAGCCAGTGCGACATCTCTGTCCTCATGGAGCAGAGCCAGTGCGACATCTCTCTCCTCATGGAGCAGAGCCAGTGCGACATCTCTGTCCTCATGGAGCAGAGCTAGTGCGACATCTCTGTCCTCATGGAGCAGAGCCATTGCGACATCTCTGTCCTCATGGAGCAGAGCCAGTGCGACATCTCTGTCCTCATGGAGCAGAGCCAGTGCGACATCTCTCTCCTCATGGAGCAGAGCCAGTGCGACATCTCTCTCCTCATGGTGTCTCGCAATGTGGATGACACTGTTTTACATGTCGATTCCAAGTATTATGTCCTGTCTGTTGCGCTGATCCATTGACACTCTGTAGCCATGGCAAGACAGTAATACAGGCTAGACGGCATTAAGTAGATGATGTCATGCAATGGTAGCACGATGGTGACCTAAACAAGGCTGACGCGCATTATAGCGGGTTAGATATCTTAGTGACTTTCGCTTGGTTGAGATGTGATGGCTACACATCATTCAATGGCGCCCCACCCTGTCAGACACAGGTGCTGCAATGCAGACGTTTGCCATACTGGATTGACGTAAGATTTTGGCAACCGAAGTTGTTATCTGGCTTGTTACAAAATCACATCGATGTCAATTACATACTGCTCAGGGAGTCACCATTGTTGAGTATCCGCGTGCAAAGGAAGCATTATTCACTGCGATTCTTTATGGGTGGATACATTTCGCAGTGCCTCATTTACTTAGCTGTCCATCCGGAAGACGATCACAGGTAATATCTGAATACCTGATAAATTAACCCATCGTGTTGCTTGGTATTCAGTTGGCATACTTCTTTTGACCAAAGAACAGACATGTCTTGATTGATTGGTTAAGACAACGACCACAGCTTTGACGAATTGACGATCACATATGATATCCACGCTCATGGCTCCCGTTAGTAGTAGACGACCTTGCACAAAGCCCTGTGGTACGCCATATCAAATTTGATTCATAGATTTCTGAATGAGACTGTCCGTCAAGAAAACTGCTAAACTATTGAAGGATGAGCTTCCTTTTACACGATTATTCGTTTTAAATCTGAAAAAAGCGATGAGGATGCATCAGCTTTTACGTATCTTAGTAAATGATTATATTGTCAGCTAAATTAGGACCATTCAATAAATCGATGAATTACCTGTTCAGATGTTAGTGGGCTTGGCGGTGATTCCCGGTATATGCAACTGAGTGGAGCACTTTATTGAACAATAAGTTGACAACATTAGCATAATGATTACTAAATGCATTTGCTAGATCGTCATGGTCAGAATGATTGGAGTTGCGCAATTCTGAGGTTTCAGCGAAATTCGATGTGCAGCAAGCTTTCTGTAACGAGACCATGGACTTTGGCTGTTTAGTATGTTGTAGTCAAAAAGCTCAAAGTAATTGTTTGTGATTGGTCATTACATTGTATAGGCTGGCGACGACTAGGAGCGCTGAATGATGAGAACAGTGTGTGAGTGCGATAACTTGACGCGCTGAATGATGAGTACAGTGTGTGAGTGCGATGACTAGATGCTTAATGATGAGAACAGTGTGTGAGTGCGATGGCTAGACGCGATGAATGATGAGTACAGTGTGTGAGTGCGATGACTAGATGCTTAATGATGAGTACAGTGTGTGAGTGCGATGACTAGATGCTTAATGATTAGTACAGTGTGTGAGTGCGATGACTAGACGCGATGAATGATGAGTACAGTGTGTGAGTGTAATGACTAGACGTTTAATGATGAGAACAGTGTGTGAGTGCGATGACTAGATGCTTAATGATGAGTACAGTGTGTGAGTGCGATGACTAGACGCGATGAATGATGAGTACAGTGTGTGAGTGTAATGACTAGACGCTTAATGATGAGTACAGTGCGTGAGTGCGATGACTAGACGCGCTGAATGATGAGTACTGAGGGTGAGTGTGATGACTAGACGCTGAATGATGGGTACAATGTTTGAGTGCGATGACTAGATGCACTGAATGATGAGAACAGTGTGTGAGTGCGATGACTAGATGCTTAATGATGAGTACAGTGTGTGAGTGCGATGACTAGACGCTTAATGATGAGTACAGTGTGTGAGTGTAATGACTAGACGCTTAATGATGAGTACAGTGTGTGAGTGCGATGACTAGACGCGCTGAATGATGAGTACTGAGGGTGAGTGTGATGACTAGACGCTGAATGATGGGTACAATGTTTGAGTGCGATGACTAGACGCTGAATGATGAGTACAGTGTGTGAGTGCGATGACTAGACGCGCTGAATGATGAGAACAGTGTGTGAGTGCGATGACTAGACGCTTAATGATGAGAACAGTGTGTTGGTGGATTATTAACTGTGAGAATCATTACACGTACCAAACGGACCAGAAATGTACCAGGGATGGTCCAGCATTCCTAGTTGGCAAACTGTATGTTTCACCAATCAAAACATCGTTTCCACAAAGATAACTTCCGAATTGACCTTCTCAATTGATGGCAATGTCATGTTAGAAAGTTAAAATGTATTTGTCTGAAACCAGGTTCGAGTCGGTGATGTACTGCCGTATTGTGGTTTGTGGTAAAAGTTTCACATATGGTTGTGTTAGATGCAGCTAACATTAAGTTGCAACTGTTCATGTTTTGGTAGACATTGTGTGTTAAGATGCAAGGATGCACTGTTTAGGAGCTATATTAACTTATGCAGTTCTTCCGCAGTATGCTGTGACTTTTCAAATAACCGTAAACAGCCGGGATCAGTGGATGTATACACAGTAGAGAACGTAACAGCTCTGCTGATTAATGAAGGCACATGTTATTTTAAGATATGAAAGCATTGTACAGAACGAACTGTAAATTCGCTTCTGCTCCATAGAATGAATGGTGCTTTGCGAATGATTACCGAATGAGGCTTTGTGGGTGAGATCTGGGGCCGTATCCATAAAGAAACTTAAGTCCGCAAACTCAGGTTTTTGAGACGGCAAGCTGAGCTGGCCGTCTTATCCGTATCCAAAAAGAATCTTAAGTCTCCTAGCGTGCTCAACTCTGAGTCAGCTAGGTAGCTGACTTAAGTTCGCTAGCTCAAGCTTAAAAATGGCGGTCCAACGGTAATGTTTCCAGAAAAATGCTTTTTACAGATCTAAATAAAAACATGTATGTTCCTAAAAGGTCAACTACAAAGATTTTTTTTATTCCATTTTTCAAAAGTTCTATGTTTTAAAAGGGTATCGTGACCAAAATAAGGTGACTGCGCGCTTTTTTTCTTTAAGAAAAATGATTTTTAAATGTATATTTCCCACGTCGAATCTGACAAGATACCGCTCGGTAAAATTCGTGAATTTCCGTACAGTGACGTCATTCAGGTTGTTTGCGAATATTCATCGCCATCTTTAGCCTTCCCGGTTGGTTGACAGCGTGTGACTAACTCGTCTTTCTTCACGGTCTGGTGCGTTTCTTGGTGTGGATTATGCCTTATTGTTGTGCGTTTGGTTGTCGGAACAATGAGAAGTCAGGCGTGATTTTTTTTTGTTTCTAAAAGACATATGCGCCGCATATGGGTGTCGAAAGTCAAGCGTAAACAATGGAGTCCTGCCCTTATAGTTACACGACAGTTCGATGTTCTGATCATTTCGAGAAAAGTGCTTATGAGACTGACCCAGAGCTGCTCAAAAGTCTAGGATTTCGTAAGAAACCTAGGCTCCGAAATGGTATTGGCAGCTGAGCAGATAGATAAATCAAGTGACAGTGGTGAATCACAGACTGAGGTGTCACATTCAAGTACTGCCGACCTAGGCTAGGCGAAGAAACTTCGCCTGTCAGCGTCCGCGCTGTTTGCTACACCAGGGGCGAGTGCCTTGCCGTCTGCCGACCATGAAGCTTGCTCTCACTAGTCATTAGGGGTGAAGGCAAATGTTTTGGTGAGTGTCACAAGGCAACTGCATTATTATATATGATGAAATGCATTGGCAGGGATAACTTCTGTTGTATGTATCCATGTGTCTTTTCAGAGTCAATTTGTAAACATTTACATCCTTAAAGGCTATGATGAATGAAATTGTAGGATACTTATTGTATTGATACCATAGATGGCTGACAAGTCTCTACAGACACAGAGTTCTATCTTTCCTGGCATAAAGAAATATTCAAGAGGTACCCAAGTTGGCCCATCTCACCAAAAGTGTCACCAGGGGCACCCAATATGAGCCCCAGGAGGAATCTGTTGGACTGGTGGACAGCGATGATGAGATGGAAACTGACCCTGACTATGACTTCACTGACAAAGTGATGATGCTGAGATGGAAACTGATGATGACATGGCGTTTGAAGAACTGTTAGGTAAATATTGTTTTGTTTGTAGTGTAATCACAGGGTTTTATTTGATGGAAGAAAAATTTAGCTCACAGAATGCTTATGTACAGTGGTGTTGATCTGGAGGTTGGCCCTAGTCAGAATCAAAGATACTGGGGGAGTTTTGCTTGTTTTGAACAAATCGGCGTGAATGGACACCGTAAGATGTGGGATTGCCAACTTTTTACAGGAGCTATGCCCGCAGGGTATTTGTTTATGGCTTCAGGGATTTTTGTTAGTGGCAGTAGTGCTATTAGAACACTGAACATGTTCAGGTAAGGGAAAATCCCAAGCCTGTCAAGTACCAATTTCTTTTGGTGTGAACATGCATTAATCTAAAATGAGACACATGTTATTTTGACATTTATTACCAAAACCTGAATAAGTTTCATTTGCACAAACATTGTTACCCAAATTAAAAATTGGCATATAATATAACTTACTTATTATATGACTATCATAAAATATGAATATCATTGATTTGCTTCAGACTATGTACATCAGGTGCTTGATCTAAGGCAAAAATATCCAAGCTACAGACTTGCTGAGGTCCTTGCAGATGACAGGACTGTCCCACCACCTATTGCCTCCCAGTACGAGAAACCTGAAAAGGATCTTCTCATAGGTGCTCACAGGTGTCGATAACCTGTATATTTGCCGCCCGGGTCAGGGAAGGATTTTCTAACAGCTGTTACCACACAGGCTGCCAGCACTTTCCTGTTTCTTTTGCCCAGTCTGTGCCATATCCAGAGTGTAAACTGGCAGTAAGCTAGATACCTGAATAATCTGAAGCAATATGTCAATTAGTTGTCTGTGGTTTTAAAATAAGTTGTATAGCTAAAAAAAACAATTGTCATTTGTCAACCATTCCCTCACTTCATAATTTTATTGTAAGCTCTGCCTCTGGAGTTCATGTAACTGGCATTATTTATTCTTGGCTATGTAAAATATATTGTAGTTCATCAATATGAACACTGAATATTTTACACAGTGGAATTAATGTTCCCTTTGTAATAAATATGATTGTTCAACCTCAAACCATCCTTTTGGGTAGCAATAATGGCTAACTTACTCATTGTAGAGACCTCATCTCCAACAGGTCTGTCCATTTGAATAGATTCAAATTTGGACACTTCCAGCACATTTTTATTCATGCAGCTAGCCAGGAATCTGGGATGCTTGGTGATGCATGTCAATTCCTCCGTTAGAGCCATCACTCTCTCCAAACTTCTGTGGCTGTGTCCATTGGGATGCAGTAATGACATCTACACCTAAGTTAGAGAAATAATTAAAGAGTCATTGTAAATTTATATTTGTGGTACAATGAATGAATATAAAAGGAAAATACTTTATAAACTGCATGCAAACATCTGTCCACAATATTCAATGTGCTCAGGGTACAATGACAAAGCTACATTCACTAGCCAAGTACTATTTGTTGTAGTAGTTAGGTCTGTCAACATACCATCCTCTACTTACAGAATGTGTAAATTTATTGGGTAAATGAAACTAACGATTATTTTTTACCAGTTAATATAGTTCAATAAAGCTTGGGAAGTGTATTCTAAAACTTACCATTCAACGAAATCTTTTGTTTATTCTTCATCCGAAGCAGACCCTTGAGTTAGAGCTCCCGGTGTCATTTCGTAGTGTGACTTGGATTTTTCAACTCCCGTCCGCATTGGCTCAAATAAATAGTCATGGACATGATTTGCCCCATTGTTATGCTATGGGGACTCGTAAACTTCATCAGAAGACGACATGGCTTGTCAAAACGGTGTAATTTTAAAATCCAAACAATCGTTTTTCGCTTCGCTCGCTCGCAGTCAAATTCTCTTGGAGGCAGCGCAGCAGGAATGACGTCACGCAACGTGCACCTAGCGGCCAACTGAGGCAAAATGGCATCGAGAAGATGGCTTCGTATTTTCTTCCGAATGAAACCTTATCGGTGGATTTTTAGTACTTATGCATGCCGTTGCAATGAATAATGGGTCCCCGTTGCTTTATGAGTTATTAATCTTCAATTTGAAACACATTATAAAGAAATGATGAAAATCGTTGTAGTTGACCTTAAAATGAACCAAAACATAATCAGCCGTTCGATTTTTATGACACACCAATTTTTATCGGGATATTTGAACTATTTACGCAGCAAGTTGTTTTCGTAAAAACGAAGCGGGGAATTCTTCATAAACAATCGGGTCGTTTAGGAGAGGCTGTTGTTTCCTAGAAAGCGAGGCAGCTTGCAGTAGTCTAGCTCCGAATTAGGAGTGTTTTGCGGGATAATCTGAGTGGATGGGAGTTTCCAAGTGAATATAGTATCCATTCACTATTGGTCATTTTAAAGATAAATTTCTTAAACTTCATTAATCAAAACAACGGCGCCAAGATTCACGTTTCGTATGATTGAATATAAGAAAAGCAGGTGCCAAGCCTACAAGTATATAAATCCACTTCATGATAAAATGGCAGATATTGAAAGTGCCCCCAAAGCACACCAACGACAAGGGTTATTTTGCGATAAAAAAAACTCCGTTTTATGCGTCAAAGACGAAGAAACGTCATAGACTAATGACGCGCAGTGACCCAGTACGGCCTGAATTCCAACGGACTGTCAAACAACAAAACTCAACGAGGAGTGTTTATATTTATCGCGGAATAATAATGTTATTAGTGCAAGCATGGTTGATGGAATTATTGCCCAATCGTGTGGATTAGCCGTGATTATATTGCCGATTATAAGACCTAGTAAGTGTGTAAATCGTCTCCATAAGAAACAATGGTTCATCGTGCCGTTAGTGTTGTGGTCACGTTCATGGATAACAACTTATTCAAAGCCGTAGATCGGAGTTCCAGGACTATGTGTTGTTGAAACTCGTGGCTGCACCGTATATTATACTTGATACCAGTCGGATTGAATAAAGGTGAGTGACATATTCATAAATAACCGGTTTAAAGACTATTCCTTTTTAATTTGTTTTGATAAACGATAAGTTGATAACGACAGTAGACTACTAGACCCTACTAGGTCTATACTTTATTATATAAAATAGTCAGACTAGACCACTTCCATTCTTCCGTCTAAATCGACCATTCTTTGCCACTTTATTCCATTTTCTGTCTAATGAACACAGAGACAAACTATGATCGCAAAGGTACATGAGTGAAACTATAGCCACTAATCGTTTTTGGCTGTTTGCCAGCCCTGAGCTAGCGGTCTCAGCTGAGTTCGCTAACAATTTGCTTTGTGGATACGCCTGAGTTCGCGGACTCAGCTTAGCACGCCGACTCAAGTTAAGACGACTCAAGTTAAGATTCTTTATGGATACGGCCCCTGGGCTAGTTCTGCTTAAGGGCAAACAAAGCGTCTTGAATAAAACAAACAACATGTGGCTTTACGCAACGCACGAGCAGAATATATTATACCTTGTTAATTATATAGCAATAATGAGGATAAAGAGCGTATGATTAACATTAAATAATGGAATAAGGAAGGTTGCGGTCAATACAAATTGCCTCAACTTCCATATTTCCTGTTATGGTGTGTGTGCCTAGGTTACGAGAGGAGCCTTTACATCAACCAGAGTTCTCTGTTGTATGAAGTCTGGTGACCATGTTGTGGGAGAGACAATGCACGTTTCTCGTCCGTCTACCAGCGGCCTAAACGAACAATTGCATCCCCCTCGCATGTTCGTCCTGCAACCACAAGCTTACAGAACGCCTCTTTGTAGAGATCTGTGAGAGATTTTATCCATATATGTATATATATGAATATATATATATATATATATATATATATATATATATATATATATATATATATATATATATATATATATATATATATATATATATATATATATATATATATATATATATATATATATTACAAAGTTTATTACGTATCAATTGAGATTCATTACGTATATGATGAAATAAGGTGCTCTACATTTCAATATGGTAAACATAAGGTATGGACAAGCAAGCATCAAGCAGGTCGAGCGTTCTTCAATTGGCATTTAGGCACTGTATGGTGCGAAATAATCTGCATTCTAGGACAACTTTTTTAAAATACTCAGTCAACAAATCATTTTGCACTTTGAGGGAGATTTATCAAACCGAATAAAATGACATTAATATAGTTAACTCCATGATATGTGCATCATTAAAACGTCATGCTTCGGCTTGTTATTTCCAGCGGAATGGGATCATTAAAAAACGCTGAGATGTTGGACAATTGTTATAGCTACCTTATGCAATATGCATCAGATCACAAAGGTACAGTATAAATGGAATGAACAAACACCAGAGAAATCCTTAGCGTTGGTGATTATATTTTGTTGGAAGAACGAGTTTTATCATTTTGTGCGGTTACAGAAGTTGGTCACATATCGATAGACTGTGTGAGTCAATCGAATCATGAACCTGGCTCACATTGCACCGTCTGATATGGAGCTGCTCCGTTGCGCCTCATTTGAACAGGTTGCCTAAACACAAGGCATCTTTTATTGCCTTTGATTTCCCGGTGTATATATACTTTTATGTAAACATTGTACAACGATAAAGGCATGTAGTTGGGTCATGTATCACAATGTGATGCTATATTAGGGGAGTATGTCGACACATAGAGAAACATATGTACCCGATGCGAAGCAAGCAGGAGGCAGTAATGAGCTAAATGGTCGCATATGGTTTGTCAGAGACCTCATTAGAGAGCTACTCGTGCCCAGACTACCTTGTGCGTTAATCTCTTGAACGGTTTTCATTCCTTGACTAATTTCCAACTTTGAATTTTCTCTGCTGTTTGTCATCCGCTGTTTACTCTATGTTTCACGCCCAAGGCTAATCGAGTGGTGGATGAAAGCACTGTGCAAAATTAACGTCGGTGTAGAATAATGGATGAAAGTTATCAATGTTTATAAGATACATCAAGTGACACACATGCAAATGCACATGATGCTCAGTAGTGGAATGAGGCTCACGTTTGTGAACTGCTTACAGAACTCATCGTAAAGCCAGTTTATGTCAAACATGAAATGGATTTAGTGCTGCGACGATGAGGTGTCATATTTGATATCCATAAGCTTAAGTGCTATGATTAAGTGTTTTGTAGATCAAAAACAACATTGTTTTGCACGACATATAGGGTCATGCTTGTTCGTCAACAATGAACAAGGCATTGGCAAGTCCATCGATCATTGTGCGATAGCTATTGTCAAATATGAACATAAAGTGATCAAGTGAATACCTGACATGAAAGATACGACATCCTGCGGTCAATGCTGACTTGAGATATTTGTCAAAATATGTATAACGAACTCAAATCAGCGATATCGTCATAATG
>CM067350.1:75444593-75464783 GCA_034190875.2 Urechis unicinctus | reverse complement strand
ACATATTTATTGTGACTGGTGAATAGACCTGGTAAAGGATGTGTTGCGCTTTATATCACCTACCGGGAAAAATGCAGGGTGTTGACGACAACCCAAGCAAATGAGCCATGGACGATTCATTTTTTGACATTAGGCATTAAAGAGCAAACTGACGGAATTATAATGGAATGTTCTGACCGAGTGTAGACCAGCACAGTATATTTTATGCAACCATATGAAGAGGCGACGTTGACAATGGATCTGCAAATACATAAAGGTATTTAATTCGTCAACGGAATTATTATGAGAAATTGTTTGTTCTCCGATACGCTGGACTAATTCTCACACGTAACAGTACTGCTGACCGCGCGTGATCACTTGCCCAAGGAGAGGCCGCATAGTTCTCATGCAATTACGAACCATTCGATGTTATTCCCATAGCACAATGAATGACATATGACTCTGCAAACCAAATTTGGCACCCATTTGATCACATGTTAACGCCTTGTTTGCTTATGGTGAAAGGCGTATGATGGCCGGGGCAAAAGGAAACATTTATTTGTACGCGTTGCACCGAACATGGCGTAACTGTACACGACAACCTAGAAGTGCATTAATGAATCATTCGAACAGCTTCATTACCCTGATAGTGGCTTATATAGTAGCCAAGAACCGCAATTATTGGTACATGCGCTATGCAGACATACACACCCACACACACACACAAACACACACAGAGCAGCAGAAGCACATACACAGACACACTCAGTCACACATACACAGACACACACACACACACACACACACACACACATATATATATATATATATACTGATATTTATAAATACATATTTATATAAATATAATATGAATATATATATACATATGAATATATATAACAATACATATAGTAATATATAAAGCAATATATATATATATTTACATATATATATACATACATATATATATGTATATATGTATATATATATATTTATATATATACAATATATATAAAAATATATATATATAAATATATATATAGGACATATATATATATATATATGAATATATATATATATTTTTCTATATATATGCCTATCTATATATATATAAATATATATATTTATATATATATATATGAATATATATAGGTAAATATATATATATATATGAAATCAGGGTGGTGTTCGATATATGTAGCTTTTGTATATTCCCTAGCAGATACTTTTGCTATTGCGTGTTTGTATTAACTTTTGTATGTTGTGTACTTTAGCCATCTGTGTGCACAGACACATATTGCGACTACTGTGTTTGAGTTCAATATCTTTGGTGTGAAATATCTGGATAAAACCATGCAAGGTTATTTTGGACTTTATATAAAAGAAACATATAGCTTAAGTCTGGGTGTGCCAAATAAACGTAATCGATTTTGCGATTATGATGTGTCGCGAAAACGTATGTAGACTGTGTGACGTCGATGACGTTATATTGTTGCGTATTGCACATAGCTAAAGGAATCCATTGGCGAGTTCACTTTAGACGCCATAACGTTGTAATTCGCAATCAACTACGATTCTATATAGCAGTGGTAGCTGAGACCATTAATCAGGCAAAACTCTGTCACTGTAACGACGGTATGTAGCTGGGTCTCATCCATTTGGAAGAGGAATGAACCCCGAGCTCCAAGCTGACACCACGTATTAGTCGTTACCGCTGACGCCGTTCTGTTTATGGCACAATCACGTAATTGAAGTCAACTCTGCACTCGATCATGTTATTTGCTTTTGTCCTCAGGGACTCTTCATTCTTATTTAATTTCCTCCTAATAGCTATAAATACCACCAGTACAGCAAGTGACTACGGTTAAATAGCGAGACTACCGTTCCGTCTTATTATGCTGATTGAGTATAATTCATGAGGCGGAAGAATGTCGCAAGGCTTATCATGACCAGTTAAGTTCGGCATAAAACCAGAGATTTCAAAATGATATAAACGCGAATAAAATCACAGTAACTGAAAGAGGAAACCATTATAGTAAATGATTACGGAGTGACATCCGAACATTACTGGAATGATTCTTACGGTAGTCAAAGCAGATATCACGAGCTGCAAAACCGGCTGATATTGAAATTGCTATTTTATCCATTTGTAATAATAGGCATGGTTTCTATATTTGATATATCCTGAATACCATTTTCTCCTACTAAATATAAAGTTTGAAACCTCGTGGATCATATCTATTGAATGTTCCAGCCAGAGGCCTGACCAATGCGGTTATTGATGACTATCTGTACTATAGAATCGCTTGTTGGCTATCTCGGCGGCTTCGATTGGTGACATCCAGCGCAACTGGCCGATAAATTGCCTTGTTGTTGGGCGGTACTACGGGTAAATATTTGTTGCGATATCATATTATGCTGGTGCGCTCGCTGTTAATCATACTGCCAGCATAAGATAATACTGCCACAGGAAAACCCCTGGTTTGACGCAAAGCCATACCAGAGAATGGAACATTTACTGCAAAGTCAGCTCAGACAGGTCATGATACTTGTGGGGGTATTTCAACAATGACAAAAGGCGTGATGGCTAAATCAATAATTACAGATAACGTCATTTGTTTAACTGAGAAGGGAAAGAGTGATTAGACTGATGCAAGTCGTATCAACCTGCATATACCAACTCAATGCATTTCTGGAGCTGAAGTCGACAGGAATGAATAAAGAAACCTGCTCGGCTAAAGAAACCCACAGTAGTGATATAGGTACCCCTTCACACCTTGTTTTGGAAATTGACTACTGTACGAATACTGTACGACGTGTATTGCGTAATATATGTTTTGCTGACGATTGCATGCGGATTCGGTGCGGTATTTTGCTGACCTAATTCTATTTTTGGAAAGTGATTTCACCATCTGTTCCGTTATTTTCGGCCCTTGAAATCTTTGCGCCCTTGGTGACCTCATGGAGGGGCGCTATTTTGGATGAGGTCATTTTTGGGAGTTTTATTGAGAAGGAGTTTGTAAATGGGTATTAAAAGTCAATTAGCGGTAATGGTGTTGAAAGAGAAGTGAAGGATAGTGTTAATGTTAGTGGAGTATTCACCATCTGTTCAGATATGAAGACGGTGTTTACGAGGTGATTTGTTGCTATTAACTTCCTTTTATCCCATGACATGTGGTGATATATTGAATTGGTGACCTTAGGAGGGTAACGCGATGTACGGTATTCGAGTGAGTTCATTTGGGGCTATGTCCTTAGGAAGGTTGTTGACTTTCGACCTGGTGTGATGAATGGGCGGTATTTGGGTGAGGTCATTTTCGAGTTTTATTGAGGAGATTGTAAATGGGTATTAAAAGTCAATTTTCGTTAGATATGTTGGTCGATTGAAGTTTTCACGTGAATGAATCTTACTAGCATATGAGTCTTACATAGGAGGGAAAAAATGACAGATGTCTTTAAGTGTGTTGTAACTCTCATTGAGAATATAACGACAGATGGATTAAAAGTTGACCATTGGATATTTCTCAAAATGGGGGTGGAGTTATGGGTTACAAATAGCGATATATATAAATGTTATACTGGTGTTTGTGTTATTAATCGGACTCGATGAATCTGTGGTATAATTATACAAGCTGGTAATGTGATTTACCGATCGTTGAATTCACGATGCGCATCTATCTTAATTAAATAACGACTCATGTCAAACGATTTGATAAATTAGTCATTGTGAGTTGCCCCCCCCTGTCAGTCGATTTCGCATTCACCTCAGATATTTGGTGGTGACATCATTCTATTTTTGGAAAGTGATTTCACCATCTGTTCCGTTATTTTCCGCCCTTGAAATCTTTGCGACATCATGTCAATACATTGAGCTGGGCGCTATTTTGGATGAGGTCTTTCTATTTTTGGAAAGTGATTTCACAATTTTCGTCGGATATGTCGTCATAGTTTGCTGAGCTAAGCTAAGTGATGGGATAGAGGGTGTGTATAAAACGGGAGAGTGTCTCAGTCCTGCGTTCAGTTATAATCATGGCTGAGAAGAGACAGCTAGAAGCTTTCAACGATGCGTGCAAACGCAGTAGACCGATGAGCGACGCAGATTTGTTAAGAGCCGTGGAACAAATCGAGATGGAAAGCAGTAAGTATGATTTTATTTTCTATATCTGAATTATAGAATTACCAGGTATACGTCATTTATTTATTTATTTTTGTTACGCGTGTGTGTGTTTTAGTGTTGACGGGAGACGAAGATATTTTACATGTCGCTATGGACGAGTATGAAATAGAACAGGCGAATACAGCATTGGATTTGTTAAACAACGCTCAACACAGCCCCCCGACACAAACTGGAAATGGCGCTACAGTCGACAACGCTAAGGGTAGGTCTATTAAAGGATAGGTCTATTACCGGTAGAA
This sequence comes from Urechis unicinctus, assembly GCA_034190875.2. NCBI lineage: Eukaryota > Metazoa > Annelida > Polychaeta > Xenopneusta > Urechidae > Urechis > Urechis unicinctus. Next base: position 75,460,388 of record CM067350.1, on the reverse strand, counting down.
TTGAGAATTGAGGAAATATTTATATTGACAGATTATCGATGATTATGTTGACAGAAGCTGTGTTGGCTGCTAATGAAAGAGCTATTCGTACTCATACGCGCTTTGGAAGGCTACAAACTGTTTACAACTATAATTTATCTGAAGAAGTGCCCAACCTCGACCAGAATATATTTGAGGAATGCGATTCAGCCTTTAAAAATCAACGGGAGTTATGGATTCTTATTACGTCACAAAGAAACAGATGAATTGCGGTACTTTCACTCGTCCGTCAAACAAACCATCGAATGCTACCAACCCCTCTAGTCGTACGGAATGCCGATGATTTTGAGAGGGCTATGCGTGAAATAACACAAAGAGACATTTTAACCTACGCCCAGAACCAACGACCGGATTCGAAATGGAGTGTAGAGGAAGTGACTAATTTGACCATCTTTGTGAACCCAATCGAAGATCACGTGATCGGCTACCCACCACCCGTTATGCCGGAACACCTGAAAACAAACAGAGCCATCAACTTGTTAGAGCGAAGTCAACAAACGGGTAAACCGTATCAAGACCGATTGTGCTTTTTCAGGGCCCTGGCTTTACATAGAGGAGTGAAGATCACGAGTCTAGAGAATGCAGCAAAAACATTGTTAAAGACTGCTTACCCAAAAACAAAAGAAAAAACATTTGCAGGTGTACCCCTTGAAGACGTCGAAAGACTAGCAAAACAATTCAAAGTGAATATCACCGTGTATACGCTAGACGAGAATCAAGTAAGTGTGTCTTGTAGTGATTAAACAGAAGTATCAACATAAACGATGTAATCATTTGATATTGAAATGGAAATATGAGATGTGATCGATTTGTTATATGTGTTTTTCAGATAGCTACTTTGGTCAAGCGAACGCGCACAAAATTCGCCGCGACCTTGAAATTGAACCTGTACGAAAATCACTTTAGTTACATCAAAAACTTTGACCTTTATAGCAAATCATATATTTGTGGTACCTGTCAGAAGCTGTGGAAAAGTGAGAAAAAACTACATCGCCACGAAAACATATGTACTGTGGAAAACGAAATACAAGTACCCAGGCGGTGTTTTTCATCTACCACCCACTATCTTTGAAGCGTTACGGGACGAAGGAATCGAAATAGAAGACGGTATTTACCCTTACAGAGCCACCTATGATTTTGAAAGTTATTTTGGAGAAGACAACTACCCGTCAATTCACCCAAAGTCACCTGGGACCAAAAACACGTACCGTTATCAGTGAGTGTATGCAGCAATGTACCTGATTATACAGAACCAAAATGCTTTGTAACGGAAGGAAACGCACAAACATTGATTGACAGGATGATGATGTATATACAGGAGATATCAAACGCCGCCTATTTACTGATGCTTGCTCAATACGAAGCTACCCTAACCCAGTTACAAGAGAAAATCGATGAAGCGTATCAACTGGACCCGGTCGTCAAGGGAGAACATCCATTGCAGAAATTACAGAAAAAATTCGACAACTATTTACATGTATTACCGTTAGTCGGATTCAACTCATCGAATATGACCTCAACCTTGTGAAAATACCGTTGACAACTTACCTGCAAGAACATTCATCGATCAAGTATACCATCAAACGAAATAACTCATTCATGTGCATTGAAACGGACCATGTACGGTTTTTGGATATCACCAACTTTATTGCACCTGGATATACATACGACAAATACCTACGAGCCTTTCAATGTGAACAGAAAAAGGGATATTTCCCGTATGAATGGGTGACACTCGATCGTTTGAAAAATACAGAATTACCACCCCATGCAGCTTTTTACAGTGCGTTAAAACAAGAAAACATTACAGCAGACCAATACGCTGAATGTCAAGAAGCGTGGGAAGCAGGTCATATGCAGACTTTTAAAGACTTTTTGATATATTACAACAAATTTAGATGTCGAACCGTTTCTGAAAGCCATAGAGAAACAGAGTCGTTTTTACAGTGAGAGAGGTATAGATATGTTGAAGGATGGAATATCAGTGCCCGGATTAACCATGCGATATTTATTTCAAGACTTGGAAGATTATTTTACCTTACCCGACGAAAAGAACAACGACATCTATTGGTTGATTAAAAATGGAATAGTGGGCGGACCCTCAATCATCTTTCATCGTTACCACGAAAAAGGAAAAAACTTACATCAGGCGTGAACAGAACGGAAATGAATCGAAGTTGTGTGAAGGAATCGTAGGTTATGATGCGAATGCGCTTTATCTATGGGCATTGGCGCAACCCATGCCAGCCAACTTTCCGACCCGACGTCACGCGCCTGAGTTTAAAAACCAATTCAGACCCGAAAAGGCGGAAAAAAAAATAGCGGATGAATGGTTGGCTTGGATAGCACACAGCTCACAAAATCAAATACAACATCGTCTAAACAGAGGGGAAAAAAAGAATTGGCGCCCGGCGATTACCCGTAGACGGGTGGTGTAAAGAAACGCAAACAGTATATCAGTTTCACGGATGTGTATGGCATGGCTGTCCGTGTCTGAAATTGACCCATAGCCCCATCAGTGGAAAAACTAATGAGTGATTTATGTGCCGAAACAGAAAGAAATACCCAGTATTTGAGAGGATTAGGTTATGATGTCGTAGCTGTGTGGGAATGTGAATGGACGAAAAAACGAAAAACAGACCCTCAGATCAAAGCGTTCACGTACAGTCGACCGCAACCACTACGAACCGGTTTGACGGAAAAAACAGCTCATAGACAATATACGTGACGGAACCTTTTTTGGAATGGCTGAAGTAGATATACACGTACCAGAAACCCTTAAAGACTATTTCAGTGAAATGACCCCTATATTCAAAAACACTGAACTGACCCGAGATGAAATCGGACCCTTTATGCGAGACTATGCTGAACAACGGGACATTATGAAAGTAAGTACACAAGGTGACAAGGGGCGTGGGATCATAATGTATTTTGTTGCGATCACTATGATGTCATAACGATTTTCATTATTTATTTTCAAATAGACGGAATGGCGGACGTTGATAGGGAGCTACAAAGGTGTGAAAATATTGCTTGCTAGCCCACTACTGAAATGGTACTTGGAACATGGCCTGGTGATCACAAAGATATACCAAACACTGGAGTATGAACCCACAGCCTGTTTCAAACGATTTGCCGAGACCGTATCAGACGCCAGGTATGTACGAATATATATATGATATACTCTTTATAGTTATATGTGATATACTCTTTCAAGCGTTGAATTTTATTTTTGATAATGTTCTTGTTTGTGTGTAGACGTGGGGGTGATGTCGACCCGAGTCAGACCGTTATAGCCGAAACTTTTAAGCTACTTGGAAATTCGGCCTATGGTAAATATACTAAAATGTATTATTGTAAAATATATTGATTTAATTGTTACTTTCAAATTTATTTCAATTTATGATTTAAAAAAAAATTTTTAAAAAAAATACCCGTCAAGTGCTGTTGATTTATACTAATTTGTCTATGTTTGTAGGTAATGCGTCACGGATAAAAAAACTAAACACCGTGATGTCAAATACGCCGACTACCGAGAGGGTAAGAAATTGATCAACGACAAAAAGATTCAGAGCCTTGAACGAATTAACCCCCAACCTGTTTGAATTCGACATGGCCAAAACCACCATTGATCTCGACTTACCCCAACAAATAGGCTATTTTGTTTATCAATACGCCAAATTAAGGATGCTGGAATTTTACTATGATTTTATTGATAAGTATGTCGCGAGATGTGATTTTGCCTATGTACAGATGGACACTGATAGTAGTTATATCGCTCTTAGTAGTAGTCATCTAACAGATGTCATCAAACCCAACATGAAAGAACAATTTTACCGAGAATACCCTCAGTGGTTTCCAGCTGTAGCGTGTGATGATCACAACAAAGACTTTATACAGTGTAAAACGAACGGAACCCCGTGGGTACCTCAACCGTGCTGTGTGACCGCCAAAAATATGATAAACGTACCCGGGGTTATTTAAAGAGGAGTGGAGTGGAGATGGTTTTATCGGACTGTGCAGTTAAAACCTATTACTGTTATGGAAAAACGGATAAAGCCTCGTGTAAAGGACTCGATAAACGTCAAAACGACCTGAACAAGGAGAAATATATGAATGTGCTGAGAGAACAAAAATCAGGTCGTGGTGTGAATCGTGGCTTTCGCATTAACAATAACACAATGTATTCGTATACGCAAATTAGAGATGGATTAAGTTATTTTTACCCCAGAGAAATTGTGAATGCAGACGGTGTAAGCACTAAACCTTTAGATGTGTGATACGTTAATATGCTATTTAAGAAAATTGATATGTGTTATTTATGTAATAAATTGAAGTGAAGGTGTTATGTAATCGATGGATGTGTGCTCTGTAAGAAATTGATGTTTAAAGGCTGTGAGAGAAACTAAGAATAAAAACGTCGTACATTTTCAACACGCGTTGTTTATTTGCCTTGAATTAAACATGTCACCAGCTTATCGTTGGTTGAATAATCGTCGGTAAATACAGCCAGCAATTGGTTCAAACTTATTCCACGACATCGTCTCTTTAAATAATACAAACAATAAAGTCCACAAGTATTGGAATTAAAGTCTTGTAATGGCTTTGTATTATAAGTCCAGTTCACACAATGCTTGGTCAAGAACTTCACAAAATACGTTATGAATAGGAGGTAGTCCGTAAGAATCAAAATATTCGCCTCGTTCATTATGATCAATGAAAAATAGCAATCCAGTGTTTGCCTTTTTTGGAAGCTGGATCCGTATTACAAACGAACCGCTGGGGTAGGGTAGTTGACATGGCGGGGTAATTTATTCCGCGCAAACACTCCGCGCACAGTAGCTCGAGTGAAAGCGTCTTTTTGTAAGAGCTCGTGTAATTGACTGGTATCCATTGTTAGGCAGCGTAATCAAACAAAACGTTACGGTTTCGGTCAATTTGAATCATATTTTCAAATTCGGCATACACATGACATTAATGGTACGTTCTAGGGCCGTACCAAAACGCATTTCCAAGCGCACGTTTCCTGTTTCAACAAATTAAAATGAGTGCCGCTATCACCCAGGTCGGGGGTCAGATCAAAAGCGAATAGTGTATAGCCATTGGGATAATCACTCCAACTTATGGCATTGCCTTCGTCTTGATAGAGTTGTCCAGTGCTAATGAATAAATTAGCATAACTGCGGGTGTATATATGGTGATTAAAATCGGGCTGTAATGGTTTGCGGGCACTTGTTGTCCGTCAACGTACATAGCTAAAAATGTGAGGTCGTTATGCTTAAAGTTGAAGGGGTTCTGAGTGTAATCACCGTTGAACGCCCTATTATCAACACTTCAAACTACAATTCGTTTGGGTAACTGACCCAAAAAATAAATTTCTTGATTGATTGTCATAGGCTCCCTTGAGATGCAGAAAAACACTTTGGTTTCTATGCGTCTTATGGGGGTATTTAGCTGGGCTTCGTTCTAAAGCCTTAATGTGAGCTAGTTGCACGGTGGGGTTCAACTTTATTTTGCGTACGAATAAGGTCACGGATTGCAGAACCTTCTGCAGGATTGGCCATTAGGGCAAAGCTGTCACCGATGCGTACTAATCGCAACTTCAAATCTACGGTTAATAAATAGCGTTCTGGACTAAATAAACTCTAAATTGTAATTGGCCCATAATATCCACAATGCGACTCTCTTGAGCTGTCCTTTTAGCTATCACCCCTTGTTGTTAGTAACCCCACGGCGTCATGTGTTTTGGGGTTCTTTGACATAAATAGCTGTTAACTGAGATGTTTTGGCTTACGCACCATAGCTCAATAGCGTTTCCATATAAGCGCGAAGGGTATGTGTTGTAGAGGAGGACACAAGTGTTTGTGAGAGAGAGAGACATCGACTTGGGAAAAGAGTGAGTTAACAGAGGCTAACGGGTGCTACAGCCTGTCAGCCTCAAACCGGAAAAATTCTCTTTTACACTTTGGATTCATGTAAAGAGGTCGTACCCAAATCGATATAATCATCACCCGACCCACTGATGTAGAATTGACTGACCCGAAACTAAAGCAGCTACCGGATGGAAATCGATCCCGATCCATGATCGAATGTTTTACTTGAGTTGGGGGAACGAAAATAGGGCTAATTCACTTTGAACAGGGACAAGATTGGTGTACCAGTGCCAGATCGAACGAAAATATTTTTTGACAACCTCCGAGTTTGTTCCACGAGAACCAGTGACTACTGTTCTACCGTGCGAGTCGTTTTAAGAGAAGGTGGTCGGCGACGCGGTGGTTTGGTGGAACTCTTTGATCAAAAATTATCTTTTTGGGTTGATAAAAGGGGGTGGTGTCTTTGGGAAATTTAAGAAAAAGGGGGACCAAGGGGCCCCCCATCGTTGATGGAAATAGCAAAGCCGAAAAGTGTCCAAAAAATCTGCCCATGGTTTAAATCCCCAAAAACCCTTTTTCCCAACCCCCTGCCCGAAACTAAAGACTAATTTTTGGGGGAAATTCTTTTTTCCGATAGGGGGAACGCACCTCTCTTTTGCCCTTTTAACTTTGGGTGGCAAGTTCTATGTCGTAAAAAAAAAGGGGGGGAAATTTAAAAATTTTTGGGGGGCAAAAATCCTCAAGCTATCGCACTGAAAACCGGGGGAATAAAGAACCACGACCCATATAAACCCCAAAAAAAAAATGAAACACGGAAGGGTATAAATTATAATACCCAACCCTTCCAACGAAGCGGGGGTATTTAACAGGTTAAGGTTTTGGGGCTATTCGAAAAAGGGGGGCAAAAAAAAATTGGGGTCCAGGGTAATATTTTTCGGTTTTTATTCAGACGGTTGATGGAAGGGTTAGGGGAGAAACTTACTTTATTTCAAAGGGGGGAAGAGAAAAACACGGGTTTTTGGGTAAAAAAAATTATTTTTAAATAATTTTAAAACCTGGGGATGATCGGATAAAAATTGGGGTGGTAAAAAACCCCGTTCGTTCTTTGCTGATTTTTTAACCCTATACCATGCTGTCAGTCATTTCTGACTTTCCGCGTCGTTAAAATGTCCCTCTAACACTTCGTCATTATCACTTTATCGTATTACACATTGGGAGGAGGAAAGTGAACGTTCTACCAACCGAAACAATCTCGCTCCAATTGGAAGTGTAACCCTTTTTAAATTACCCCGTGGTTGGACGTGCGGACACCGATCCCGAACAGACCGTGGTCGTTTAAACTCATCGAGGTTCCCCGTTATCATGTCTCCAGGTTTCTTGATTACGCACCGCACGGACTGAATCGGAAGGCGCTTATGTGGGTGATGATAACTTGACTTGTACCTTTCACCAGCGAAGCCAGAGAACCGTAGATAAAAACACTGGTGTTTGTTTGGTAAAATAACGCACATTAGTTTTTAAGTAATTAAAACCGTCGGGGACTATGCTAGCTTTGATATTCGTTGGGGGGTGGTAAAAACGCGAATCCCCTGCTGCTTAAGAAATGTTGAACGATTTACGGTTTGATAAAATTCTCCACCCTTATCAGTCTGTAACACAGGGGCTTCCGCCCTGTTTTAATATACTCTCAAAGGCTCGAATCAAAACTGTCACCCGTTTTATTTATTTAGTGGTATCACCCACGGCATATTTCGAAATACATCGATACAGTCAAGAGAAATTTCATGCTTGGTTCGTTTGGCTAAGCGAGCTATGTCCACTACATCGGCTTGCCATTTGACGGTCAATTCCCCGATATGGACGCGTCGTCTCGAAATCGACGAAGGATCGTTTATGTAATGTAATAGCATCTCTCGCCCCAAACCATGTCTGGACTGCTTGGTTTGGTTAGTAGCTTTAACCAATGGCTGCACCACGCCATACGCGGCCGGTGCCTCAGGGTCGAAAATACACACTTAACTTCTCCATATACATTCCAATTGGTTTAAGGCTCCTCCTCACCAGGTCTTTTATCTTATGTGCATCGGACCCTGTGGATTATAGTTATCGATCGGGGGTGACCTACTAAATTTCTTTGAGAATGTTGAGTCTAGCAACGTTCAGCAAATCTTTTCCAACCCTATGGTCAAAGTTGTTACGGGCGGTCTCAACACATTCGTTAACAAATGCCACGTTAGTCCCTAAGGCTGTCCTGTAATCATTAATTCCCCTCGTTCATTCCAGCCAGTCTGGGTTTTTGAAGGAGTTCAATAGCAAACGCCCTTTTCTGAAATTTACAGGGATGGTTTCTACAACTTCCGCAATAGAATACATAGGGTAGGGTTGGGTGGTGTTGGGGAGGGTTATCGTGGTTGGTGGTAGGGTATTAGCTAAGTTAGTGTGAGGGGGCGGGGTGGTGTCTGTGCTGGCGGTAATAACTAGCGGTGTTTTGTTGTGAAATTTGGTTATAAAGATTCTTACTTTACCTCCTCTGATAAAAATCACTACGATTCAGACATCCATAATCTCCGCATCCAAGTTGGATAAGATAACACGTATCGACAGTGGGAGCTTGATCGTAACGCCCACTTGACAGTACCGGCGGACAACAAATCATCATATTTCTTAGCCATATTTCGCCCAAGAGTTTGCCTAACAAAACGGACCAGCGATACCTTAAAATAGGTCCTAAATAACCGCCCGTGGAGAGAAAAACCACCGGTTTGTTGTGTAATACTCTTCTTTTCTTGACGTAGTTTAAGGAGGTGGTGAATCAAAGCGCGCAGACCTGTCTGATCGGGGGCTAATTACGCTTCTGAACTGCACTTCAAGGCTACGATTTCCACTTGTTTAATAACATTGAGTGCAATCCATTCACACACAAATTATCAAGTCTTGGTCAGCCCGTGTGAATCAAAAGCCCTATTGACAGGGGGTTTTGGCTTTAGCCATACACTGCCGTAATGTTATCAGGTGTCTTATCTGAGACGCTCTGCCATGAATACTATGTGTAACGTATACGAAGGGCGGTTGGCGGTCGTCCGAGATCGACGGTATTTATTTTGTAGGTATACAACTGGATTGGGTCGTAGTATGTGTCGTTCACTGAAAACGTAGCCGTAGTGATCTGGTGTTGCCTGTTTCAAAATCGATAAACAAATAACCGTGAGGTTGCCGAGTTGCATCCGAAAAGGCTTCTTGTACATACTTGATGTTTACGGGGTACATGTGTTTGGCCTAAATGCATGATTGTGAAGCGTCCCGAGGGGTTCTTAAAATACCAACTAAATACATGAGCGTTCCAATAACTTTGTTCGATGTTCGTTTATTTTTCCGAATAAATTGTACTAAATACAAACGCTAAGATGCCATGGTGACTCCCTTGGTTGGAATAGGCGAGTGACGCGTTCGTCAGTTCTTCCATCAAATATTCGATGATAACAAGGGCTTGTTGGGATCTGTCTCAAAATTCAATCCCTCTACAAATTCCCAAGTGCGGTTAGTTGCGTGTACATGGTAGTGGCCACCCTCTACGAAACCCCCCCGAACACACACGATTCGGTCGGGTCGGTGGCTCAATGTGACTACCTTTGATTAACTCACTCACAAAGTAAGTTTTCAACAGCCGCTCGGACCAGCTTCTCACCGCAAATAAAGGGGTGTTTTAAGGGCTCGATCCATTCTCATAATGAGTTATTCATTCACAGTTCCCCGTCTCTTTTATCTAGATAGGATAGGTAGATGTGTCGTGTCGGTGATAGTAGAACTCAAAAAAGAAATTAAATTTAAAGTATATAATCACTTTTATTCAATCAACCAACAATATATATTCATGCGTCTAATAATTTAGTATATTTTCGAAGTCATTAAGGTTGCCCCATTAAGACTTTAGACTAGTGTTGGTAGGTCACACAAAAAACCTAACATGGTACGCCGATACTCTCTAGAGAGCCAAAGACACAGTTCAGTCGAATTGTGTGCTCACACAACAAGCGCATAATAAAGTGACGTGATGTGTCATCACCTTATCCAAGGCTTCCAACGCAATGTGAATACATCTTTTGTGTTCTCGGTTGAAATACGCCCGTTACCACACGACGAATGGTTCGTTGAACTATGTAGATGATAACATGCCTTCATCAAACCACTTGTAAAGGCTAATTATATATCCACCCATCAGGTCGACGTTGCGGTTCATGTAATCCATGGTCGTGGGCTGATAGGTCATGGTAAGATTTATGGAGCGCACCATTGAAAACTATCAAGCACATGGTTCACGCTTCCACGGGTAATTTCAATATAGGGGATGGGGCTTTCACTCGACCAATATTCATTGTCAAAACACTGTGACCGTATATCGACGTCCGATTGGCCCAGGCTTCCACGTTCAATCAACGATAAGGGTGAGCGCATTGTAAGGCCGTCCCGATCGGAGAAAGGCATTTGACGGGGGAATTTTAGTTGTATGTCCGCTCCATAGAATCGCGGACTGTGTAAATCATTGATCAAATAATCTGGGTTACCTAAAACCACGTGTGCCATTTGACAGCGACACTTACGGCGAACTGGTACACACGGTCCATCAAGCGATCAGACTCCTCGTGTTACCCACCCTATTCCTGAATGGAAAGTCAAAAATATTGTCCGTGTTAGCCGTATTTATTCCATGATCGAGGGTGGTGATCGTAAGGGATACGAGAGAATTAATTTAGCTGATGTAGAGTGTCGTGATCACGTGACGAAGTAATTAGCTGATGTCACGGTTTTTCGAGATCACGTGAGAATTATTCAGATCGGTAAAGCACGCACACAGCACACGCACACAGTGGTGTGGGGTTCTTCGAGCGTGGAAGTTAAGCTTTCCGATTACGTCACAACTTCTCCTGCTGTAAGTTGTGTTGTGGTTTTACTTAAGTTTCGATTGTATATGTAGAGTTATAATTACAGTGGAATCTCTCACAGGGTGGGGTCAAAAAGCGCATTCGTACAAAACCCACATTGACACAGAGGACAAGCACGTTAACCTCAGGGGTGTGTTTGACCCTGAGCAGGTTGGCTTGGGATATATATGGTTGTGGGGGTCCTCAGGACTCTAGGCTTGAATTCGTACATTCTACACAAGTAGCCATGTCGTCCGCTTTAAAGAGTCAAACTACTGCCAGTAAACGTGTTGGTTTACGAGAGTCTAATTAGAGATTAGATTACCTTATCCATCTATCTTCAGATTACGAACAAACAGTAACGGTGACGATCCATTAAAACATCTCCTCTAAGCTTCGATTTCGCTTTACTAAGCGCCGTAGCAAAAATGCAACCCATGACTCCATCAAGCGCCTTTGTGATTGTATACTAATTTGTCTATTAGATCGTATTGTCGCTCAGTCGCGAGTTAGTTCGTTCTATGCATCTGTAACTTGTTTTTAAAACCGACACCTGCTATAGGCATCCGTCAATGTGAGTGAATCTCCGATAGTCTTCTTAGCCATAAATGACCACCCCAAAGTTTTATAACGTATAACAGAAATTCCAAATACATCCAATAAAAAAAAGCACAGACCTGTATTTCACTACTTCCAACCCCACGAGGAATACAGTATTTCAAATAGATTAACGACTATACCATTAATTCCTATAATCCCACCAACCATATCTACGTCCATCCTACGAGGGCAGGGGTCAATGAAGAAAAACCTATACTTAATTCCATACACATGATACCTAGAGTCGTCAACACGCCTCGAGGCATGTACACAATCTGAACATTTCATTCAGGTTCTGCCATCAAACAAAGATTTGCTGCTCGCTACTGGGTGGTGATCTGCAGCCATGGCATTTTTCTGTTATTAGAGCTTCGATTAATTCAGACAAGTGTGTCTGTGTGTATTACCACCATCAGATATTCCCTCCATTAATTGCTTCATCACGTGGCTCCGTAGAGTGTTTCAAAACTCCTCCCACGCTTCTACAAAATTATTACCACGAGGAACGGTCCATTTTCCAGTGTCACCTGACTTCTTTATAACCACCAGAGGGTCGGGTATCGACAACTCATTTCTCAGTCTGCCACCCAATAGAGACTCGGACAGACTCATCCTCGCCCGCCCCAAACTGTTATTGTTTCTGTGACAGCCTATTCTACCACAGGCCATACACAGTGCTCCAAATTCTATTGTGACATTTCTTGAAATTGTTTTTCAAAAACACTACAATCTTTATTCCAAACCACTATCGAATACTGTGCAAAGTATCGTGTGTATAGTGGTTTTCACACACTTCCCCTCATTTCGATTTGTTCTAACCCAAACTACCGCTTTTAAAACAAGTCCGCGTTCGCTCATCCGTTTTCCCCAGCCATGATTATACCTGAACCAAGACCTGACACACCTAATCCCGTTATTATATAACCCTCTATCCCATCACTTTTTAGCTTAGCTCAAGCAAACTATGACGACATCTCCACGCGAAAAAATTGTGGACATCACTTTCAAAAATAGAATGCTGACCTCATCCAAAATAGCGACCCAGCTCAAGTATTGACATGAGCGCAAACCAAGGGGCGCAAAGATTTCAAGGGGAAAAAATGAAAACGGAACAATGGTTGAATACTCCACTAAAATTAACAAAATCGGTCATTTCTGTTTCACACCATTTACGCTGGCTACTAATGACTTTAATACCATTTACAAAACTCCTTCCAATAAAACTCCAAAAAATGAACTTATTCCAAAAATAGCGGCCCTCCATGAGGTCACCAAGGGCGCAAAGATTCGTCAAGGGCAGAAATAACGGAACAGATGGTTGAAATACTTTCCAAAAATAGAATTAGGTCACAAAATACCGCACCGAATCCGCATGCAATCGTCAGCAAAAAATAATTTACGCAATACACTTCGTACAGTATCGTACAGTAGTCAGGTTCCAAACAAGGTGTGAAGGCGGTACATATCACTACTCCCCACTAAACCACCGGTGTGTTGGAGTAACTTGTGTTTACGCTATTGACCATGATCCATACTCCTTCCGTCTAGAGCCGGGTGATTACCTCCTGATACTTTCATTCATAAGAATGGTTATTGTACCCAATCGGGTCACCAATCGTCCATGGAAAGTTGTGGCATTAGAGCATCACGCATCGCAAAATACGCATTCGTCATTGGTAAACCTGTCTGTAATAGAACAGAGAATCCAGATGGAAAACTATGGATCTGATTTCTGATAAAGACCCAGGGAGACCCAAATGCCCCCTAAACAAGAGATCCACTCGTTAATAAATACTTCAAATAACAAAAAGAAGGACGATATTAACAATGATCATCGTGTCTGTGTAAGGCGTATCGCATATCTGAAAAGAGGAAGTTATATCCCGCATTAACTCAAGTGCAGGCCCATCACAGTTGAAGGCCGTGCACATATGGCATCTGAAGCCGTGCTCTATGGCATCTGACAAAGTGGTAGGGTCCATCACATAAGAACATATGAATAGCTGTTACCACGCCCTGGTTCTTTAAGTGGGTTTACAAGCTGATATGGTAGATTTCAACGAATAAAAGGCAACTAGAAGTTGTTCAGCCCCACGAATAGGACGGAGAAAAAGGAACACACAGCAGACACACAACACAAGGACAGAGAGAGAAGAGAGAGTGAGAGAGATGAGGAGAGGAGAGAGAGAGAGAGAGAAGAGAGTGACAGAGAGAGAGAAGACAAAGAAAGACAGAGAGAAGAGAGAGAAAGAGAAGAAAAGAAGCGGATGAGAAAGGGGGGAAAAAGAGATAAAAAGATTGAGGAAAACAGGGATAAAAAGAGAGATAAGGATAAATATAGATTGGATATATAATAATGTATAGTATATAATATCTATATATATTGATATAATATATTTAATAATATAATATATATATAATTTAATATAAAAAAAAAAAAAAAAAGGGGGGAATTTGAAAATTTTTGGGGGGCAAAAAAAAAATTTTTTTTTGTACTCCTATTTTTTAAAAAAACCCCTCAAGGGGCCCCTTTTTCCAGGGCCCAAACCCCCGGGGGGGGCCCCAAAAAATTTTCTAGGAGTTCCCCCCACCCCCCAAAGGGGGGGGGAAAGGTTAACCCCGACGAAAAGGCTTCTTGTACATACTTGATGTTTCGCGGGTACATTTGTTTGGCTAAATGCATGATTTGTTCTTTGTTGAGGATCTGTCTCAAAATTCAATCCCTCTACAAATTCCACGTGCGGTAGTTGAGTGTACATGGTTTGCCACTCTCCGAAACACCACACGATTCGGTCGGGTGGTGGCTCAATGTGACTACCTTTGATTAACTCACTCACAAAGTAAGTTTTTCCACAGCCGCTCGGACCAGCTATCACGCAACTAAAGGGGTGTTTTAAGGCTCGATCCATTCTTATACTGAGTTATCATTCACAGTTCCCCACTCTTTTTATAGATAGGATAGGTAAATAGTGTCGTGATAAGTAGAACTCAAAAAGAAATTCGATTAAAGTATATCATCACTTTTTATTCAATCACCAATCATATATATTCATGCGTCTAATAATTTTATTATATTTACAGTCATAAGGTTCCCCCATTAAGACTTTAGACCAGTGTTCGGTGGTCACACAAAAAAACCTAACATGGTACGTCGATACTCTCTAGAGAGCCAAAGACACAGTTCAGTCGAATTGTGTTGCTCACACACAACAAGCGCCATAATAAAGTGACGTGATGTTCGTCCACCTTATCCAAGGCTCTTCCAACGCAATGTGAATACATCTTTTGTTGGTTCTCGGCTTGACATACGCCCGTTCCACACACGACGCATGGTTCTTGAGCTATGTCAGATAACAATGGCTTCATCAAACCACTGTAAAGGCTAATTATCATATCCCACCCATCAGGCGACGTTCCTTGGTCATCCATCTTTTGTGGGCGTGCTGATAGGTCTTGGTAAGCTTTTATGAGCAGCCACCAATTGAAACTATCAAAGCACATGGTCACGCTTTCACGGGTAATTTCAATATAGGGGACTGGGGCTTTCACTCGACCAATTACATCGTCACAAATGGTTTCTTCCGTATCAACGTCCGATTGACCAGCTTCCGCGTCAATCAACGATAAGGTGAGTGATGTAAGAGCCGTCCCGCTTCTGAGAAAGGCATTTGAGGGTAATTTTATTTGATGTCCGCTCCATCGATCGCGAATGTGTAAATCATTGATCAAATCATCTGGGTTACTACACCACTGGGTGATTTGAAAGCGACCACTACGACGACTGGTATACAACGGTCCGTCAATGTAATCACACTCCTCGCTGTTCTCCTCAGCCATCCTGAATGAAACAAAAATCTGTTCGTGTTCACTTATTTATCCCCTGATCGAGGTGATGTAAGGGATCACGTGACGAATTAATTTAGCTGATGTCAGCAGTTGTTCGTGATCACGTGACGAATTAATTTAGCTGATGTCAGCGGTTTTTCGTGATCACGTGACGTGACGAATTAATTTCAGATCAGGTAAATCACGCACACACGCACACGCACACCAGGTTGTGGGGTTCTTCGAGCGTGGAAGTTAAGCTTTCCGATTACGTCACAACCTTCCTCTGCTTTGTTGTGCCTGTTGTTTTTCTTAATTTTCGATTGTGAATGTAGAGCTTATAATTACAGTGATATTTCAAGTGTTGGGTCAAAAGCGCCTTGGTAACAAACCCACATTGACACAGAGGACATCGCCTTAACCTCAGGGGTCTGTGTTTACCCTGAACAGGTGTCTTGGGTCTATATGGTTGTTGGGTCTCAGCAACTCTCTGACATTCGTCACATTCTACACAAGTTTCCATGTCGTCGCTTTAAAGA
>CM067350.1:75427093-75439593 GCA_034190875.2 Urechis unicinctus | reverse complement strand
GATCGATACGAAGTCAAAACGCATTAGAAAGATTAAGATAATCTTATGCTGAGATTAGTGACAATTACCTGACAAAATGATTGGCGATGCATAATTCTTTGTCGCGCTTTTAATTGATATTATTAGTGTCCATTAGCGAGACAAAACCATGATTAAAACAAGATGACTTATAATTGACAATGAATTATCATTAGCAATGACAAATTGAAATGAACTGAAACGTGATATATTCTGAGCTATAATACGCTATCGCGGCAAATGAAGAAATTTGAATGGATCTGCTCAAATGAAGTAGATTACAATGCAAGACGTTTGCTACAAGCTGGATAACTTACTTGGATACCATCTGTCCATACAGCAAAGTGAATTGATCCACAAAGTTTAATGAATGACTTACAAAGATCGCCAACAAAGGCCAAGGCAACAAGGTTCAGACGTTTATCCTTCAAATACACATTGAGCTGAATGACAAAAGAGTTGTTCCTTTGGGCCACAACCAGTGACGACTATGAATTATACATTCAAGCTAGAGCCTAACAAGTGTCTGATGCTGTTCGGGTAAACAAATGCTTTAGAGTTACTTGTTGACTCTCTGTTGATCGTTCCGAGAACTGTATTGCCTTTACGGCTACTGCACAGCATTGTTTGTTTGACTCAAATGACAGATTCCTCTTAAGCAGAATAGCCAATTCGCGTTTGCCCTACCTATATACAGTACCTTGTAAGTTTTGTAATTATAAAGTGTTTGCAAATTGGTTAAGAGCCTTGTTTGGGGTCCTGGAGTAATTAATTTAGCCTTATGTCAACAACAGTGTCGAGATCATTGATCGGGCCCAAGGACCAACCCGCGAGGGACACCTGAAATTCTAATAATCAGAGTTGGTTATGGGGAAAATTACATGATTATGATAACTTTAGATGAACCAATGTTTGTTAGAACACCTGCCTTCTGATTCTCCTTCAAATGATACTGAAATACCTCTGTAAAACGATGGGGCTTACTGCGTTGCATAAAATAGCACAATTTATCTTTAATATTTATCCCCAATAAGCGATGTCTTTCCCAATTGCATTTATACTAAGCAACATTATGTTCCAGATGGGCTGACGATTAATCAACGAGGATTATGAAGCCATTTCAGAGTCTTCACCCAGTAGAAACCCGTTTTATTAAAGACATACTTCCATCAAGGGACGGATGTACCATCTTTGTAATCATGCTTTGGGATCAAAGGCAAGCATATAAAACAATGGAGCGTGCAGACAACAATAATTAAGTTGGCCACAAGCAAACAGCAAAGTCTTACAGTGTGTAAGCAACAAATGGAATTTAATTGATGAAACTGGGCAAATGTTGTTTGTCTGAGTTTCATTAATCTGTAGCGAGTAGGTTTGTTGTTGCAAGTTTGCACGTTAACTAGTATCCATGGTACATTACCTGTACAGCCTTACGATGTCTGCAGGACAGGACCATTAGTTTATCTCTGTAGCAGTGTGAAACGATGGGCACGGTGCAGCGTCAGTACGTTATGACATAGAGTTTTATGTTGCCTGGCTACGAAGAACACATACAGAGCATGGTCTGTTACCGGGACTATTGAAAGCAATCATGTCATAAACCAAGGTAACGTCCAACCTCATCATAAACCATAGCGACGGCCAACCGCATCATAAACCATGGTGACGGCCAACCGCGTCATAAACCATGGTGACGGCCAACCTCATCATAAACCATGGTGACGGCCAACCGCGTCATAAACCATGGTGACAGCCAACCGCATCATAAACAGTGGTGACGTCCAACTGCGTCATAAACCATGGTGACGGCCAACCGCGTCATAAACCAAGGTAACGTCCAACCTCATCATAAACCATGGTGACGGCCAACCGCGTCATAAACCATGGTGAAGGCCAACTGCGTCATAAACCATAGTTACGGTCAACCGCGTCATACACCATTGTGACGGCCAACCGCGTCATAAACCATGATCTGTCATCTAACTACAAACACATCCATCTCTTATAAAGCAGTTTGAGTGATACTTACTACAAATGTTCAGACCAAGGGATCTACTCTATTTAGGCTACGTATGAAAACCTGCTAAGACCACAGTGTTGGTTATTCGTGAAGTCTCGTCCATAATTGTGGACACAAATTAACCCAACGTAGATCATCGCAAGAATTGATCAGATTAATAATAATTGCCGGAGCTGATGACTGTAAGAGAAAGTAAATCCTGTATATATATTTTCTGACATTTATCCTGATATGGAGCAAACATATTGATGAATCAAATGATTGCGCTATACATCACTTGTAGGGCGGCATCGTAACTTTGTGGCATCCCAGCTCAAGTATCGAGTTACTTATGTTGCGGTAGCTTGTCCTACACCATCAGCGTACATAGGTGAATGAGTGACGGGTACAATAACCGAACATCTTCATAAAATGCCAACCCTATACGTGGAATATTGTAACAAAGACTGATTAATTAAGCCTCCCATTTCCATTGAATGGTAACACACATGATCCATTTAATGTAGTCGGATCAATGCGTCCCTATTTTCAAACTTGTCTATAATGATACAGATAGGGACGAAAAACGGAATTATTCTTTTTCGCATAACAATGTTGATGATGATGATGATGATGATGATGATGATGATGATGGTGATGATGATGATGGTGATGATGGTGATGAGTAATTTGATACGGAATCGAGGTCCAAGTTGGTTTATTGAAGTGCTGTTGTTGAGCATCACATCATTGATGGCCGAGATAACGCTATCCGAGTGATCAATATGCAACAAATAAATCATTAGTTGCAACCAATTGATTGTTGATTTTCACAGCAAAGAATGCATTCAAATAAATGGATACCCATAGTTCTGGACAGGGTGACCCTCTTTTTTAATAAAATACGTAATACCAAATGGTACTGTACACATTAGCTGAATACAAAAGTTAAGTATCACTGGGATTTAGATAAAGGCCATTTCAGGATGGTTGACGGACGCTATGGCACTAAACTACAGGTTGCCATCACTGGTCTTATATACAGCAGATAGTACATTCGAATCGTTCGATTCAAGAACTCGTCTACATTTTATATGTTTTTTATTTGACTTCATTGTGGTTTGGCTGCTTATTCAGGTTCAGTGCGCACTCTACCCTTACTCGTAGTCTGCTTACCTTTCTAATAATCGTGAATCGAGAGGATGTCTGTTGTCACAAATATTGGTGGTTCCACCATAGAATGCCATATATTTGTGGGCTTGGCAACCAAATGGGTGATATCAAAGAGATCAATCATACGTTAGTCGATGTATTTATCATATAATGTAATGAAAGTTGCATTTGTCCTAATTAGTACGGACTGATTGCCGATTAAGAGCAGACGTCTCCACCATTGATTAGTCACGTCTGATTACCGATTACGAACAGATTAACGTGTCATTGTAACTTGTCGTTAAGGTTGGTGCCCTACCCCAACCATGTTGCTCATCCCAGCAAATATATTAGCTTCTTCTGTAGAAGACATTATCTCCAAGCAGGCAATGTTACTTTGGCATTTCAACCAGTGTTTCTGATCGAGCTGCCTACGCAGGATTATTCACCAGATGGAATAAGCGCTCTTATTACGGTCGTCCTGGCCAGGAGCTGTATGCAGTCAGCTTTATCGTGAGCCCCGGTAGATATCTTATGTGGGACTGTCAACATAATCTACGGGTTTTTACTTCAGTGATGGATAAGATAAGTGAGGTTTCACGAACGGAATGGTTCTATTAGTGGCTGCATATAATCCAGCTCATACATACGTATTCAAGGTTAGAATAGACAGTGTATGTCATTCAACGTAGTCACTTGTTAGCAGGAATCTAACAAAGCTAATGTAGTGTTGTGGCGCATTGTAGCTCTACTCCTAGCACGAGGCGTTACGTCATCAGATTGTTGAAAGGGATGTATACTGGAAGGACCAGGTGATTGAGTCACATGGGGCTGTATGGTGAAACCAATTGATAGTGTTATTAGTGGGATGGATTGAGTTGACGCACTTTATTAATCAAGCAGTTTCCCTGAGGCACCAGTGTATCGTTACTAGAGACTTTCCTTCAGTGAGTAGCGCCGCATACTTTTCAACCAATCTGTAGCGTAGAAAAGCTGGGATTAGGTGTGCCATTCTCGGCTAAATTTTCATAGACAGTTTCCAGTAAAAACAAAGCTTCTTTGTGTCTGCTATGGGCTGGGCATATCCCCATAGTTTGGTGATCGGAAAAAGCAAGATATTTCTGCACTACAATATAAGTGTATAGTCTTACCGACCCAATAGGGGAATCCCATGAAATCAACATAGTCACGCGATCCGGAACGGAATCCCAAGAAATCAACATAATCACGCGATCCGGAACGGAATCAAAAGAAATCAACATAATCACGCGATTCGGAACGTGTCGGTTTGCACAATAACTTGGTGCATGTATTGACGCCCAGTTATTCATTAAATGTATGCCTGCATATGAAACACACCACGCAGGATAACCGCATGACGCTGATTTTACAATGGCGTAAAGGGGTAGCAGTTGTTAAACTTTCTTTGCTTGTTGACTGCGGTTTGTTTAGCAGCAACATGCAATAAGACCACGGGTGAGAGTGTTGAACGCAATGAGGCCACAGGTGAGAGTATTGAATGCATTAGGGCCACAGGTGAGAGGGTTGAATGCAATAAGGTCACAGGTGGGAGTGTTGTGTGCATTAAGGCAAAAGGTTGGAGTGGTGAGTGCAGCCCGATAGACGTTATAATCCTTCAAAATCGAATTGATTATGACATGACTGAGTTCCGGGTTCCGCCGTCTCCTGTTGTTGGGTCGTGATCATACTGCGAAGTGACTGCAGCTTAAAGATGTACAAATATATATGAATACCTTAGAGTATAATGATGGACAGTACCCCATCATTTGTGGGATCATTCGCTGGTGTGATCATTGACAGAACGCCAGCTCAAGCGGGATCGTTCGCGGGGTGTGATCATTGACAGAACGCCAGCTCAAGCGGGATCGTTCGCGGGGTGTGATCATTGACAGAACGCCAGCTCAAGCGGGATCGTTCGCGGGGTGTGATCATTGACAGAACGCAAGCTCAAGCGGGATCGTTCGCGGGTTGTGAGCGCGGACAGTTCCTCAACGCAAGTGGTATCGTTCTCAGTGTGCGATCGTGGACAGTTTTTCAACGCAAGCAGGATCATTCATGGGTTGCGATCATGATCAGTACTCCGGCTCGAGTGTTATCGTTCACGGGGTGTGAGAATGGCATAACCCCGGCTCGAGTGTGATCGCTCACGGGGTGTGATCATGGTTAGTACCCCAGCTCAAGCGGGATCGTTCACGGAGTGTGATCACAGACAGTACACCAGCTCAAGTGGGGGGTGTGATCATGGAGAATGACCTCAGCTAAAGTGGAATTGTTCACGATGTATGATCATAGAGAGTACCCCAGCTCGAGTGGGAACGTTCACGGCGTTGAGATCATGAACACTATCCCAGCTCAAGCGAAATCGTTCACGGGGTGTGATCAAGGATAGTACTTCAGCTCGAGTGTGACCGTTCAACGGGTATGTTTATGTGTTAGGTTTCCTCATTGATTTGTGTGGTGGAAAATGATGCCGACAATTCGTTCTACTGATGTGATGAATGTGCTTACATGATAAACAAAGTCATCCCTAACTCAAAGCCTGAGTGCGCGTTTTGACATGTGTCAATGAGTGCACCAGAAAGACTTCTACCGAAAGCTTCCTCAATTCTGTTTTGAAATGAAACACAAAATAATACACCCACAGATAATTGTCGAAGCTTCCACATTCACGTTCAAGCTCATTATTTACCGCACAATACACGTGACAGTTGAGGCGCATGTGTGATAGCGATGTCCGATGTGCGTAACTTGCAACGGCGCAAAGTTGACGTGGATCTCCCATAACCAGGTATATCCGCGTCTAGTTATGAAGCACAGGTGTTCAGATGGTCCTAGCTGTCATTTCGTCCGTGTGCTTCATCTTACGTCGGGACCAGCGACAAGTGACCACCGCTTTTGACGGCCTATTGTCACGATCATCTCTCTCTGTCACAATGCTATAAGACTGACATTTATTGTTATCCATGGAGCCACTGGTATTGGCAATTCAAACCCCTAAATCCTGATGCTTAAGAACTACATGCTACAGAACATCACACGAACAAAGTTCAATTAGCGTGCATATTTACCCATAGGCTAAAGTCTGTATTAGGAGCGATTTCTGTTTATCAAGAGGAAATCATTTACAGTCTATGATCAACTGTCCGTCTTGGGCACACACCAAGATCTATTTGTCCTCCCTCTTACGTATACGTCACAAACATCTAATCATCATGGTGGATAATGTACGTGATCGAGGTCGCCAGTCGGTCTATGGATTGGTGATGATGGAGCATCAGACCTGGGTAATAATCATTCATCGTGGGTACAACCAGCGTATCTTCATTAACTAAAGGTGATTTACGATTCATCTGTAATTACTTGTATCATGCTGTAAGCTTCGCGGACATCATGCTGAGTACGTCGCCGATAATGTACCTGGAGATGGATGCTGGACAATGAATACGGAGTACATCGCATGTAAACAACTCAGAGTGGGCGTGTTATGTCGCTAATGAATATGTAGATGGTCGGTGCTATGACTTATAGTCATGACATCATATTGGTGATTTTTAATCAAATGCAACCTGTTCTTATCAAAATAATATATATGTACAATAAATGCATAATGGTGAGATGCCACTTAAGCTAACATTTAGGATAATACCTTAATGCCAGCGCCATCATGCTAGTCGCATGCTCAGGTGGTGTAGCCGCCAGAGCAATCCTTGAGGGCGGTCCCTAGAAATTGGCCTTTGTGCGTTATGTGTATGAGTTTGAAATGTGAATAATATAAATGAATGTGCACCACTTGCCCAATGATCACTCAGTGTCTGAAGTCTTCACTGCTTACGAGACTTCATAATTATCGGGATATATTGTTTTTCACGCATGTGTAAAGTGTTCTTGAAGTAAAGGGTATTTGAGGTGATTGCCATTTGCTGCATAATTCATTGAAAATCGAAATGGTCAAATACGGCCATACGCTGTTGAATGTTATATATAAATTAATGAATCAAAACGTCATTACGAATGATGCCACTGTGACGATGTAATTCAGTCTTGGGGGGATCCAACAATTTTTACTAGCAGTGCGATGAGTTGTATCGATTTTCTATAAGCTCCCATATCATGATTGTCATTGTGGTCATGTTTATTCAACCTACTTAATAAGCCCAAGCACCAAACATTGTCATTGGGGTCATGTTTATTCAACCTACTTAATAAGCCCAAGCACCAAACATTGTCATTGTGGTCATGTTTATTCAACCTACATAATAAGCCCAAGCACCAAACATTGTCATTGTGGTCATGTTTATTCAACCTACATAATAAGCCCAAGCACCAAACATTGTCATTGGGGTCATGTTTATTCAACCTACATAATAAGCCCAAGCACCAAACATTGTCATTGTGGTCATGTTTATTCAACCTACATAATAAGCCCAAGCACCAAACATTGTCATTGTGGTCATGTTGAGTCAACCTACATAATAAGCCCAAGCACCAAATATTGTCATTGTGGTCATGTTGAGTCAACCTACATAATAAGCCCAAGCACCAAACATTGTCATTGTGGTCATGTTGAGTCAACCTACATAATCAGCCCAAGCACCAAACATTGTCATTGTGGTCATGTTTATTCAACCTACATAATAAGCCCAAGCACCAAACATTGTCATTGTGGTCATGTTGAGTCAACCTACTTAATAAGCCCAAGCACCAAACATTGTCATTGTGGTCATGTTGAGTCAACCTACATAATAAGCCCAAGCACCAAACATTGTCATTAATGTAGAAATTGTTCATCATACAACAAACTTACAGATCGTAACGGACCTCACTTCGAAGCCGCACACTTGGTCAAATGTTTACAGCCAAACATTGATAATCACTGTATTGTAGAAAGGTCTGTTATCTATGTCTGTTGTATACAGCATCGCACCAGCTGACATCCTCACAGGCATGCCAAGGTTAAAATGCTCATTTTACAACCAATCATTATGTTGGTATCTTAATTAACATTTTTTGTTCAAATATGGGTTACATATATTATGTAAGCTAGCTATGCCGTCCACATGGCTGACACCTGTGTATTCACCTCGGTAACACGTCATGCGCTCCGGCGGTTGGAATAGAGTGAACAGCGGTATAACATGATATAGCCCTCTGAGCCCTTGAATAATTTATTCGTCAGAATGTTATACTATGATACATTGCCTTAATTAGTCTATAAATATATATTGATATACGGACCTCATCAGCTCAGATAGAGCGTTAAAGCTGTTGTCGACATTCCATCATTAACCCGGTTATCTGCGTTCACGGCAGCCGCAATAATTGCTGCAACCTTAAGTTTGACGGTATCTGACCACCGGTCGGAAGTAAGCAAATTACACTATCATGAGTCATGGAACTTATTTATGTGTATGTGGCCGATCAATGTAGGCGTTACTGACAGCAGCAATGTGTGTCCTGGAGAAGTCTGGGCGAATCTCGTGACAACGCTCATTATTTAATTCGATATGCATCGTGTACTGTGTGATTAATTTATTAATAATTAAATATACCACAGGAGCCATATCTACCTACGAGACTTAAGCCAATCAGTTGCGCTCTATGATGAACGATGAGCTCAATGAGAGGGTCATGAAAAGGTCAGTGGGTTAATCCGGATACACTCTGTCATTCACAGGCCGGCCTCATGTCGGAGTTGCTGAGCGGTTATTATATGCATAAGACACAGCATATGGCGTGTCACTCACACATTTCCATTTGCTGTCTTCCGGCCGTCTACAATGAAGAAGTCCTAAAAGGGCTGCATGCGAAGAAATTTGGTCCGCTATACATGGGAGAAGGTGACGTCGCATGGCAAAACAAAAACGTTGCTGCACGCATTCTTATTTTTGCTACTCGAAATTGTAAGTTGCTGAACGTACGCGTCGAAACAATAGCAACAACAAGGAACTCTATTACCGTCAAGCACTTAGCACTAACTGACTGCACTGCCATGCCCTGGTGGTATTTATGGCTATCACTAACGACCTAGCATGTCACTTATAGAACGAGAATATAGAATACCCCCAAACTTCAATGAACGTTTTGGGTGTAATATGATCCACGTCGATTCACGGTTAGGGTCATACGCTTAGTTACAATAGTGTAATGGTTTTTATGCACCAAAGAAGGCCTTGCTGAAAATGCAAAGTTCAGGTTCATTAAAGTGGTTGGCATCATCCAGGGGAATAAAACGCAGACAACAGGTGTGTGTTAATTAGTTCCATTGTATATCAAGGGCTATGCTTTGCCAAGTAGAAAAAATAACATGACTGCTACATAATATCGCAAGAGGTAGATAGCTAGAATGCGAGTGGGGATGGATTCTGTTTTTGAAAGCAGCATGTCATTGGGTGCAGCTGAGATGTATTGGAGAACTTAATGACTCTATCTAAACAATCGTTCTTTCGTGATAGGTAAATGTATTGTATTGGAGTGATCCACCACGCTTTGTGTTGATAGCCCGATAGGCATTATTGTTGGGGAACAATTTGAATCAGTGATTGCATTCGTCCGAGAAGCAATGTTGGAGATGTCCTGTCAAACACAGGTAATTACATCCGGACTCCTGTAGACAAACGACCATACCCATTGTGTGCTGTTTGATCAATGGTATTACACGATGCCATCAGCATCAGATATCCCATAGCTGCACATCATCACCACGAACCGGAAGGAATGTATCATCGCTGATATCAGCGGGTAGATTGTTTGAAACATTCGTTTGTTTGTGACTTATGGCTTGCAACAGACATTATATATCCAAATAAAACAATGCTGCTTGCGCTGCTGTGTTGACTGCAGCAACATTCACAATTCACCTTGTCATCAAAGCTAAGGGAAAGCAAACACAAAATTGTAGATAAAGGTTACTGCCGCCTTGTGACACATGATGCAAACTATCGGAGCAGCCTAAATAATACTGTACGTAATACATGGGGCTAATTATGTGCGCATGTGTATTATTTTGTGTCTTTTAAGCACGATAAGACTATGCAATAGCCCGTCAATAGGGTGAATTGAAGCGAACTTGTTAATGATGCGATTGGGTTCACACGACCAGAGTAGTCTTACGGTGAATAACAACGCAAACTTTCCCGTATATTGCGTTGAACGATGCTTTAACTTTGTTGCGAACGAACAAGTGATAAATATTTCATTCGTCGACGTTATAGTCGAAATTATCGCTGATAACTAACTGGGGGCACCACCATTGCGGTATGGCAGCGTGAATAGTACATTGTGTACATAAGTATTTCTAGGCGCGGATCGGCAATCGACATTCCCGTGAATGAATATAAGTCGACATAAGTCCCAAAGCAATATATGCTTAGCAATTGAATTAGCAACTGGTTCCCAAAATGATTGTCTGGTTGAATTGATGCATGTATTTTCCCACGACGGCTGAAAACTATCAAGATATATTGCATGTCGAGCTTCAGGGTAGGTGTCTATAACACGCATGGTCGCCGCCAGCGATGATGTCATGCTCCAATGCACATCACCTTGCGGTGGTACATTTATCATCATCATCATCATCATCACATCATCATCATCATCATCATCATCATCATCATCATCATAAACATTAATTATTCGCTCTTGTCTTCCAAAACAAAAACCAATTGTTGAAATGGCGCGGTAACTTACTCATTGTCAACAGTCGTCATTGATTCACTTTTTATATGCATTTTTATCAATGTATTAAGGCGCAACACGCGCAAGTCTGTTGAAGATAATCACAAGAGATAAGCAAAACTGTTGGCTGACCATATTCTCTATTTGAAGAATGTGTTGTGAGTGGGTATAACTAGGGACCAGGATTGAGGGTTTTGCTATTCCAGACAGCAAGACAAGCGATCATCTTTTGATGTTCCAGACCTTATCGCGTGGTGACAGGTGGGATTGAATGCGATAAAGAGCCTCCAAGAGCAAGAATAACGCGCTCCTAACCTAGTCTGCAGATTGACAGCGTGATGTTTGGAGGCAATGGGATTCATGGTCATCTTAATGTCTCTGCACCCTAAACACACCCATTCAACCGCCACACTTTATATCTTAATGTCTCTGGACCCTAAACACACCCATTCAACCGCCACACTTTACATCTTAATGTCTCTGCACCCTAAACACACCCATTCAACCGCCACACTTTACATCTTAATGTCTCTGCACCCTAAACACACCCATTCAACCGCCACACTTTACATCTTAATGTCTCTGCACCCTAAACACACCCATTCAACCAACACACTTTACATCTTAATGTCTCTGCACCCTAAACACACCCATTCAACCGCCACACTTTACATCTTAATGTCTCTGCACCCTAAACACACCCATTCAACCGCCACACTTTACATCTTAATGTCTCTGCACCCTAAACACACCCATTCAACCAACACACTTTACATCTTAATGTCTCTGCACCCTAAACACACCCATTCAGCCGCCACACCTTAAAATCTTGTTACTTGCATTACAGTTTGGTTTGCTGGAAAATAAGTTGTTCTTAAGCAAGAGTAGACTTACGGTTGGTGAATTCAGTGCCCAAAATATTCTTCATTGAAGCACAAATATGCTACCACCGCGCCTCATTGAATATTATCGGGAAAATTATAGCAAATGCTGGTCGAATGGTTGCAGCTCTATATCCAACAACATCCGCCCCCAACCCGTTAGGTGTCAAGACTTTTACGATGATCGATTTGCAGTTTGTTAATTTCTTTCTCGATGCGGCATTCGCTGTTATACTCGTGGAAGAATTGCATTGCAGGTTATCACTTGCACCAACAATGCCTGTAATCAGCTTTAAACAGCTCCAAGAGCTGTTTGTTGAGCTACGTAAGCTGTATTTATTGCCACGCTGTAACTGGTGGTGATTGGTTATTGCATTTATTTATTACCCAGAACGACGCTGAACTACTTTTTCAACATGTTGAGAATATGAATATGACATTATATTACAGTGATAAACCATTAGTTAGAATGCCTCGACATCATTCATGTTGATGCACAACGGTGTACTTGGAACAGTTAAGAAGATGACAACAAGTCGTTGAACAACTCAACTCAGCTGTCTAAACTGATGAATATTTTCTAGCATGGAAATATGCCGCGTAGAAAGTATGAACAATAACTGACCATGTCACAATCAGTTGTTGCTAATATTGCCGTGTATAGTCTTCTTATACTGCCTCGTTTCACTACGACGCATAGCGTTAGCCTTCTTTATGCGTTTAACTTGTGCCGCCAAACAATACTGGTCTTTTCA
>CM067350.1:75419300-75424493 GCA_034190875.2 Urechis unicinctus | reverse complement strand
TGTCTTTTGTGCAGTATGATATGTAGGCTGCTATTAACAAACCAGTGAAAACCAGCAGAAGTGACATCCGCTGTTCTTCAGGCTTACTTTGTGTGAAACTATAGACGATTTATAAGACAATGTATGTCATGAATATATTTAGAATTAAATGGGCTTCCTTTGAGAGGAAAGCAATTTACGATAGGACCGTCTATAGCAGAGAGATGACGCGTTAAATTAGATTCGTTTGTTAACGGAAGTGACGTCATCGACATTTATAAAAAATCATACTATTGACGTTGTCCATGACAAGAACTGACTACATTTGAATGACCATTGGACCGATTTTAATGATCATATAAGCGATCGAATCATTACGCAAAATGTCCATGAAGATTTTTTTTACATTTTCGGAATATGTGCACTGCTTTAAAAACGAGTTATCATACTCGTTCATATTAATTTTTTGAACATTTGGATTCTTTCGCTACCGGAAATGACGTCATCGACATTCATAAAATCTGAGGACGCGATTTAAGCTGTTGGGGAAAACATGTGGCCCAAAATTTAGTACCATCGGACATGCATTGACGATTTTACAACCACTCAAAAATTCATGAAACTTTAGTTGACTTTTTGACCGGTACCATGATTTTTCGACCTGGGGTGCTTTTGAGAATTGATTTTGTCGTCATATATCTTATATGAAATTTGCAATTAGATTGATGTACAAAATGATGTAAACTATATAACGATCCATTAATAAGGGAGTTATTCGAGATATTAGTTTGTCACCTTCTCGATGACCATGACTTTAGTTTTCGGTCAAGATCCAAACAATACCTTTCGGTTTTGCGCATTAATGGGATCTACCATTGTAAAAAAAAGCGGTTGAAAATTCCAACCTGTATCGCGTGCCACAAGTGAGCTAACAAACAAACATGCATAGATACAAAGATACATAGATACGTAGATACATACATGGATACAAAGATACATACATACATACATACATACATACATACATACATACATACACACAAATACATACATACATACATACATACATACATACATACACACACATACATACATACAGACATACATACATACATACATACATACATACATACATACATACATACATACATACATACATACATACATACATACATACATACATACATACATACATACATACAGACATACATACATACATACATACATACATACATACATACATACATACATACATACATACATACATACATACATACATACATACATACATACATACATACATACATGCATGCATACATACATACATACATACATACAAACATACATACATACATACATACATACATACATACATACATACATACATACATACATACATACATACATACATACATACATACATACATACATACATACATACATACATACATACATACATACATACATACATACATACATACATACATACATACATACATACATACGTACATACATATCCACAAACGCGATTGACTAACACAAATCCATAAAAGCACCGGATGTCGGTACTCTGGCCTCTCAGTATTCTCTTATATTGTTCCCGTTTTAGTTTGTTTTATCGCACGGAAATTGCATCCGTTATGTTTGTTGCGCAAAAAAGTAGAATACAGATTGCGTTGGTACATAAATAAATGCATCATACTGATCCGAATCATTACGCAAAATGTCCATGAAGATTTTTTTTACATTTTCGGAATATGTGCACTGCTTTAAAAACGAGTTATCATACTCGTTCATATTAATTTTTTGAACATTTGGATTCTTTCGCTACCGGAAATGACGTCATCGACATTCATAAAATCTGAGGACGCGATTTAAGCTGTTGGGGAAAACATGTGGCCCAAAATTTAGTACCATCGGACATGCATTGACGATTTTACAACCACTCAAAAATTCATGAAACTTTAGTTGACTTTTGACCGGTACCATGATTTTTCGACCTGGGGTGCTTTTGAGAATTGATTTTGTCGTCATATATCTTATATGAAATTTGCAATTAGATTGATGTACAAAATGATGTAAACTATATAACGATCCATTAATAAGGGAGTTATTCGAGATATTAGTTTGTCACCTTCTCGATGACCATGACTTTAGTTTTCGGTCAAGATCCAAACAATACCTTTCGGTTTTGCGCATTAATGGGATCTACCATTGTAAAAAAACAAATTCGGAAAGCGGTTGAAAATTCCAACCTGTATCGCGTGCCACAAGTGAGCTAACAAACAAACATGCATAGATACAAAGATACATAGATACGTAGATACATACATGGATACAAAGATACATATATACATACATACATACATACATACATACATACATACATACATACATACATACATACATACATACATACATACATACATACATACATACACATACATGCATGCATGCATGCATGTATGCATGCATGCATGCATGCATGCATGCACATGCACATACATACATACATACATACATACATACATACATACATACATACATACATACATACATACATACATACATACATACATACATACATACATACATACATACATACATACATACACATACATACATACAGACATACATACATACATACATACATACATACATAATTACATACATACATACATACATACATACATACATACATACATACAGACACATACATACATACATACATACATACATACAGACACACATACATACATACATACAGACATACATACATACATACAGACACACATACATACATACATACATACATACATACATACATACACATACATACATACATACATACATACATACATACATACATACATACATACATACATACATACATACATACATACATACATACATACATACATACATACATACATACATACATACATACATACATACATACATACATACATACGTACATACATATCCACAAACGCGATTGACTAACACAAATCCATAAAAGCACCGGATGTCGGTACTCTGGCCTCTCAGTATTCTCTTATATTGTTCCCGCATTACGCAAAATGTCCATGAAGATTTTTTTTACATTTTCGGAATATGTGCACTGCTTTAAAAACGAGTTATCATACTCGTTCATATTAATTTTTTGAACATTTGGATTCTTTCGCTACCGGAAATGACGTCATCGACATTCATAAAATCTGAGGACGCGATTTAAGCTGTTGCGGAACAACATGTGGCCCAAAATTTAGTACCATCGGACATGTATTGACGATTTTATAACCACTCAAAAATTCATGAAACTTTAGTTGACTTTTTGACCGGTACCATGATTTTTCGACCTGGGGTGCTTTTGAGAATTGTTTTTGTCGTCATATATCTTATAAGAAGTTTGCAATTAGATTGATGTACAAAATGATGTAAACTATATAACGATCCATTTATAACGGATCCATTCGAGATAATAGGGCATAATCGAGATATTAGTGTGTCACCTTCACGGTCATGACCATGAATTTAGTTTTCGGTCAAGATCCAAACAATACCTTACGGTTTTGCGCATTAATGGGATCTACCATTGTAAAAAAACAAATTCGGAAAGCGTTGAAAATTCCAACCTGTATCGCGTGCCACAAGTGAGCTAACAAACAAACATACATAGATACATAGATACGTAGATATACATACATACATACATACATACATACACATACATACATACATACATACATACATACATACATACATACACATACATACATACATACATACATACATACATACATACATACATACATACATACATACATACATACATACATACATACATACATACATACATACATACATACATACATACATACATACATACATACATACATACATATACATACATACATACATACATACATACATACATACATACATGCATACATACATACATACATACATACATACATACACATACATACATACATACATACATACACATACATACATACATACATACATACATACATACATACATACATACATACATACATACATACATACATACATACATACATACAGACATACATACACACATACATACATACATACATACATACATACATACATACACATACATACATACATACATACATACATACATACATACATACATACATACATACATACATACATACATACATACATACATACATACATACATACATACATACATACATATCCACAAACGCGATTGACCAACACAAATCCATAAAAGCACGGATGTCGGTACTCTGGCCTCTCAGTATTCTCTTATATTGTTCCCGTTTTAGTTTGTTTTATCGCACGGAAATTGCATCCGTTATGTTTGTTGCGCAAAAAAGTAGAATACAGATTGCGTTGGTACATAAATAAATGCATCATATTGATCCGAATTCCGAATGTCTGCTGGTTTGTACATCTGTGCGTTAGTTTCACAAACAGCGCATCGTAGGGTTGATGCCTCATTTCCCATTTCAAGGAGTCAATCGGCATTCAGCGAAGGGCGGCAACGGTGGCGAGACTATCAAGAGTCAAACATACCAGCAAAGTTCAAGTCAATTGTGGATATATTGCCAGCCCTGCATTAAGGTTCTCGCAATGAGGCAACGAATATCCAAATCAATAGTTCTTCTAACAATGCAATATGTTTCGTTCCATAAGGAGGATATTTTGGGAAAACATCTACGCGTAGTAATATTCCAGATGTCACAATGTACTATTACATTTAGAGACGTAAGATTTGTTACGATAACATTCCAATATGCTAAAAAGACATTTTGTAATTTCATAGTCTGGACTTATGCATTAAAATGGTCTCTTCAATGATATTTTAACGATCGATTCATCAAATAATGCATGATTACTATCCTCACAATCAAGCGCCAGATATATTCAAGCGGCAGGAGCTACATTGTATCTGTATTATACAATCAAACCAAATGCAGATACGTGGCATGCAAAATTCAGTTCACTATGGAAAGTTGTTTAGAATTTTAATATTACTTTTTATCAGGTAAGAATATGATTCCTTTTGCTAGCATTTTGAATCCTTACCTTTATGGCAGGAGTGCTATATGGCATCTGTTCTCCTAAGTATTGCTTAACTGAGTCCGACTATTCCTCCTATTTATTATAGTATTGGGTTTTGACAACAGCATTAAATCA
>CM067350.1:75391800-75414300 GCA_034190875.2 Urechis unicinctus | reverse complement strand
GTGTACAACAACGTACAACAGCGTACAGCAGCACACAGCCGCAGCAATTATACTATATCTTGTAGTTAGAACTTTAGCAGCACCCTTTTTAGCTGGTCTGCATAGGCTTCATATACGGGGCATTTTCATTCAGATGGCGGCTACGGTGATAGCAATAAGTTCGCCGGTCTTATCTGATAATAATGTGTCCCAGAGCAATACCAGTTGCACCACAATTCTACAGTCGACGCAAATCCCATTTCGTTTATCGCATGGATCAACATTTAATGCCAATAATCAAAAGTATGGAGATTCGTCCTGCCAATGTAAGAATTGGTCTGTGCGTAAAACATTACGATCGCCTTTTTCGGGATGCAGCAGCGCATTCAATATTTATGATCGCAAAATGATTCCCTCCTGATAGGTTAGATGCTGCTCTACTGAATAAATGACTGAACATAAAAGTGGCATTAGGTCTACGTTACTATGCTATGCAGCTTTGCAACACAAGGCGTAAAGGTATAATAACATTTAACATCCAGCACAGCACAATTGGCTCTGGTCAAAAAGCCGTAACAAATCCCACTTCTCATAAAACGACAAAAGACAGCTCTCGTTCTTTCGTTCGCACATCTAGCAGTCATATCTGCACCTCACACGGTCCTCGGTATACTGGCATGACTAAAACACACGGGTAAAATCTGCACCTAATGTTGCTCCTCGTCTGTCCTAAACATCTCTAGTCGGTCTTATTTCCGAATAACAGGCTATGATGCACGGTTCAATCTATCTCACCAGTGTTATCGCATATGCCTCTGCTCATTGTCTTTCTCGCTACGTCTATCCCTCTCTCAATCGGGCCCCACCAAACCACATGCAGACATATGTAGCCCAACCATTGCGTTATTAAAATAGCTCCAGTGTTGTCCAAATAACAGTCGGCGTACGGTCGCCCACCAGCACACTTTTAGTGCAACTATTCGGCTATCAAACGGCTTAGTTTGATTGGATTTTGTTGGCAACAGTGGTGCAGTTGTTGAACATACAATTACTGTGTCAGCCAGTTGTCGTTAGCTGCAGGAGTATACACCCTCATCACTCTAAAGCCATGCAGCACACTGTTATAGCTTAGAAATATTAATGGTTTGTTAGGACTGCATATGGTCTTGTGACCTTTGCAAAAAAATGAGACTCTCTTACTTTTAACTGGCTACTTTGTATTTGTATATTCCATAGCTTAGTGGGTATCATGTGTGTGACGTATGTTGCAATCAGCATCACTTTAGCACTCATACATCATATTAATGGATGCATCCACATTATGTCTGGCTGGTGACATAAGCCATGAACCCAAATTCATTCAGCCAGTCATAAGCCATGCAACCCAAATTCAGATGATTTCTTTCAGCCAGTCAGTACCAATCACCTCATGCTAGCTCACTGAACCTTGCAGGTCCAGGTTTCAGTCATTCATCGCTGCGTACGGAGAAACACTCAGTACCAGGATCAGCCTCATTCATCGCACTATCACCTCACTGCGTATGGAGAAACACTCAGTACCAGGATCAGCCTCATTCATCGCACTATCACCTCACTGCGAACGGAGAAACACTCAGTACCAGGATCAGCCTCATTCATCACGCTATCACCTCGCTGCTAGAAGCTACCATTTACCTTGAACGGACGCTGCCAGTAGCTTTTCGACAACACGTCATCACACTATCCTCAAAAATGCAGCGAAGCATGCTAAACAATCCATGATATCAAAAGTCATGTCTCGCTATGCCGCAAAAAAAATTCACAGATCACCATTATTGAATAGCTATGGAAGCCTACACAGGCAACAATATTTATACCGTTCACGTGATAGGTCAGGTTATATGCTATTGACATCATCTTGGCTCGGTAATGCGTGATTGTACACGCTATTGGCTAAAGGTTAAATACAAACGCGCAACTAAATAGACTCAAGATAGGTAAGTGAGGACAACTTGCTAAATCTACCAACGACGGAAGGGTTGGCCGACTGATTGTGAAATCCACGCGATGGAAATTAGACGAGAGCGGTTTTACCCATTTGTCATAAATAGTGTCCGACTGCTGACTAGTTATACTTGTGTTGAACACGATCGTTACCTGCAGTGAACAAACGACCTACTTGGGTTTCGACATCATTGCGCTTAACGGTTTCTTGTCATAGCGTATTCATATGGATAGTACCAGGCTCTTGTGGCAGTGAGATTAACTCTATTTGCAATAAATCCTTATTATGCGTCTGAAGATATCCAATTGATTTTGATGGAATAGTTCCAAGATTCGTGCCCGGGAAGATGGTTCCTATTGTAATCAAGCTAGACAAGTACTCGACATATAATGTCACTATGAGTTGCTTACGATGACATCAAAAGAGTATGTAGCAACGAGGTTCAAACGCTGATTTACCAGGGCATCATCAAATGAAAGCAGGCCGGTTATTCCTGGGATGACCTATCCAAGCAAAACGAATTAAAGAATCAGCTTGACTTAATTGACGTCGTTTCAAAGTTGTGCTGGATGCTCTCTCGAGAGATAAAGCAACCTAAAGTAGTGCGTATCGTGTGTCCCTACGCATTTATATGCGCATCTTCAGGTGGCGTCGTCGACGGTCTGGCCGGTCCGGCCATGGCCGGACATCTTTTTTGGCCGAGCATGCTTTTCGGCCGGACCACATTTTCAATAAGTCGTAAGGCCTTTTTGATATTCTTGCGTTTTGTGCCACTGTCAAATTGGCACGAGTATATCTAGATCTAGGTAGATTCTTTAAGTATCAATTATTCATTCGATCTTCGTTTTCATTGACCAGTGCTTTTCGGCCACCCCGCAATGTAGTAATTGTAGTAGGACTGTCCTATAAATCCGTCCTATAATAGAACGCAAAATGGTGGACATCGCTACCTACCGAGCAAGGATCGGGTGTTTCTCCGTTGGTCCAGGGTTTGCGATTGACCTGGACACCCTGCGGGTCATCGGTGTTCTTGACTTCATCGGCCTTCTCCTTTTCATTGCTGGTGTAGAGATGAACCCGGGACCGTTAAATCGGGTTAGTGATTTTTTTTTAAATTTTAAACTGGCACAAAACTTATTGCGATGATCAAAGTTCTACTATAGAACTATATTTTTAAACAAATATCTGCCTCTTGGTCATATTAACTAATTATCGAATGATTATTAAAGGCCTATCGCACAAAGAAATATGGATTGACAAAAAAATATAAATAATGTATCTTTCAGATATTTAGATCTATACACTTATATATCAATATTATATATCTGATATTGTCAGGAAATTAGTGGCCGAGTGGTTAGTGCGCTTGCTTACGACGCTAACAACCTGAGTTCATATCCCACTTTTTTTTATTTTCACTTTTTTTTATATGCTCAGCCTGGGTCCATATTCATAAAGAAACTTAAGTACAGTTTCTCTTTTTAGCAGATTGAAACTATACTGAAGGAAAGGGTTAACCCTTTACGTACTTATTTTAAGTATAAAAGTTTCTTTATGAATATGGGCCCAGGGTGAGCTATTAGGATCACCCACGGTATTTGATCCAGCCTCAAGAGCTACTTTCTAACTTCGAGCCATAACTCTATCATTCATTTTTACTGAAATATCTCCCCTTTTTAAAAAAAACACCTTTTGCTCCAGAATTAGAGATATATTATTACAAAGGGCCATAACTGTGTCATGCAATTTGACACAATTATCCCCCTATTCTGACTCGAAAGAGAGTGTGACATGTGCTTGTGGTGTTTCCAATTATAAATTTATTTTCATTCCTCATCAGATGACCTATCAACGGCACACCCGTGCTGGTGGCTGCAAAATATTGTTTAAATCAAAATTGTTTCATAATAAATTTCTTGTATTAACTTATTTGTTGAGGACCTAGGTTCATTGATGTCTCTTGCTCAATGGTTTGTTGCACTACAACTGCAAAACCTAGGCTCACTTGGAGATTTTATAAAGGTGCCCTAGATCATAATAAATGAGTATCAATTATTTTAAATTAATTCAATTCACCAGTCAACGGTTATGGTCATTCGTTTTAAAATCAGCTTAGCCGAAAAGTTATCATAACAACATCCACAAATGGTATCATCAACTTTTATTTCTCTGTTTCCGTAAAGTGTCTATAATACAGTATTCTTAAATACACTATGTTTAGAACGCAAATGGTTATAAGACACTACTGCTGATAGACATACTGCAGACTACTAGTCACTATGCGTAGACACACTGTGCACTGAGAGACACTAGAGACACTACTGCTGAGTACTAGTCGTCACTGCTGAGTACGAGACACTACTGCTGAGTACTACTGAGTACACACTACTGCTGAGTACTAGACACTACTGCTGAGTACTAGACTAGACACACTACTGCTGAGTACTAGACACTACTAGACACTAGTGCTGAGTACAAGACACTACTGCTGAGTACTAGACACTACTGTTGAGTAATATTAAATACTGCTGAGTAGCAGTCACCACTGCTGAGTACAAGACACTACTGCTGAGTACCAGACACTATTGCCTAATACTGGGCACTGCTGCTAAGTACTAGGCACCACTGCTGAGTACTAACAACTAGACACTACGTCTGAGTACTTAGCTATACTGCTGAGTTATACACACTTCTGTTGAGTATTGGAAACTAACGCTGAGAGAGTTGTCTAAGAGGCTGGATACAATGCACCACTGCAGAGAGCTCAATCTATGTAGCTGAATACTAGACTACTAGACATTGCTGCGTAGAGCTTTGTCAATGAAACTGTGTTCTGGTCGCCACTTCTGAGAGCTTTTCTATGATGCTGCGTACTAGACGCTGCTAATGAGAGCTTTGTATATGATGATGTGTACTAGTCGCTGCTACTGAGACCTTTAACTCTGATGTCAGACATTACTGCTGAGAGCTATGCGTACTCAACGTCTGAGTCAAATTCAGAGAAATCTAGGTTCTTATTGAAAAGCAAGTGTCTCTACATGTATTCTCAAATACATTTTTCTCAATGGTTTGAATTCAATTTGCACAACAACTCCAAGAACCTAGGTTCTCACTTGGGATTTTAGGCAAAGGTGCCCGAAACTATAGTGTCGTTAGCAAGTGAGAATCTAGGTTCTCAGACTTGACAGTCTAAGTGCTCAATGAGAACCTAACTTGAAGTTTTTCGAATAATTGTTCAAAAGGCTTGCCATTTTTAGACACCTTTTAAATTAATTCAATTCAACCAGTCAACGGTATATGGTCATAGGCTTTTAAAATCAGCTTAGCCGAAAAGTTATCATAACAACATCCACAAATGCAACGGATACCGTATCATCAACTGGATTAAAATTTATTTCTCTGTTTCCGTTTGACATTGTCGCACAGTTCATGTCGATATAATTTATAATCATATGATCAGTTCACTGCATACTATTATGCGGTCACCTGCGTCACTCATGTTTGAAGTGCAATTAGTGTCATAGGCGAGTACAGTTATAAGTATAAGACATTACTGCGGAGTACTAGACACTACTGCAGAGTACTAGACACTACTGCAGAGTACTAGACACTACTGTTGATTACTAGTCACTACTGCGTAGTACTAGTCACTACTGCTGAGTACTAGACACTACTGCTGAGCACTAGACACTACTGCTGAGTACTAGTCGTCACTGCTGAGTACGAGACACTACTGCTGAGTACTAGACACTACTCCTGAGTACAAGACACTACTGCTGAGTACTAGACACTAGTGCTGAGTACAAGACACTAGTGCTGAGTACAAGACACTACTGCTGAGTACTAGTCGTCACTGCTGAGTACGAGACACTACTGCTGAGTACTAGACACTACTCCTGAGTACAAGACACTACTGCTGAGTACTAGACACTAGTGCTGAGTACTAGACACTAGTGCTGAGTACAAGACACTACTGCTGAGTACTAGACACTACTGTTGAGTAATATTAAATACTGCTGAGTAGCAGTCACCACTGCTGAGTACAAGACACTACTGCTGAGTACCAGACACTATTGCCTAATACTGGGCACTGCTGCTAAGTACTAGGCACCACTGCTGAGTACTAGACTCTACTACTGACAACTAGACACTACGTCTGAGTACTTAGCTATACTGCTGAGTTATACACACTTCTGTTGAGTATTGGAAGCTAACGCTGAGAGAGTTGTCTAAGAGGCTGGATACAATGCACCACTGCAGAGAGCTCAATCTATGTAGCTGAATACTAGACATTGCTGCGTAGAGCTTTGTCTATGAAACTGTGTTCTGGTCGCCACTTCTGAGAGCTTTTCTATGATGCTGCGTACTAGACGCTGCTAATGAGAGCTTTGTATATGATGATGTGTACTGGTCGCTGCTATTGAGACCTTTAACTCTGATGTCAGACATTACTGCTGAGAGCTATGCGTACTCAACATCTGAGTCAAATTCAGTTCAACTGAATGCATTTTAAAGGAAATATCCACAGATCTAGGTATTCGTAACTCCACATTGGTTTATCTATATGAATTGCTTTATAAATTGATTGAATATATGAATATGTAATGGTACCTGACGCGTTTTCGTTATCACATCACTGAACTAAATAATGCTGCCTTACTAGAATTAGGAATAACTGTATTGGGAAGTTTGGCGTATTTGATTGGCTTCCCTGACTTGAATAATTGCTATTGGGTCCGCTTGATGTACGTAGGACTGTTTACTGAAATCACTGAACCATGATTTGAAAGATACGTTTTATTTAGAAGCACTTTGTCAGCTCAGAAACAGAGCGATGGCGGTGATGTAGCCGGTCAGAACCAGAGCGATGGCGGTGCTGTAGTCGGGCAATTGTAGGTTTACCTGTAGCAATCATTGTTTTGTGCCAAGAACTACAAATTCATGAATACTAATAGGTATAAACAGCGGCTTGATATAACGACATCGGCGATTATACCAAAAGAATTCCGTGACGCCGTGTAGGCAGCGCCCCCTACGTTTGTGG
The DNA here is from genome assembly GCA_034190875.2 of Urechis unicinctus. NCBI lineage: Eukaryota > Metazoa > Annelida > Polychaeta > Xenopneusta > Urechidae > Urechis > Urechis unicinctus. The sequence continues at coordinate 75,407,293 of CM067350.1, read as the reverse complement.
AAGCTACTCGACGCGCAGCAGCCAACCAACTTCGTTATGACTCGCGAGTATGTCTGACTAGAAGTCAAACACAAATGGGTATTTTTGCGCTGCAATTAACTGTTATAATTGACAAAGGCCTTTCCACCTATTAAGTGAATGTTCTACCACATGTTTCTGGCTATATTGCACGGAAATTAAGTTGTGTGCCATATGCATAACACAATCTCTGTAGTCAATGATATACATGACCAGAAGAATTACAGAAGTGCGAAGGAAAGGCTCGTTGTCCCAAGCAAATCACTAGTAGATGCATTATGCAGGCTTAAGGAACATTGTCAGTGAAAGCCTGGGTTGTAAGCATTCTAGCCAAAGATATCTCATTAGAGAAACTCAAATCATGTGAATCATTTTTTCTGTAATATGTATTATGGTGAACATCAGGTTGAACTATTCCCTGTAAGTTAAGGGACCATAAGGAGAGAACAAAATCGTAAGACATTGACATTTTCCCACACAATTTGTGCTCTTATTTGTTTTTAAGTGCTGTTGTATGTGTAGATTTCCGAAAATCAAATATTGATATTTGTTTACTCAGTTCCTTGAAAGCCCTCTATGGCAGATGTACAAGGACTATTCTATCATAAATCCACACCAGTATATAGGACTACTGCACCTTAGATTGTAGTGGTGGTGGAGCTTGTCGAACAAAGGTGTCCCTGGATATACTGTTAGAATGGTCGGTTGCATGGTACTCGGATCAGATGTGTATGTAAGATGGGGCAGAAATATGTCTGGCTGATTTGGTGTGTTTAATGGCTTAAGACAGGGAGGCATATTGTCAACCTATCTTTTCAGTGTTTACATGGATGAATTGAGCTCTGGTTTAAATAATTGTTATGTTCAGTGTAGTTTTAGTGTGCTTGTTGTTAATCTTCTAATGTATGCTGATGATCTCATATCATTTGTGGTTGTTCTTCGTAAGCTATTAATACTGAGAGTTTTAGTTGTAATGACCTTAGTATATATATATATATATATATATATATATATATATATATATATATATATATATATATATATATATATATATATATATATATATATATATATATATATATATATATATATATATATATATATATATATATATATATATATATATATATATATATAGAGAGAGAGAGAGAGAGAGAGAGAGAGACAGAGAGACAGAGAGACAGACAGTGAGAGACAGACAGAGAAAGTGAGAGATAGAGCGAGAGAGTTAATGGTGATTAAATGCATGCTGCATCAATGTTTTTAGTATATGCTATGTCCTGAAATATTTCATTATTATATTGTTATTCAAAATAAGCAAGAATACATTTTACAGTATTACACAATAAAATCATACGTCTGCATAGGGCACCCCATCAACCGACAATGCAGCTGCTTGTTTTGGTGGAGGTTCGGGTGACAATCGGGAAATCATGAGCATGTATTTAAATCAACTTCTCATATTCAGCCGCAAATATGACAAAACCAATGATTCAGATTTATCTTTTAATATCAAATAAGGGTTGACTAGACGTCCGACTGTGTCTTAAAAAGGGGTAAATTCAACCCTACAAGACGTCTGAGTAAGTACGATTTTACCGTCCAATCGGGGCTAGGCCTGGGGTAGATGCTGATATATGCGACTTTGTTCAAACGTTCATAATAAATTATTGTTGTTAATAAATCGTCACGCAAATTGATAAAAAGGGTGGGAATAGTAATTGGCTTTGTTTTTATGTATTGGCTCTATCAAAGAATCGTTAAAGTTTAGAAATACAGCGGTATTATTGAGTACATACCATCGCCGATCTATCTTTTGGGTGTGTTTTGTCACAGCCCGCGGTCTTTGTTTGTGCTTACATACATTATTTTTGTAGTTATAATCTGTCAAGAGATGCTACCTGCTTTACGTATCACTCCTTACTGAGCCTGTCATTTAAAGCATGTAGTAGCAGGATGAGGTCACCACCATGGTCAAAGAGAGTTTCATTAGTGGACGCGCTGGACAAAGCTGAGGTTTCTTTTTTTCTAGTGACTTGAGGCGGCTGAGTGTCTTAATGATTTTGTTATGAATATTGCGTATATTTTACCAATAATCCGGTGGTTTTGTGTGGGCGTCTTTGTGAATCTTTGCAAAATTATTGTTCACGACAACTGATAGCGATTATGCAATTGTTTATCGTTTGAATGATGTATAGACTACCACCCCTACTCCGTTGTAGGTAAATACGATACATTTGTCAATCCATTTTAACCTAGGCATGCCTTTGAGCTTTGAAGCTGTCACCAGTAAGTTGATATGACACGAGCTTTAGCCTCAAAGTAATTCAAAGGAGGTGACGTCACGTCGACACGTGCAATGCCCACAAAAGTCAGCAATAAAATATCTGGAATTCGGCTGTACACATCTTCCTTTTACCGAGCGTAAGCCGCTTATAATGAGATCCATGACGACCAGTTAGTGTTTTCTATCCCATTAATCAAACACTTGTGATAAATGTTCCGTGTTACCACCCAGTTTATGCGTGTACGTGTTAATATTGCAGAATACATCTTAAGGTAATGTTATCATTCTACAGGGACAACCATAATAAGGCAGCTAACACACAAACAAACAAACTCATCACATAACTAGTAGCTACCATCTAACATATCATACAGTCCATATTATATAACCGCTTATTCATCGAAAAGCCGCTCTCTGAAGGTGTATTAACCATACATCAGGTGATTTACTTATTAGGTTCGCCATGAAGATGTTAAATGTTAATTAAGGAGGGACATCTTGTTTCTACCGTGTGACAGTGTAACGTTTGTAAGAATAATCAGATACATTGGACTATATTGATGATTCACTCAGTGGCTGTTTGTCTTCAGAGCGAGGTGACAGGCATTATGCATTTGATTGCTCTGCTGGTGATCCATTATCGTAGACAGCCACTACAGAGAGAAGGCCAGCACATCACAAATGCGATCTAGATCAATTACGAGGATTGTACTGTCGTGATCTCAATCACCATTCAGTTTGGCAAACAGACTGGGGGAGTCATGACGAGTTTGCTATATGTGATCCATCTTGTAACCACCGTAACTGTTGGCTGCAATGGTCCCCTGAAGTTGAACACGCATCTCCATATTTTTCATCAGCGTATTCATCGGCGAACTCCCTTCTCCAAGTGCATTATCCGCGATGTACTCCCGTACCTGCACTTACTCAGTGCTTACAGCATAATATCATTCTTGCCGATGAATCGTAAATCACCGTTAGGAAATGCTTAGAGCTGTCCTCTTGTCTGGTGCACACAACCCTACTTACCACCGGTTGCTTTAATCCGCGGCGGTGATAAGTTTAGGTAATTTGTTAAAGTGTGTAAGCCACCTTATCAGCCGCGGTTGATACATTGCTCAGCGGTCTTATGTAAAGAAGTCATGAGCGTGACTCACGAGGAGATGAAGTGAGACAACAGCGTCATAGAGTAACTCACATTAGCATGGGATGCTACATGAGCCAGCTTTCAGTAACGGGTCATTAAGTGTGTTGCTACCCGACAACTAATGTGTCTACTCTGTTGATAGGTTAACGGTAATGTTGCTGACACCATTCAGAGCCTCTCCGATCAGATCATGATAGCGTAACAAGAGGGACTTACCACTGCATTACCCACGTTCGTTTCCAGCTTATGTGTGCCTACGTTGAATGGCATACAATTAGTTCCCAGTAATATTGCTAGTTGTTTTTGAAGGTTGTTACACACGAAGAATGATTATTCACAAGGTCTGATGCAGCATCGCCACGATTCCATGGACTGACTAGCGTTGTTATTGTCGTAGATGTTAGTGGACGGAAAAACAGATCATGTTGTTTGCCGTATACAATTAATTTACCATAGGGTTTTAATGAATTCCTTTTGATAAACACAAATGGCCCCCACCCTAATCCAGGCATTATGGGTAAATATGCACGCTAGCCGTTTTGAGCCTTTTCGGGGAAACATGTGCCGTTGAGGATATTGGACGTTGCCAATGACGACGCCGCTCTGGTTGAACTATGTTCGTATGATATTCTATGACAAGGAATTCTTAAGTATCAAGATTGTGGAGGTTAGTATTGCCAATACTGTCTCAATAAATAAACAATTGTCTCTGGTTTCGGCTTTAATGATGCTTCGTGACCCCATGGATAATAATGAGAGTCAGCCTTATCGCGTGGTGACAGAGAGAGCTGATCGTGACAATGGACCGTCAAAAGCGGTTGTCACTTGTCGCTGGTCCCGACGTCAGATGGAGCTTATGGAAGCAATGCCTGTAATGATCATCTGAACGCCCAGAATTAGTAAGGTACCATGACCCGGTCATGGACGTGAGGTCGAGCTCTTTCATTGACGCCTATCATATCATCGCGCATGTATCAAGGGAGAAATCCTGGTGCAACGAGAACATGTTAGCGTTACAAGACCGCTGCATTACCCTCGTTCGTTTCCGGCTAATGTGTGCCTATGGTGAATGGCATACCATGCGTATATTCTAACGTTGACTACGCATGTTAGACCAGGATTATATTCCGTGCGTGAAACCTTACCTAATCCATCACCGAGACATTATAACCCGTAGATTATGTTGACAGTTCTAAATTGTAAATCTGCTGGGGCTCACGATAAAGTTAACTGCGTTCAGCAACTGGTCAGAACGATGCATTGGTCCCTGACATAGCGCCTATTGCTACTGGACGAAAACCATGCGCAGACAGCTCGATCAAAAACACTTGCCCTTGTGTAATCCTTACCTTGTTTGCTTTGAGATCGGCTAATGTCTTCTACAGAAGAGGTTAATATCGCTACTGAGGTGAGCTAGAGGGTTGTTATAGGGGCATCAACCTTAACGACCAGTTGCGATGACACGTTAATCTGGTTAGCTCAAGGATCAGCTACCGTCTGTAAGACCAGCTTATGTCTTCGGTCGGACGATTTATAGGGCTTTGTCTGGGATACTTGGGTCTCATGATAGAGCAAAGGTGAAATGAGTCAATGTTGCTATCTGACGCCAATATCACCTGGTATTTGTTGATGTCAATCGCTAGTTGTTTCTATTCGATGGCCACCGTTTGACATGTGGGTACACAACATTAGCCTGTTGTTATGTGAGCTAACATAAACTAGCAGCAAGGGGTCTCATTATGAGGATATTTGAGGATAAAGTGTATCAGCGTGGTCTTATTCACAATGATTGCAGGAAGCGTCTAATTGGTCACAATGATGCAGGAAGACGTCTGTTTCGCTTAATCGGTCATCTTCCTGATTAATCAATGGTGAGACGTCTGGTTCGTAATCGCTCATCAGTCCTGATTAATCAATGGTGGAGACGTCTGTTCAATCGCTCATCAGTCCTGACTAATCAATGGTGGAGAATGTTCATAATCGCTCATCAGTCCTGTCAATGGTGGAGACGTCTGTTCATAATCGCTCATCAGTCCTGACAATCAATGGTGGAGACCGTAATTGATCAGTTCTGACTAATCAATGGTGGAGACGTCTGTTCGTAACGTCTGTTCTGACTAATCAATGGTGGAGACGTCTCAGTAATTGGTCTCAGTCAGACTAATCAATGGTGGAGACGTGTTCGTAAGACGACTAATCAATGGTGGAGACGTCTGTTCATAATCGCTCATCAGTCCTGACTAATCAATGTTGGAGACGTGGAGACGTCTGTTCATAATCGCTCATCAGTCCTGACTAAATCGGCTCAATCAATGGTGGAGACGTCTGTTCATAATCGCTCATCAGTCCTGACTAATCAATGGTGTGGAGACTAATCGTCTGTTCGTAATTGGTCATCAGTTCTGACTAATCAATGGTGGAGACGTCTGTTCGTAATTGGTCGTCAGTTCTGACTAATCAATGGTGGAGACGTCTGTTCATAATCGCTCATCAGTCCTGACTAATCAATGGTGGAGACGTCTGTTCATAATCGCTCATCAGTCCTGACTAATCAATGGTGGAGACGTCTGTTCATAATCGCTCATCAGTACTAATCAATGGTGGAGACGTCTCAATGGTGGAGACGTCTGTTCGTAATCTGACTAATCAATGGTGGAGACGTCTGTCTAATTGTCATCAGTACTATCAATGGTGGAGACGTCTGTTCAATTGTCATCAGTTCTGACTAATCAATGGTGGAGACCTCTTTTTGATATTGGCCATCAGTCCTGACTAATCAATGGCGAATACGTCTGTTTGATATCGGTCAACAGTCCTAATTAATCAAGACAGCTATAACCTTCAATCCATTCTATGATTAATACCTAGACAAGCGTAAACTTACACTGCAGGAGTCATATCTTCACCACGCGATTAAAACATGCTGTGCAAACCAATCAATGCCATACCCTGGTAAAACAATCGACGCCAATTGATATTTGTGACAACAGAGACTATCACCAGATCCAGGCTTACTTAAGAGGTTAGCAGAAGCGAGGTTACAGAGAACACTGAATCTGAATAAGAAGGCACACCAAAGCACAATATATTATATCACAACCATGCGCTCATATTTAATGCTGATGAATGCATTCACAGGAGACGAGTTGGCATGCCAAAAACGGTAGCGAGCGCACAATAAAGCATTATGGTGACGGTTAAATTGTTCCGAAATTCAATGCATGCATGCAGCCATTTGGTGCTATTGGCATTTTATGTGCTACTGGGATGAGTGGATAACGTCGAATATGCAGAAACCGGCTCTATGCCTACGTTGGCGTGCATGGGTATTGTCCAGTCATACGAATCAAGCCAATCGCGTGATACCCGCACATTTCCAATTGCTGACATCCGTAACGACGAATTCATGGCCGAAAACATTTGAAGAGAAGTCCACCAACGGTTGCATCCAAGAAAATCATGGCCGCTTTTCTTCGGGTCTGTTTAGTCCTTAGCTGGTGATAAAAACGTTTTTATGGCGCAAAATGACAGTGACCATGGTGGTCAAATGTGCACTATTAGCGCATTATTGACGTCATGATATTTTAATTGCAAGCAAATTAAAATGCTCTGCACGATGTGACATTCGTTACCGTGTTGGGGTGATCAGTAATACTGACGCTCTGGTGCTACAAGATCACACATCACATTCCATGTTTTATAATGTTATAGGCCTACGAATAATTTCAAAAATGTGTTGTGGTTGACTGTGCGTTTTTTCTATGAAAATAACGACAAGTTCATACGTCCATACACTTGTGTCCCTCCAGTGATACCCGCATGCAGTAGATATATGAGTAGCTAGAATGGTGAATACATTTGATCTACAGCATACGGTCGTTTGGCTACAATAACTGCTCCCATTAGATCTGTTGATCATCAATTATAGTGCTGCCATCTCTCATTTATTTTCAGATTTCAGAGCCCCAACGTCTAAATCACAAAGACAGGTAGGTTTTGTCGACTTATCTTAAGCCTATTGAACATCTCTTTGTGGAGAATTAGTTTTTCTCTGGGCATCGCATCCGTCGCAATGTCCACATACCCTACATGATTATAAGTAAACTTCCACGTTCACCATGAATTGCAGTCTTTGTTTGTTCTGTTGTTGCAATTCGTGACTTGTGGTTTTGCTCCAGACAATAAATATCCAAACACAACAATCATCCCCGCGCTGCTGTGTTGACTGCAATAGCATTCACAGTCCACAATGTCTGCATAGCTTAGGGGACTTATGAAAGCAAAGGTAAAAAAGTTGACGAGTCGGTCTAGCGACCTTTTGACACATTATGTAGGTAACAGAAGCCCCCATAATAACATCTTATGTAGATGCTTGGCGCCAACTTTGTGCATATTTGTATTATTCCAAAGGATTATACTATAGCATGGCAATGAGATGAATTAAAGCGAATTAATTCATATTTCGTACTATTGTGCGATAGGTTCACATGACCCGTGGATTCCTTTTGGATATAATTCGCATACCTTCCGTCTCGTTTGTAACATAGGGTATATGTACCTGCCTGGCATCGACGCTACAACCATAGAACTATAATGATGACACCAACGAGTGTAGACTTTGTGTCGATAATCGGCTTTCAATACTTTTGATCACCCACGATGTTATGTTCCGTGAGTTTGACTTTTTCCAGTAATCCACACATCGGAAAGCAAGAAATATGACAACTATAACCACCACCGTCGTATGATCTACTGGCGTACGGGGATCAGTTGAATTATGAGATTTGTTCGCTGCCAAAGTAGATTTTGTGTTGGTGTAGTGGTTATTGGTCACGTGGTATGGAAGGCAGACGTTCTATAGTGACTGTCGCATTTCCATATCTTCCGGAGAGTTGTAATGCTTTAGCTATCCGGATGGTGATGTAGCAGCATGAATTGTAAGGTAGTTACCCTGTTGAATTATAAAACACTGTATAAACAATATAAAATTGCACTTTATCCGTAGGTGCAAGGGGTCTAATATCGGTAGATTCAGGTGCTTCTGAAACCAGTAAAAACATATATGGACATAGGTAGCCGGACTAGTGACATTAACAATAAAGAGGGTTTTAGAGGGGACGGTAGACCGATATCACAGACGCGCCTTACTGACCTTTTGTCCTTGAACACATAATCGAGGCTGTGTTACTTTGGTCAACACAGGTGAAGCATAAATTGTATTAAGACTCTCCTAAATCCGGGTCTGCGTTAACTAACACGTATAGATCAGCAAATGACAAAGAGCCAATCACATCAGGTGCTATGTAGTCTTATTCGGACCGGATCTCTGGACGAAAGTCGTTAGCTTCAATGATTACACTGCTCTTTGGATACAAAATGCAATTACAATAATTCACTCCTGAAGGTACATTAATTTCATTTTCTTATGTAGTGTGCATAAATGCTTGCACACTGATAAATTTACAGCGCAAGAATTATACAACGCCTTTTCAAAAGGCAGACAGCTGTAAAAGCTAATTGGTTAATGCTATGAGAAAGATATAAAATTAAAACGTATTCTAGAATATAATGTACCATCTGCTGTGTATAGAACCAGTTATGGCTCCCTGTAGTCTAGTGCCATAACGTCCGTCAACCAACCTGAGGTAGGCTTCATCTAAATCCCAGCGATACTTAACTTTTGTATCAGCTAATGTGTACAGCACCAACTGCAGGTTGTCTGAGTAATGAATACTAACGTATGCTGGGATATTCCAGATCATGCATCTTGGTTTCTAGAGTCGAATAGATGTTTACATAGACGTAGGTAGATGGCCACTCAAGACGACATTGTGACGGAGGTCGGAGGAATCATCGTCGTCGTCGTCGTCGTCGTCGTCATCATTGTCGTCGTCATTGTTATGCGAAAAAGAACAATCCCGTGCATTTACTGACTGCGGTGGCGTTTTTTTGCCCCTATTTGTATCAGTATGGACAAGTTTGTAAATTGGGACACAATGATTCGATTACATAGGGCATGTTCGTCACCATGTAATGGAAATGGAAGGCTGAACTGATCAGCTTGGGACACAAATTTCAACGTTCGGGGTTGCTATTTTATAAAGATGCTCGATTATTGTACATGACAATACGTTTGCTTTCCATGTACATTGATAGCATTGGACAGGTTATTGCAACATAAGATTTTTAATTTTTTTGTTATGAATTTCGCCAAGTTCTCTTAATATTGTTTTACTTCATACTAACTGACGCTAATTGATAACGATTAAGTAATACCTGAATTATAAAGTTTCTCGGGAAACCACTGCAGTTGTTGTGCCAACCTTCTATCATATGCATTTACATGATTAGGGAAAATACTGTGCATATGTTTATTTATTCTAAGCATCGCAGCGATTATACTCTTGCATTTCTATGGCGTTTTATAAGGACAAGCAAAGTCATATAATGTTTAATACACTTAGTCCCCCTTTTGTCACCTATTTTGTTTGGCGTGTATATCGATGAATTATTGTCACGACTCTCAAACAGGGGGATCGGGTGCCATGTTGGTCACCGTTATGCAGGCGCACTGAGTTATGCTGACGACTTTGCTCTCATTGCTCCTTCTTTAAATGCGGCTAAATCTATGCTTACAACTTGCGAAGAGTTTGCCAAGGAATATAATGTTATATTTAACACATCAAAAAGCAATTTGTTGCTTTTTAATTGTCAAAAGCGCGATGTGAATCTACAACTGAACAGTGTTAGATTTAATGTAAGTGAACATGCTATCCATCTTGGATCCTATATAGGAAGAAATTCCGAACAATTGAATATTCATGCTGCATGTGGTGATGTTGTGTCGAAATTTAATATGCTGATGTCAAGATTCGGTCACTGCACAGTAAATGTTCGTAATACACTATTTGACAAATATTGCACAAGATTTTATGGATCCCCATTATGGACGCTCTCGAGTAATTCATTTAAAAGCTTATGTGTCACATGGCGCAAATGCATCCGCCATATATGGAAATTACACCCTAGAACAAGATCAATGTATATTCCTTTTTTAGCTGGTAGATTACCTCTAAGAGAACAATTAATGTTGCGATGTATAAAATTTTTCTTAAATAGTCTTAATAGCACGAATCATCTTGTATCGGCGGTTAGCCGATTATGTGCCTTTAGTAATTCGAATGTTGCAAATAATATAAGATATATTATGAGTATCGTTAATCTAATTACTGCTACGATTTACGAACAGACCATTACTTTTAATGATATTTCAAGCAATATTTTTCTACCGAACATTGATCAAGAAAGATTGAACTTTGTTAACTCAATACAAGAACTTTGTAGGGCCCGTGAATGTGAATATATTCCCTGTTTTTCTCAAGACGATATCAATGTTCTACTTAATTTTATTTGCACATTATGATGGCACCCCACGCTTTGTTAAATGATTGCACCTGAACTTGATCGTCATAAAATATCTGTACCACGAGTGCGAAGTAAATGCTATTATTATTATTAAAATACGCTGAAAGATGCACATGAATAATCGGACCAGATGTCCTCCCAAACCGAGCCAACCTTAAACGTACCACTAATATATTCCATTTCCAAATAGAAATAGTCCAATGCACCAGGTGCCAAGAGATATCATACACCACATCACTCAACAACATAGCTTGGACGTGATTATGTTATTATTACGATGCTGATGTTATCATACCATCACCACGGTACTGCAGAATCGTTTAGTTTAAAGGTCTATATGAAGAAGGACATGTACTAGAATCATTTAAAGTTGTCATTATGGTCTAAATTTCGTATTTATCGCCGACTAGCTTCCCACTAATAAGAATCATTATCCCGTGGACGAATGACTCATGGACTACTTCGTTGAAGTTAATACGATATTTTTAGACGCATTATAACGAAATATATATAATTATATATATATATATATATATATATATATATATATATATATATATTTTATAGGATATATGATATATATATATATATATAAATATATATATATATATATATATATATATATATATATATATATATATATATAATATATATATATATAAATGTATATATATATATATATATATTGCAAATATATATATACACATATATATATAAATAAACGTATACATATGAATATATATATATGTATGCATATATATATATACAAAACATAGATACATTCATATAAAAACTTGTGTATATATGCATATATACATATATATATGTATACATATACATATTTATAAACATATATGCAAGTATATATAAATATATATATTTAAACGTATATATGTATATATATATACATATATCATATATATATATATATATATATATGAATTTACATATACAAACATATATATATATATGATTATACATATATATACATGTATATACTGACATACATATATGTATATATATATAGATTTATACATATATGCATATGTTTATACATTTATATAAAAATAAATGTATGTATGTATATATATATAAATACATATATACATAATATATATATATATATATATATACATATATATATATATATATATATATATATATGTATACATATATATATATATGTAATATATATATATATATGCGTTTGTGTTTTTATAAATACATATCTATATATATTAATATTTATATACCTGTATATATATGTATATATATATATAAATATATATATATATATGTATATATGTATAAATAAATATATATATATATATATCTATATATATATATATATATATATATATATATATATTTATATATATGTTAATATATATATAGATATCTTCATATATTTATAGGTATATATATATTTATATATTTATATATGTATATATATATATATATATATATATATATATGTATATATATATATATTTATATATATATATATCTATAAATGTGTGTGTGTGTATGTTAGTGTGTGTACATACATGCAGTGTCAGAGCTTCCAATCTATTACTTAATCAAGGGTGCAGACGCCTGCAATATACATCAGTGTAGGGCTATTACTCGCCACGAGCAGATGTGCTATATTTGTCATCTTCATTACACATATTTCTAACTGCATATACTTTATCATAAATACCTCAACAGAGGCGCCTGGAATACAGAGATGTCGTGCTTAATGGTGCTCCTTCTCGCGGATATTTTATACTTCATTTTGCTCGCCCATACGTTAAGATATCCACTTTGCCAAGAAGCCTTCTAATCCTCCTTCACTCACTGGCTCCATTAGTCCAGACCGCAATATCAGTAAGCAATAGTGTGTCACCAGAACAATGAGGGTTAGTAGGTTAAGTATATGCCAGAAAACAATGCAGAAATCTCCATGCTAGCCTCTATATATTTCGCCGTGTCTTATTATGCTGCCACTAATAATGGCTCTTGGAGAAGTGAATGACCAAATGTGGGTGGAAATGTTCCTCACGCTTATGTGACCATTATTACAGTTACCACAGTGACTGTGTGTATCGGGCAGTAAATCAGGAAATAAAGACATAATTCAGTCGTTACATTCAAACTCACCTAGGCGATAAATGGATATGTGAGACTGATCGTGCTGTGAGAGGAAATTTAATAATCAGCTTTCCATAATTGCTTTGTGCTCCAAACACCTCCCCGAGTCAAAACAAGCGATATGACTTATACTGATACGGGATTGGAGAACCTGCTAGGCATTTCCGATGCTCTGTTTGACAAATGTTGAAACAGAACCCCAGACAAATATTACTTACCAGCACTTCGATAGGTTAAGCATTTAACGGCGGTGGGTGGCAAGTATTGAGGGCTTTGCGATTAATATACTGCGGTTCCATAATGCTGAGGTGACAATGGAAGGGTTCAGTGACTGTTGAATAGTAAGCATCATATTTGCCCCGGATATTCACGTCATATACAATCACTTACGATGCAACGGGCCATAATGGCTCATTTAAATTACAGTAACCCGTCTCGTAACGGCAAAGACCCAGTCAACTAGCCGACGGTATGATAATGCACTTTACTGGTGAGTTTAATTTTACAGCGTACCTTTGTATCTCAATGCGCAAGTTTATATTCTGTGTCGTATATCGGGAATTCGGAAGTTATATTGGTGTCTGTGCTTCAAAATATACATAAGCGCCATCGAGAGACGTGTTTACATACCAGCTGACCCTCTGTGAGGAGTCATTTGTGGAATATAAGCCAATACATTACGCTAACATAGCTAATTCATGTAAATATGTGATTAGGCGAGAGAGCAAGTTGGCGCAGATGTTTGTACAGTGAGCTCTACGCACGTGCCAGTTTATCTGCAATGATTGGATGATTGGGGTTGTTAAGCTTAAAGTCGTGGTGTGTTAGTCAATTCCCATGTAATTGTTGTTGCTGCACCCCAGACTTATAGCATTCGATGATAAATATTTAGGGCATATACTAAGTTGGCATAAGTTGGTTTTATATCACCTGAGCGCATTTCATGATAATATCACTGCTACGTCCCTGGCGTCCAAGCTGATTTATCAACCCGTATAGCCAGGCTATATGATACATTGTAATCTATGGACGATACACTAAATAATCTTACAACACCTGTTTGTTAGTTAGGCAAATAATTACTACCAAAAACATTCAAACAGGATAGAGACGATAATCACATTTGAAAACCATGAAACACATAGAAGCGATTTACCATGGCACGGATATGGTGAGGCACGATGGTACCCACAGTTTTGGAGAACGCATTTGGTCGGTTCTCTGTGAAATCTCCAGTATCGGTCTTCTACATTAGGCAACATATGTACGCAGGGGTCCGTCTGGTTTATATCTTGACATCAAGCTTAAAATAAAGTTCCGAGTCTACTTTGTCATCAGCTTACATTACACGATGCAGCCTCTTACCGAGAGGTAATCACATCAATATCTCCTAACACCAGTAGAGATCGTTTAGAGCCTCATTGTGCCTTTTATTTCCCTCGTTGTCGTCTAGCCTCATTATTATCAGAATCGCGGATCTGAGGATGAACCTTTCATGGGCGATTAAACCGTAAAGAACGAACATCCTCACATGGGTTTTACTAATGACGGATGCAAGGTAATATGGGTGATATAGGTACTCTATGATACGCGCTCAGGGGCCGAGCAATTATTGCCAGCGAGAAATATGCAAACTGACAAAACCACCAGGTTGCTCCTTCGGAATAATACATGTTGTCACACCAGGGTCAGTTTGCACCACGTCTATCAACCTCTCACCGACAATAAATAGATGCTCATTGTCACCCACAGATGCGGTCACGGACAGATTAGCCGATTGGGTGTCTGCCATACGGACAATATTAACATTAGGACCTGTTATAGCTTTGGAATCAAATCTATTTATAGGACCTCTGTTCTGTTAGTACACTTTATGTATTCCATTATGAGATTAATCAGGATGCTATACGATACAGAGTAGTGTCAAAGTTTTGAGGTACGTTTGGTGGATACATGAATGCAGATTAGATTGAAGGTAAAGGATACCACGGCAGATGAAATAACTAGATTGCCTTTGAACAAGGGGAATGATTTCACGACGGGGACGGATGAGGAAAGTCACGTAACTAGGGTTGTTCCCTCTTAAATGTCTTTGACCTTGTGACAAAGAAGCCAAGTGCCGTGGCGTAGTGGTAAACTGCGTCGCCTTTCGACCCACAGGTTGGGGGTTTGATACCAAGGTGTGAACACCTGACTGGTTCCCCGTGACTTGGTTGATCACGTTTGTGCCACTAAAAGGGAGCTGTGCAAGCACCACAATTATCACCAACAACCACGCGTCGCGATGTCACCTCCTAGTTGAAAATTTCGTCAAACCCCCAAAATTAACGTTACCTCGTGGCAAAGCATCAATGCCTCACCAGGCTGCGATCCCCCACAACACGTACAAACGCCGAACACGATAGGGCTCGTGAGTTGAGGAGGGCTGAACTAGAACTTTAACCATACTGATTTGCGGGCAGCAAAGGTTGTGAAGTTCAATG
>CM067350.1:75360333-75387833 GCA_034190875.2 Urechis unicinctus | reverse complement strand
CATCCGCTGTGTGTCGTTGTCGGTTGCATGGGCGTCATACATTCAGAATAATTTGGTACAAAAAGAAGTTACAACATTTATTATAGCATACAGGTTTACATTTCTTATAGATTTCTTCAGAATTTGACAACGCAAATCGATGCACATATAGATATATTGTGTACAGACCATAAATACAGCACACCCACATGACAGATTAAGATGTATCATAACACGACATGCGATGCAGGACATACAGAAAACACCTGCAAATGGCCCTCTTTGCAGGACAGACTACGTAAGGCATACATACAAACAGACAAACAAACAATTGAGAGATGGAATATAAAGATACATTGCACATAAAACCAACTAGATACAGACAGATTTACAGAAGATACGACTGACAGACACACGAACACGCGTTACAAGAGACATAAAGTACAGACAACAGACAAATTTCATACATAAAGACAGGACATACACACAGACCAGACAGACAATAGACGGACACGCGACAGACATTACGACATGCGCAAGACATACGGACATACAAAAGGAAAATACGGACAGACAGGACAGACTATGATACCGATGACATTACAAGACATTACATTCACTACAGGAAAGTGACCCAGACCATAAAACAGACATACGACGACAGACAGACATACATACAAGACATTACACTAGACAGACAGACTACACGCAGACAAAGACATAATACATCATCACATCAACAAAACAGACATACAGAGGCTACGACATTACCCAGCATTTACAGTGACAGTACTATACATTATGTACATTTCTACAGAAATACATACACTACATATATCCTTTTAAATACATAATTACATACATAATACATCAGACATACACATACACATCACGTACATATGTACATACATACATACATACTATATTACATACAGACATACAGACATACATACATTCGGAGTTACATACATACATACATTAAATACGCATAGATACATACCTTACATAGGGGGGCGTTTGTACATCAATAACATACCATCCATACATACATACAGTACTACATACAATAATACATAGGCACATACCTGACATACATACTAAGACGAGAGCGGTGAGTTATTAAGGCAATGAATCAAGAATAATGGCACATCTTTAATGTCAGCCCAGATTAGAGAGTAACTCATAAATCGGAAGGAATTTACCATTTGTATAAATCATGCAAGAGTGCCCGTCCTAGCACGACAATTTAAAACCGTATGCTTCCCATTTGATATCCAACGTACAATAGTCACGGAATTCTTTCATCGTGGCGCAAAGGAATTGAACCGCCTACGGTTAAATGAGCAAGTCTATTGGGATGTTTCGAAAGGGCAGCAGGCAAACTTCTGCGCAGTTCTGCTGCTGGATCTCTTCATTGTAAACACGGAACTATCCGCTCAACCATGCATTAGCTATGTTCATTGATAAACATTCTATTGTATATAGGCTAAAACAAAAGCTAATTGGGTGTGTCCATTCGGTATACGCCTATAACACACATTGCATATGAAAAACGAGCTCAAGTAACCTGTCAATTGTGCAATTACTCGTAGCATATATTGCCAATATATGTTTGATTTATGCGAAGCTATCCTAAAACTACGCTTCATGGCATAGTCACAGCTATGATATTCTGCATGAGTAACATCGCACTCACCACTGTGCACTTGCATCAACTCACTGTTCAGTAGTATTGAGATTCTTGTTAGGCAACATTATTCTATTGACATTAGTCAAATGAAGGGTGAATTTTGCATTAGGGGTTGTTCCGCTCGACTCCTATAGCTGTGTACACTTTCAAGAACGTGATAAATTAGACCTCCAAATGCCTACTGGCTGCATGAGCTCTGCTAGCATTCCCAATACACATGTCGAGTTGTTTATGTATGGCAACAAATTTACACAATTATCCGCTAATTCCTTTCACGTATGTAAGAGCATACCATTAACTTATTGATGCTTAAATGTTTACGCTGGTGTCGTGTCGGTTACATGGCGTCGTCGTTCAAATAATTTGGTAGAAAAAGAAGTTCAACATTTATTATAGCACGCAGGTTTGTTTCTTTAGATTTCTTCTTTCATTTGCCAACGCAATCGCATGCATCATTTAGATATATTGTGTCTGCCTTAAATGCAACACCAACGATTTAGATTAAGATGTATCGATAACTCGATGATGCGATGCTTTCAAAGAAACACCTGCATATTGCCCTCTTTGCATTTTTGGCTAAGTGGCGCGATACATCAAAAAGCCAAAAAAGAATTGAGAGATGGAATATAAAGCGCATTCACATTACACACTGTTTTGGTCAGATTTGCAAAGATTTGTTGACAAGTGGACACACGCCGCTTCAACCTACTACCAAGTCCAACTTTAGAAACGTTTTCCAAATAAAGTCAATCGCATCCCGTGCCTTATCACCTCATAAAGTACAGAAATGATCTTCTCTAAGGCTGATAAACATTTCGGTCATATCATACATAGGTTAGAATTGGAGTTTGGATACATATCGTCAGCATAGGGAATAAGATATATCGGTGTCCCTTAAACAGACACATATACGGAGCTATATCATTTGGTTTGAACAAATTTCATGTCGCCGACCCTTCATCCTAATGTGCAGATACATATCCTTCATCACTAAATGACATTCAGCTTTACTTTGAACTTGTTATGGGTCCCGGAGCATTGCACATTTGTCATGTTGTTTGAGGGAATAAGCGCCTGGCTGTTCTCCATAATAAAAACAAACAAATGAACATGGATATTGCTCAAAAACGGCAGTAATTCACGGCACCTATGTGGCAATACATGATCTGGTGAAGCAAATACGAAGGTGCGACTTACAGTTCAGTTTGCTTGGCACGATTTATGATAATTCAGCTATTACATTAACAAAAAGTAGCGTAAAATAACAAATGTACCAACCATAAGCGAGATGCATGTTATAGCGCCAGACAATTATTTTTCAATCCGGACATTTCTTCTGATAAGTGATCACTCCAGCCGTGACCAACTGCTGATGCTGCACAATAATTGACGGCACATTTAGGGACCAGGAAGTTGATAGACGTGCTTACCATAACCGATAGCTTGTGTGCAACTCCTTATAGGCTTTTCTCGCAAAACATCCGTTAACAGCCAAACGTATTCTATTTCTCATTACTTATTTTGTATTTAACGCAATGTGTTCAAAACCGACTACGAGGTATCTTACGTCGGTGTCGATCAATTAGTTATTAATTTGGCGAATGCCAAGTTAAGTTACCTTATTTAGTCCTGTGTGTGGATTTGTTTGTAAACCTTTTTAGCGGGCTTTTCAGATCGCAATTTTTATTGAAATTTCAAACCAAATTTTAAAATGTCGGCAACAATGTTGCGCACAACCCAGATTCTTTTTTTTACCTTGACCTCAAACTAAGGTCAAGGTCATCGAAAATGTGAAAAATTAAAATTCCAAATCCGGGGATTATTGTTAAGAAATTTACACAACTTTGTAGCTTAATTCAATTACAAACTTCTGTGAAATATATCCTGCTGTAAAAAATCGAGTATTTTGTTAAGCGCCTTAGTTCCATATATGCACGCCATGAAATCAAATCCTCCCTGATAGATTTTCATTTGCGACATTATTTTAACTTGATTGATTTTCCTAGGTAGAGCGCAATACCTCATATAATAGATTCTGTGTATGGGAGAATGCCACATACATAATGTGTTAGTTATTGCATGGTCAAGAGGGTGATATGGGGGGAAAACGCCAGGACGAGATCGATTTATCTCCGAAAGGGTATTGTTTTTCAATCTGTAATTAAACTGCATAAAAGCTACAAGCATTAAGGACTTGCGTCGAGTGCGAGACATATTAAAACGTCACAGCCGCTGCGGAACACTATTCAAAAAGTTGGCTTCAGTCGCTACAATCCATGGGTTAGTCGTTCGTCACATACGCTGCTTGTTATGTCCATTCTTATACTGAATCATTAGCATCCATATTAATTAAAAGATAAGGATCACGAAGGATAAGTTGTGTGGATTAAGTTACGAAATACAATTTCAGGAAGTAGCGTTTCTTTTAATGTTCGATTACATCAATTTTACACCCATTTGTGTTCTTGGTCATGTATATTTACTGTTTCAAATAGATCTTAATTGTGGAATTCACTTTCAATGCATCTTGTTAAGATTTATCCAGGACACAGTTTTGTCAGTGTTTCTGTGCTTGATCCCTGCCGAATTTGCAGTCCCTTAGACCGGGCAACCTAGCGGTGTTGTCTGGCTTTGCAGATGTTACAATAGGTGAGAATATCCTGCTATAATGTTATTGTGTGAGACTTGCAGAATCGCGCCAAATCTGGTCAAACAAACAGCATTTTCTCGAGCTCTGATTGGCTGAGAGGAGGTGGCATGCAATAATACACAATATAAACTATAAACTGCATAGACTTACAACATTATGCAGGACCAATATGTCGGTTCAAGTGTCAGTAGATATTACTAATAGCTACCTACGATTACAAATATTTTGATAAAACGCACCTAGGAGCCACAGCCACCCTTAGATATTTTGTCTACCATTAAAGCACCATATTCATGCGATCATATAATGACATATCGCCGAGCGTCAAGCTGGTGCATCTATATGGACGGCCATGTTTGTCAATCAACCTACTCGTAATCATTATAAACGCTCACCTCTTCACGCATCATCATTTATTGCATTAATAACCTTTTCCCATGCACTTGATCATCTCACTAAGCGATTTGCTCTGCATATGTAATCAGCGCTTCTAAAACTGATGTCCTCTGGGTCCCAACATTACTAATGAGTCAATGAACGAGCGTTGAACGGCCCTATTCTCAGTCATTATAGCCCCAAAGTGATAATCACCCCGCCATATCCCGTCCTCGCCACTCTTATTCCCGTTACTGAGCTATGAAGTCCTGAAGACCATAATATTTATGTATAAGTTCAACCGTACTTTATTATTGCCAAGGGACATGCATGGATATGAAACTAATTTACCAGAGGGTGACGTTGATTAAGACCATCAATAATTGACACTACAGCTGTTATTGTAAAGAAAGCGATCCGAAAGGCCCATTTCGTTATGTCAGACTAGTGTTATGAGCAACCTAATACCCTGTAGACGTCCCTCCACGTTTCACCATCCGATGTGGCTTAATAGCTGGTGACAAGTGTACCGTGGGCGCTGTGGAAGCATCACGATCGTAAACATCAAACGCTGTCGTCGCAATTCTTTTTGCTGAGAGTGAAATCGAAAACTAATATTTTATCCCCTCTTAGAGGTGCATTTTGTTTCAGAGTCAGGTCAGAGTTTTATATTTGCTTCCTTTTTTTGCCTAATTACTAAAATGACAAAGTATTGGGCAAACAAAAAAACAGATTATTTCGGCTGTTGAAATGAGCCGCCGAACATTGTTCTCACAAATATCCGGATGAGTGGCCTCTTAGTGGTCAAGTAAGTACCCATGCGCAATTTCATCATGCTTCGGTACAATCACTCAAACGCCGTCCGTTTTCAGCTTCCGGCGCCCGGTAGTGCCTACCACATGCCAGTTTTAGGTCATAGTATATATATATATATATATATATATATATATATATATATATATATATATATATATATATATATATATATATATATATATATATATATATATATAGATATATATATATATATATATATATATATATATATATATATAGATATATATATATATATAGATATATCTATATATATATATATATATATATCTCTATCTATATATATATATATATATATATATATATATATATATATATATATATATATATATATATACAGTTAACTGATTGCAACATTGTGCATAATGTACATTGATTGATGTCGAGGTTCATAACCTTCTTGTATAATGATAGAATAATCGCATTATATTATAACCTCACCTCAGTATTTGTTGCCTAGACAGCTAGCAATTCTATCTTGTCAGCAGAGGTGCTTGCATCGATTCCATCAAAGATGTCTATACTTTAAACTCGGTACAATATAAAGGAGGATCCGCTAAAGCAATATTCCCAACACTCGTCCATCCGACATCTTATGGTCGCTATCAGCAGTTATTGGATCTCCCTTGATCACTTCAATCTAGCCTTCTTATCTGGCTTATGCTTTCTTGCACATGCTATCAGAGATCCCCTATGTACTGGTTCATCGTTAGTGTAAAATAAGCAGCAGTTACCAGTGATTTATGAACCAGAATATCAGTCTGCAGACATATTGTGGCTCAGTATCTGGAAGCGTCATTGGCATCTTATTATCTTTCTGTATGTAGTGTCATTCAAACACCAAGCAAGCCAATATGTAGGTATGAAAAAGGATTAGAGTAAATATTTCACTTCACATTTGTTCGTATGTGCACGCATGAAGTCCGTGGGTATGATTACATATATTGAGCTTAATTGGCTAAGAGAGCGATAAGCGAACAATGTCTGGGTAGATCATTGAAGCATTATTTAATAATATTTTGCCAAAAGGAATTATAATTGGTTCGTCGAGAAAAACGATTGTATCTATTTCTATGGGACCCTTGCATATGCAAACTAATTTTACTTGTAGTTTTATGTGCCCATTTATTCTACCCTTCAGTTTTCGCTTGTAAGGGAGAGCAACCTCTAGCCCAACCACCATCCTCTATAACCCTTCACCATTACCACTTCTCTTCAGCCACTCGTTTACTCAACGCGCGTGATCTCATATTGCGGCGATTTGCATAACGCTCCTTATTAATAAATAATGCCAACGGATCCCGTTAGGAGATTGCTTAGCCTGATCTCGTTAGCATGTTGGGTTCACCGATCCGATCCTGTTAGCATTTAGCATTCCACAAGCTGATCTTGTTAGAATGACGCGTTCCACAACCTGATCCTGTTAGAATGATGCGTTCCACAAGCTGATCCTGTTAGAATGAAGCGTTCCACAAGCTGATCCTGTTAGAATGACGCGTTCCACAACCTGATTCTGTTAAAATGACGCGTTCCACAACCTGATCCTATTAGAATGACGCGTTCCACAACCTGATCCAGTTCCAAAACTTGGACCGTGCTAGCAGCCCTGAGGTATATTGAGTATAATTGACGCGGTGCTTTACACGCTCAGACAGCTGGATGTTAGTTCACGGAGCTGCCCATAACGGCGCTCATGCATAACAAAATGTGTCCCAGTCAAGTCTATCTATTGCACTTACTAGTCGGAAGAATAATAGCTCACAGAGAAGCGCTTTTGCGTCAGCAATTCCTTTGTCGTGTGACTAAAACGTGCTTCTTATTTATATGGCATCACTCACGTATATCCAAGACTTCCATCCCGGCAATTCTGCAATGTAACTACTGAATATTTCATGCGGATTCTCTTCGGTATACTAAAGTGCATGCAGATGTAAAATAAGCAATGGCCACACTGTGACACTCATATGATGGAATGATGTGACTAAACAGGCACCGTTGAGACATGATATGTCGTCAATGCTTCAAATGCTCCATTTCATAACATTTCTTCAAGTATCAATGATATATGATCCCATGTATGAAGTTAAAACACAAAATGTTTGTTCGGATGTACTTCAGTGTTGATCATTTAGGACCGAATAAACTGCGGTAGACATGGCGTTGATTATATATACTCAAGGCTGCAATGACACCTGATTAGGAGACTGATTGGATGCTGCCAGAAAAGCTTATTGCATACAAAGAAGTAACATCCCTAACCTGAAATGGGAACGACAATGTCCGGATCTTTTTGGTTCAATCAAGTAAGCTAATTATAGCCAAAGTATCGATTGCTAGCAAGCGACTGCTTCGAAGTCAATATGACATAATCAGGAATTTTGCCCAAAGGGCTTGGTGCCTATTATATACGGTGCAATAGACCTTCAACAGTAAATGCAGTAATTAAGCTTATTCAACCTCATATATATATATATATATATATATATATATATATATATATATATATATATATATATATATATATATATATTTATGCGGTACTAGTGTAAGAGACAGTACATGCGTTTATGCTTCAAATCACAAAATCTTTGAAGTGGAATAATTAATCCCATGCGCCTTATATTAAGTCAAAAGCTCACACAATCATCGTTCACAACGCGTCTTCTAAGCCTTAAAGACAAATTTTGAAAGACGCTTTGGTTACCACTGATTCCTTGAATTAGGTATCCTTTGTTGATTTAATGATACTGCGCCCCAGGTCTGACAATAATGCAAGGACCATTCTCAGGTGATGAGTGGGGCAATGAATATTTCTGAGTCACAAATGCGCTCAGGATTAAAAAGACTGTAAGAGCAGCTTATGACGATCGTGGTTAGAGTCATAATGGAATGCGATCTCACGGACTGGTACATCTGATGTTAACAAAATGTGGTTCCACACCATTCGCAATTGGCTGCCCTCCCCCGCTCTGTCCCCTCCCCCGGCCAGAACATGGAGGTACATCATCCATCTTACGACGCTCTCCACCACCTCATCTTTTACGAGGCCATATTCTCTTTAATCTATCATTGTCAGCGGTTTCATGCAGATCAAGTCAGAGGTGGTGGGTGTGCAATGGGCGAGGATCAATGGGGCCATTGTGGCAAGTTGATTGGTTAATTATTGCACTTGCAGTCTATGTCAATACATTCGACTATCTTCATGTTGATGAATGCTTTCAGAGGTGGCAGCGCCAAAATGAATCTGGCTTATTCTTCTTATAAATGCAACTGCGCTGTGTAATCAAATGTGTGTGCACTACTTCAATCAAAAGCCACCACTAGGGGTCACTCAAAGTGTATTGTGTAATGGCGCAGTGCGGCTTTTTACAATAGCTTGAATTGTAACAAATGAATCCAAATAGGGTTCGAACTTCATATATCAAAGTGAGCATTTTTGGTGGTGTAATGGGTATCGTATGTTGTAGATATCCATGCAAAGCATAATCGATCCCATTCAAATGACATTAGCACTTCGATGTGATGCCTGCTATCGTTTCCCGATAAAAGGATAAGTATACATCAACAGCAATCATTGTGACCTGCTGCTAAACTGAAATGGGTTGCTAGCTGATCTAATGCAAGCAGCCAAACGTCTCGAAGTATACCACAAGTTCCATTAAAATCGTGTGGATGTTCTCTCTTTGTCTACTATTGCTGGTGTTAACTAGCACAATCCGAGCAGGATCCTGTCTATGTGAGTGACATTTGTAAAACTATCTTGGTTATAAGAATGAGTCACCTCAAAATGTTTGTTTTCGTTAGAACGGGCGTGATTTCATTCTATTCACATGCCACAAAATACATTGATTGTCACTTGTGAGCACTTAATATGTGGGACCGTCGCTTCTCAAAGAAAGGAAGAAACTCTCGTTTGTTTTGTGCGTTAAACAACAAGAAAGGAAACAAAAGCAATCAATAAATAGTTTATATATAAGAAATCAGGGTTTGCTTACCGTATGAGTGGCACGTCTATTCCGATGCAATGCTCCAAGGTGGACCCACATTGTTACATCTACAAATGAAAAATGAACTCTGTGCCAAATTACAGAACGTATATTTGTTGTTACGTACAAACGCCATAGCGTCAAACTCATAGGCATTACAATATTGTAGGAATTTTTATTTATCTGAAGCTGTACGGAAATACTAACAATAATATGCAGGGGCTTAGCCAGCGATACGCACTTACGCACGTGCGTAACATCAATTTGATAAGTGAAAAAAATAAATATGGCCAAAAATGGCATCAAAGTCAAAAGCTTAGTGGGGTTTGACTTTTACGGTCTGGAACTGTAGATTTTCCACCGTATGTGCGTAACATTCCTCCAAGCCTGGCTACGCCCCTGATTTGCATGTTGTCATATGACATTTTCAAGTGGGATTCGGCCTCTGTGTTAGATAGTTAATGCTGATTCAATTATTTTTATCTTATTATCCATGTCATTTTTGTCAATGTTTTGCTTAAGATTGCTTCTGTCCACTCTGTGTACGGTTGATAAAGGAGCCCGTGTCCACCATGTATGCCACAATTATACAAGAAAAACGAGAAATGCACCACGACAAGGTACAATGCAGGGGAAACAGCGGCGTAACATTTAGACTGTTACACTTATGAGGATCAAAAATGTACATCAAGCGAATAAATACCAGCTGGATTGATCTTTGCTACCATACCTTGCCATGAACCCTCGAATAATTCACTTTGTCCGTAAAAACACAATATATATATATATATATAGATAGATATATATAGAGATAGATATATATATATATATATATATATATATAATCTATAAATATATATATATATCATATATATATATATAGGGAGGATACATAGAAATATATATATAAGATATATATATATATTTATATATATACATACATATATATATATATATGTTTTTATATAGAGAGATATATATATATATATATATATATAGATATATATATATAAACATATATATTGATATATATGAATATATATATATATATTTATGTATATATATATATATATACCAAAATATATATATTTATATATATCATAACATATTTATATATATGATCTACCTCTCGGGTCTTATTCACGTTAAGCAATAGCCCATAAATTGGATATTAAAAGTGATGATTTGCGTTACAATCTTTGCAGTCTTCATATCACAGGATACTGCGCATATCTATTGATATATGGCCAGGACAGAATCACGAAGAAACTTACTATTGCATCGCGAAAATATTAAGCAGCCCTCGCGGAAATGGAAAAAAAAGTAGTTTCCGACAGTTCATTGAACATTTACAAAAGCAGAATATTATTCATCATAATGGTTTTACGCCGATCTTTTCTAAATATGTTTTTCATTACCTGTGTACAGGACCTACATGCTACGAATGATTTGTGGTACGGATTCCACTACTGCTCATCCATCTATAAGACTCAAAGATTCATATACATATCAATGATACTAATGGCCATTTAACATTCGGCTTATCGTCCATTTTTATGACCAAAACTATTTATTTCAAATTTTCCGGAGCCAATGTTGAGATTCGTTAAAGAAGCTATACATTTAGATATGACATATTGCCTGATGCTTTTAGATAAGTCAATTCCGGCATGTCATATCCTTTTTGTAGGTGAACTCACACATGCCAGTGCCACGTGTTTTATGACCGCGTTGACATATATATCATAGGTGAGAAAATTTTTCTGTTATTTTTTTACATTTTCTAAGACCATCACTGTCCTATACCATGCCGAGCCGGGCGCGAGGGCTGCATCACAAACCCCTCGCAACGATTATGACTGGCTTCATACACACAGTCGTCTATGATGCTAGCTATTTTCGCGCAACATATTTTCCGTTTTTAGGCTCCAGAATCTTTGAAAGCTCACGATGAAGCAAACCATCAAAAGCAACTAATTTTTAAACTTGTACAAAATCATCTGTGCAATGAAAGAAAGAATAATACATTCAGTATGTTGCAAATGAATAGTTTAAGAAGCCCATTTGTTAACAACATTTGTCCGTATGTCCGCCTATGACAACGCGATGTCTACAAACCCTACAATATCTAACAAAGTAGCGACACCATTTTTATCACTTCAGTAAGATTGCAAACATTAACCTGCAGACTGCGTTCCCTCTTGTATCATCTGCAATGAATAAGCGCATGAATGGACTGCTCTATATCATGGGGTAAGGATACGGTGACGACGAAATATCGCTGTCCTTTGGCAAGGATAGAGTGACGACGAAATATCGTTATCCTGGGGAAAGGATAGAGAAACGACGAAATATTGTTATCATATGGAAAGGATAGAGCGACGACGAAATATCGCCATCCTTGGGAAAGGATAGAGCGACGACGAAATATTGTTATCCTGGGGAAAGTATAGAGTGACGACGAAATATCGCTTTCCTAGGGCAAGGATACAGTGTCGACGAAATATCGCTAACCTGGGGCAAGGATAGAGTGACGACGAAATATCGTTATCTTAAGGCAAGGATAGAGTGACGATAAAATATCGCTAACCTGGGGCAAGGATAGAGTGACGACGAAGTATCGCTATCCTAGGGCAAGGATAGAATAACGACGAAATATCATTATCCTGGGGCATGGATAAAATGACGACGAAATAACGAAGAGAGTTGTACCCTGATGGAATTACTATGTAAGCATGGATTCCATTTAAAGTATTATATTCTATAATCATTTTGTCTATCTGCCAGACATATGTTTCTCCCATCAAAGAATTGAATTCAACTACGTAGTCATTCGTCACTTTGTCAGCTTTTGACTAATTTTTTGCATTGTCACTCACTATAGTAAGTGCCACATCTGAGACACCGTCTCTGGCAATACACTCTACTGTGAATATGATTCATATCGTTGTTCGTCTATAAGAGGTGAATTTGATGTGCATTATATCGAGCAAGTAAATCAAGCAGTCAGTACAAACATATGATAAAATATAGTGTTCTGGAAGGAGGTCGTGTGACCAAACAATCTCCCTATTATTCTTGCAACATAGGCAACGGGTAACAAGAGAGTGATAAAACAATCAAAAATATAGGCTTTCATCATATAAAAGGGCTACAAAATAAAATGGGCTGTAAAAATATTGTGCTGAGACTTGAAATAATCAGCCCGTTGGTAAAATATTCAGTATATTTGCGAATTTTACTGTTGTTTGGAGCGAAATGTACTTTGCGCATAATGGTCGAATGGGATTCAACTGGAGACTTATTTTATAAAGAACAATTAGTTGTAAGGATATCTCTATGCTTAATATATACTGCACTCTCATCACATTAGTAATGCATTAACAATTTAAAATCATCGGGATTTTAAACATATGGCTAGTGTGTATGATAAGCCACTTAATGCAGTAATTACCAACCTGCCGTCGATGTAGGAAAAACGCATAGAATGCTTTATTTATTTCAACTTTGCGGTCCAGTTTCAAACATCAGCAGAGAGAGTAACGTATATTACAGCAGATGCAACTACGATATCCCCCCACCCCCACACAAAAGTTCCTGATTATATTAAGGTAAAAATCACCTTGATTAAAACCACCGCTACAATTGCCGTCAACAACGCCACCGTTTCCTTCACCATTGTCACCATCATCATCATCATCATCATCATCATCATCATCATCATCATCATCATCATCATCATCATCATCATCATCATCATCATCATCATCATCATCATTTATATAATCATCATCATCATCATTTATATCATCATCATCATTTAATATCATCATCATAATATCATCATAATAATTATTACCATCATCATTATCATAAGCATTAAAAGCATCCTCATTATCACCGTCGTGATCACTAGTATCATTTTTGCCGTCCTCACATCATCATTATCGTGGCCATTATAACCCTCACCTTTATCATAGATGGTGATGTCGACTTGGCTGTCAAAGGTTTGTCAATGATGTGGTTCATTGGGGGCAGGATATGGTCTGTGGAGTTTTGCCTTATTGACATTTACCAAAGCATTTGATGTAGAACCAAACTCGTTGCAACTAGTTCACAAATAAACTAGTGGTTTACAAGTTAAAATGACTAGTTTACGCTTAGCATTACCATCTAAGTATTTCCTTACATCGTTGTAGTTTTGCAGTATTTCTATTTTGTCTAGGACCCTTAGTCGAAGTCAATTAGAAGGTCTCATTCATGAGTTGATACGGTACGCTAGAGGCCAGGAGTGTGGTTACTGGGATCAACTCTGGTCAACCAGCCGATAACGTTAGGAAAATACAGTATATTACGGATAGCAATCCAACCGTGCTCGCCTATAAAAAACAGTCCTTGACTATTTTGAGAATGTGTCGCAAAAACAATGTGCTCGAAGCGTTAGTGTGCGCCTGATCTCTTACATTGTTTATTCTTAACAAATGCCGGTCATGGTCATGTGAAACAAGCCACCGACTACGAGACGATATTTGTGGAACAGGGACGCAAATGGCGCCCACTCGGAAAAGATTAGCTTACACGTAAAAGGACTAGTCGACGCGTAAAAACTAGTTGATTCGATAAAACGACTAGTTTGAGCGTTACCTGGTACTTAACTGTTAAACCAGTAGTTTACGAGTACACTTGCAATCGTAAGCGTAAACAACTCATTTTACGCTTAACTAGATCAAAGGCATTTTTATACATTTTATTTGATGCATAAACCAGTCATTTTATGCGTAAACTGCATAACCCTGATGGCCAACAATACAAACGTGGCTGGTGCATCTTGAATTGTGGTGAGAAGGAACATTTGTTCTGTGGAGTGTATGAGAATAAAGTGATAATGAAATATCAGCCAAAACATCTGCACCTTGCTATATGCAAATTGGTCCACACATCTAATTTGTCACTTGAAATTTGAATCCAAGGCTGGCGCCTTTAATGCCATAACTGTCTTACGCTAGAATTATACTGGTCTTCTTTAATTAACTAGTCCTCCGCAAATTGGTCCATAAGTCCAATAACTGTCACCCTCACAACTAACTGTCATACTCGAGAACGAACCCCCTCTATGTCTATGTATGAATTTAATACAAAGCGTTAGACAACAAATTGCTACAAAGGCTTGGGTTGGGGTAAGAACATGGTCACGGTGGAGATACGGCAGTTGTCACGGCAGGGATAAGGGAGTGGTCATGGCCGTGGCCATGGCGGACTCTGTGGTATGTCTATGTAATGAATTCATTACCGAACACCGAACGGCATTAACGCACATAAAAATGCCCGAAATGTGGCTTTGAATCGCGTCCACATCGCTGTACAATCACTGATATTCGCCCACTATGAAACTTCTTATAGCGACAAGTGGAATATTAATATTTTCAGTGGTATCTCATATCGGCAAGTGAACAAGTAGAATTTCAAAGCAACGAAAGGTACATAATAGTGACCAGTGTTAGTTTAAAGTTACAAGTGTCATCGTTTAACGGCCAATGGTATCTTAAAGTTACAAGTGGTACCTTATAGCGTCCAGTGGTATAGTACAACTATATGTATTACCTTATAGCAGCGAGAGGTATTTTAAAGTTACAAGTGGAACCATATAGAGACAAGTGGTATACTAAAGTTACAAGAGGCATCTAATGGTGATATGCGTAACACAACCAGTGCATGCTCTGGTGGTAACCGCCAGATGTCGTTTATGTTAGATTTACCTCCAAACTACAAAGTTAATTAATAGAGGTCATAATCAGGCTTCTTAGCATGCAACTAAACGTGTTTCTGGGGAATTAATTCAGATAAGAAAATTATTCAATGAAGAGGAGAATATCGATGGGTTTGTATTTACCTCAAGGAGTGCGACTTTTGACTGGTGGTAGTCATGTACCCTGACAAAAGCTGAGGCGAGGACAGACAAAAGAAGAAATTATCTTGATGAAGTGAGCTATGCCTTTATGGCAATACTTGGTACATAATCTTTGTAACGAACAATCACTTCTGTATTTCCAATGAATAAGTTTTACATGATGGTTTATATATTGCCTTATTAACTAATAGCAAATGATACTTGTCAGTGACCCCCTTGTATTTGCTAGCCATATTGATATATATATATATATATATATATATATATATATATGAATATTACCAAACTTATTGCATTCATTATCTGTCGATCTGACAAACATCTTTAACCTTCATCATGTCACTGAATGTATCTAAGCAGTCATTCATCACCTCTGCAACTTTTATCTTAACCTTTGAGCGCTGAAGCTTCGCACTCTACTTCTTAGACAACGTCTTGGAATATTTATTTGAATCATTGGTTGGCGATAGAAGTTGAATGGGATATATATTGCGGCAAGCGAATAACACAAGCAGTCATATCCATAACTTTCGGGCCCAAGTGGTTCATGTAATTCGGCGTACAGCCTGCACCTGACGCGTCCGCAAAAACTAGGTAGTCTTTGAAAACATAATGAAAGATCGGTTTCTATGAAATGGTTGCGTGACCAAAATATCTGCCGACTGCTGTGTAATAGATTCCAAAATATTTTTACCGTTTCAATGTAGATACTCTGGCCTAGCGCTAACAAGAGGGCGTTAATGGGATCACAAATGTGGTATTTGGCTTTTAACAAAAGGTCAAGTGGGTTTCATTTGATGACTAAGAAATATGGCAACCTTCGTATAATTAATAAATTGCACCATGAGCCTGCATATGCTGTGTTACTAGTCGAATTACCATTTAGCTACTTGGCGGAGGTTCTAGACGGATTGCTTGTACATGTGAAAGGTCTCCCTAGAGTCACTCATTTGGTATGCAAACGTTGCGTTTTCCCAATCTCTAAGTAGCGCGCATTTTACATGAAATACTAAACACGACCAATTATAACATCGTTGTGCGTTTATCTCAACATACTTCAGTTATGCAAATGCACTGGAATATT
Organism: Urechis unicinctus; assembly: GCA_034190875.2. NCBI lineage: Eukaryota > Metazoa > Annelida > Polychaeta > Xenopneusta > Urechidae > Urechis > Urechis unicinctus. The sequence continues at coordinate 75,371,327 of CM067350.1, read as the reverse complement.
CATCAACGTTTGACGTTCGTATGTAATTTTACGTTGTAGATGGTCATAGCATGTGGCTCGGTCTTGTGTCAACCTGCTAATATATCCCGCTAGTCCTGAGTATAAAATTATCATTTCATGATCTTATAAGATATCACTGACTTGCAAGCTAATACATGTGGATCTATTAGAAGAAATAGGCCATGTGGGAGTTTCAAGTGGTTCTTTAAGCTTTAATTTAATGTGTCGCGTACTGAAGAGAAAAGTCAGAGGCGAACATCTCAGATACTTCGCATTGGTCATGAGATTATGTCTATTACGTCAAGGATAGAAGTTTATGATGCGTTCGCCCAATACCGAACAGTGCGACTAGTGCAAGGAAACATAACATGCAGTCGTTCCATAACAAACATTACGATTAGCGCGTGGAAACATAGTATGCTGTCATTCCATACCAAACATTGCGATTAGTGCGTGGAAACATAACATGCAGTCGTTCCATAGCAAACATTACGATTAGCGCGTGGAAACATAGTATGCTGTCATTCCATACCAAACATTGCGATTAGCGCGTGGAAACATAACATGCAGTCGTTCCATAGCAAACATTGCGATTAGTGCGTGGAAACATAACATGCAGTCGTTCCATTCAACTCGACAAAGATTTATGTAAACGAGTGATATAACATTGTAGTAGTATATGGAGTAGGGGTTCTGGCGCAGTTTTGGGATCACTTTCCTTCATCTATACTACCCCTTCCCCCTTATTACAGCTAGTACAGCCCAAACTCTGCCATATTAGTTTGCTGGTAATCTAGCATGACCATAGGCCAATGTGTCTACGCCGTTCGCAGCTATCCATCGTTTTGAGTCAAACAGAGAGAGTGACACCTTGTATCCGTGTAGTCCATATATAGTGTGACCATCACTGCGTAGCATGTTCGTTCCATGACGGACCTACTTCTTTGTGAAAAGAGACTCCATGTACTGTGCATGGCGTCGGTGATTCTTAACCACAACCTTCTTCACTCCCTTTGCCCTTTTAATCTCACCCTTGTCAGACAAGAATTTAGTACATTTTGGGCCTAAAACCAACATACTCCTTAATGGGAACACCAGCAAACTCATCTTTCCTAACACATTTTTATTTACATTACTGAATAAGGGATAAAAAAATTCTATACTGCCCTTGCTGGGTGAGCCTAGCATAGTATAGCACTATACCGGGGTGCCTGGGATGAGATGACTGGGGGGAAGTAGGTGGGAGTAGATAGCGTGTTGATGGGCGTGGGTGGGAAGACCTGTTGGAGCTATAGTCTTGAGTACTAAGACTACCTCTCCAACAAAGCAGTGCAAAACTTATGAGCAGACAAGGAAATAATCTCCTTTGCTGCCGCGAAAAAAAGTATGGCGTCGGGTCCACTAGGCTGTCGAAAATTTGGGCAACAGAGGCAGCGTCAGCAGCTCCAACACCCCTTGCCTCTCGGTGCTCCTAGTGCTAATGATTTCTACAACACCATTTCTAGCATAGAAGAGAAAGTAGAGGGTAAAGGAACAAAAGTAGACAGTCTCGTAGCAGTCAAGGTGGCGTTGCAAAGAGACGCTGTAGAAGGCCATCACGGTTAAAATTTGGCATATACAAGTATTGTTGAGCTCACGTATGTCCGTAGCGACTAGAAAGAGCAAATCTATAATTTAAGTATTAGCACTATCAACTCTCATTTCATGCGGCTCTGTTCTGTTGGCGTACAATGTAACAGCCTACCAACATACTATTGATAATTCAAAACAATGCGCTATATTGGGGGCGCATCTCGGTGCCAGCGGTGTACTTGCCATACCACTCGTAACGTGGCTAATATACCAGTTTCAATTTCCATTTTAGATACGCTGTGCAGTATTATTGCGTATTTTCTTGGATAACTATTAATACGACAAGCAGAGGTAACAGAATAATGTTCCCAATCAGAACAAAATGATACATTGGAAAAACGTTTTTCTACTTGGATTTTGATGAACAAACCATACTAGTACATTGTCTTTCAAGGTAATGATCTACCAATTTGAATGAAATGAGAAATACTGGTTTGAATCAATATGAAACATTTACCTTAGCTGCGTATTCGCTTTCTCATCCATAAACAGAACGTTATGTGTAGTTTTTAAATGTGCGATGCAGGAGAAATGGACTGTGGGGCCACCCATACACCTGCATGTAATAAATATTGAAGAGTGGATTCAAGTGGAACAAAAACTCTTTTCAATGCTCAGTCTAATTGTTTCCACTTGGTATAGAACTCCTGATACAATTTGCATTCTTGTATACCCCATAAAACCCATCATTGTCATTGTCTGTTAATTGAAGTGCCATTGTGAAATGGGTTATTGCTCCACAATCTCTGCAAGCGGATGAGGTGATATAATAATAATAATAATAATCTTTATTTTCGCACAGCATGTGTACAGGAACAATTATTATTTGATACAACAGCAACAAAACACACGAGAACGAATAAGCAAATAAATCAGTTAAGATAAACACAAGTCCTTTAACAGAGCTTCAGCTTCTTGTCGGGTTAGCACTGATAATGAATCCCCATCTCTAATAGAAATAAGCTCCTTTATGAGCATGGCTATATGACCATATTCAGAATTACCTGATGGCATAAACTTATAGCTGAAGTCCTTAATGCATTCACTATGCTGTTATAGATAACAATTATTGATGTTCATGGTATGCATTATAGTTCGAACATTATCGCTTACAATTGTTCTGCTATGGAAAACAACATCTACTTACATAGGATACTACAACATTAGGGCTGTTCTGGCACTTATGAAAGAAATTGACAAAGCGCAACATCAATTGATTTCTAAGGGGCAATTTTCCCGAAATGAACTGTAAATACTTTGAACATGTTCTGAACTCTAATTTCCATATAGTTCGAATACACCTCCTCCAAACACTACACAATTTGGCCAGCTGGTTGGGTCTTAAAACTCCACATCGCCGACCCAAAAAAACTACTACAGTATACTTCAAATAGTGAGTTTCTAACAACAGAGTTGCAGTATCCAAAGCGAGACATAATCATATTCGTTTTCGCCATCAAATCCCTACATGCACGCTGAGTATTTATCAAATTTGCACAATAACCAATATTACTTCCCAAGTGAACAGCTTGTTTTTCTTGTACAATTAGTTCATCATTTAGTGTTAAATGTACTGGACTGTCGCAAGCATTGAATGCAAGCAACCGGCTTTTTGCAGAATTGAACTTCACATAGTATTCCTCCGAAAATTCCTCGCATATTCTAAGCATTGTCTTAGCCGCTGTAACTGAAGGTGCAATGAGTGAAACATCATCAGCATAACTCAAAGCACCCATATAATGATGGCCCATGTGACATCCTACATTAGCTTCACGAAGGCGCCTTAGTAATTCATCGATATATACACAAAACAATAATGGCGAAAGAACTGCGCCTTGCTTAACACCATTCGTGCAAATAAAAGGCTCAGAGCTAGAAGCATTCCATCGGACTTTCAGGTTCTGACGTGTGTACATATTAATGAGTAATTTACATATTGTTGGACAGAGTCCTTTCTGCCTGAGCAGCGCAAACAATTTCACATAATTTACACGATCAAATGCTTTAGATGCGTCCAACAGAATAACAAAACAAGATGACCCCTGAGTTACAAAGTGATCAACAATCTCTTGCAAAACAAACGTGCATTGAGTGGTAGAGTGTGACTGTTTGAAACCGAATTGCAGATCGCTTGTTTTCAGTGCTTCACTCTGGGATGTTAAAATAATATTGTCAAGTAATTTTCCCAAAATACTACTGATTGCTATGGACTTGTAATTATCACTATTATTCAACGATTTCTTTCTATTCTTTGGTATAGGTATCAGCGTGGAATGCAACATACCCGGTGGAGCATATGCATGCGAAAGCATCGCATTAAACAACAATGAGATATGAACAAACAATTCTTGACAGGCATTCTTAATGTGATCAGAGCTGATTTCAGAATTACCATCGGTTTTGTCTGGTTTCAAATTCCGCGTTGCGGATTCGATCTGCTTAACGGTTATGACATGATCAGAAGTGCATTTGCCCGTTTTGCAGCATAATGCGGCATCGCTACATATGGATCTGTAAAGATCGTTCATTTCAAGCTCGTTATATGAAACGGAGTTATACAGCCTCGAATACTTGTCCTTAAATGTTTCGCATATATTAACCTCATCATGAGCATCGTCCACAAGAGTAGGGTTGGACACACGTGCGCTAAATTTCTTACGAACTTCCTTCCAAAAATTGGGGTTATTTTTGGACGCGTTTGCAGCCGCCATTCTGTCGGCTACTAATTGGTCTTGTTTACGCATAACGTTCCGTGATTTCTTTTTGTAGTCTTTTTTAGCCTTAAGCATTATATCTTTAATTGTCCCGGTAGAAGGGCAGCCATTCTCTCGCCACAAGCTGCACCAAAAAATTGATTTATTTTTCAGGGATCGGACTTCGTCGGTCCACCCAGCCCGGCGCTTCTTTGGTAGGTTAGCCGGAATACTACAGAGAGACGATGCCACGCAAGCATGAATTATGTCATCGTGAAATTGATCAATTTTTTCAACAGGCCGAGTATAACACCATAATGAACAATTTCTTTTGTATATTGGTGTTGCACAACCTGCACCAGTCCATTTCTGTCGCGATCATGCATACCGTCATTTACTGCTAAGTCCTAGCGACTCCATGTGGCCTTACTCGCTGACTCAGGATTATTTACGCTCAACAATGCGTTTGTTCCTGCGGGCCTTCTCCACCCAATTCACATCTTATGTAGGTGCACATTGGGCTCAATGAAACGCTAAAACATAATATCTCATGGGGCGCTTTAATGTTTCTGGTAGCATTATAAGCAAAGACCCAAGGCCTCTTTATCTACAAAAGGTTCAAGCTACCTTCATTTGATGAAATATTGTACTTTCAGGTTACGTTGCAGATAAGGACAATCATGATATGATTATTGGTTTTCGTATTTACAAGCTGTCGTACATATATGTAGCAATGCCAGTTTCCATGGTGTTGTATCGGGGTTTAATTGCCATAGAGATATTTTACGCTCATCGCGGCCTTGTTCAGTCATCCAACACTTCCCTATATAACTGCTTTTGTGTTGCGTTTTGCTGTGGTTTGTGCAGTATATATACAGCCAAATATTATTGTGAGACAGAGTAAGGGCTGAATGAATGAGCTTTCTTCTCACTTTTATCTTCAGGCAGATTTGAATCCAATATAAGCTAGTTGTTTTGTATTCCTACAATTATTACTGAAACACAATACTTACAGCGAAGGAATGAAAATTGTCTGTTGCCTTTAACTTACATGCTTTATCAATAGATTATAGTCCGAATATTGATCCCAAATACATCATCTCGTCAGCCATTGGAGAGGTTAAGAAAACCCGAGTACCATCATATCGCGGCCCCAAAGAAAAGGGGGAAGATTTTTTTACGCCATCAGTTATAACGCTCCGAGCGGCGTGTTAGCGATGTCTGAAAACGTAACAATTTATTTCTAATTGTCAACGATGTGCACTGCAGCTGTATGATGACTTTGGTTATGTATGCCTTTGTCAAAAGCATAATCATATGTTATTTCATGGTATGTGATGGGTACAAGCCGAACCGCTGTGGTTGCGCTCAAAACGTGGCCCAAAAGATCATAGCAACACGGTATGAATTTCGTTTTGTTTTCTTTTTAACACATTAACAGGAACATATTTTGACTAAAATTTCGCAAAAAATGTGTCTGTGCCTGTGTGTATACAGCACTATCCTACGCCTTAGGTAGGCTTCACTTAGTGATATGCTACCACAACGGACAAAGGCAGTCTTTTTAAATATGTAGAAGGTAAATGGCAATTTCATTTTGGCCCAACCCTAATGTATGAGTGCTACCCCATAATCTTTACTGCATCGTGTCTGACATTTAGCTTAAACAGCTGCGACATTTCCCCCACCCAGATCTCCAATCATACCGTAACAATCCTGTGCACTTTTCCTATCTGTTAAACGCAGCATCTCGTAGAACACCTTGCTTCAGGAAATAAGCATCTCGGCCTATTCATAGCGTTACGTGCGGAATATCAAACGTACAAGTACCATCCGACGTTGACCTGAAGAATATTTAGTTTGTTGCAAGGTGAGCAACTGCTACAACTAAGCGATTCCGCGTTCGTAGCATGTGAAACTGGATGGACATGGCCATGACCCGACTTTGCCCATACCATTGATGAATATTCATTATTACAAATTGACGTCATTATGCCAAACATGCAGAGGCTTTAGGGAATTGTTGCTACGGGCTGTTTCAACTCAGGAATATCTGGCATCATTATGGTCGCACTTACTTGTTTATTGTGATAGATGTAAGTGCAGGCAGCTATAAAGCCCAGGCACGTCCTGTTAACGAACACAAATGCTGACTAATGTCAACAGTAACCAATTAGTTCTACTCGATTCGATTATTCTAGAATTAGAGCTACTGTCAATGAGTGCAGAATGCTGGCGACGTCCAGGGTGAAGTAAAGATGATCATAGTTCGAGCAACATCAAATAGTATCAGGTTTCTTGTAAGTATAACAAACGTTGCATAATGTGCTGGTATAATAGTATGCCTGGGCTAAAACGAGTACTGATGTGTGCGGCTATTTGTTGCAGCACCTTTGATCATGTTTGGAAGTGACAATGTCCTCGTTTGTGTCTTCTACATTCAATACGATGCGTCCGAAGCAAACACTGGTTAGTCATCTAATATTCTCCACAGTTGACGAGTCGTTTTATGGCACAAGATCGGCATCTGTGAACAGCGAGTTCTGGCCCGGCAAATACAGCTTGTCCGACCAACTGGAGTTAACATTCATTCATGATATTATGCACATTACGCGTGACAGTGAGGACATATTCTCCTTGCTTGATAGTATCGACCACAAACCCAACAACTGCGGGGAATATAAGGCTGGTGAAAATAGATCGTGTCTCGCAATATGTCTCGGAAGATAGCTTCCCCCATCGCACTGTTCACGCAAGTATTTGGCAAAGTACAAGAGAATTTTCGAGCCTGTAAAACAGAATTTTGTCAATTGAAAGCGCTTGATATCTTTTCAAATGTATTAAGATCATATAAAAGCGTAGTTTTTGTCATGGTTTCAACGTCATGTATTCAACCCAAATTCGGGTCTACAGATTATGCACTATCTAAGATTAACCCAAAAATGCGATATCGTAATTAAATCGTGGAGGCTGGATGCGTGCAAAACAAGGTTGCTGATATTTCCTTATCACTTTATTCTCATACACTCCACAGAACAAATGTTCTTTCTCACCCAAAAACCAGATGCACCAGCCACGTTTGTATTGTTGGCCATCAGGGTTATGCAGTTTACGCATAAAATGACTGGTTTATGCATCAAATAAAATGTATAAAAATGACTTTGATCTAGTTAAGCATAAAATGAGTTGTTTACGCTTACGATTGCAAGTGAACTCGTAAACTACTGGTTTAACAGTTGAGTACCAGGTAACGCTCAAACTAGTCGTTTTATCGAATCAACTAGTTTTTACGCGTCGACTAGTCCTTTTACGTGTAAGCTAATCTTTTCCGAGTGGGCGCCATTTGCGTCCCTGTTCCACAAATATCGTCTCGTAGTCGGCCTCTGGTTTCACATGACCATGACCGGCATTTGTTAAGAATAAACAATGTAAGAGATCAGGCGCACACTAACGCTTCGAGCACATTGCTTATGCGACACATTCTCAAAATAGTCAAGGACTGTTTTTTATAGGCGAGCATGGTTGGATTGCGATCCAAAGCTCGTCAATATACTGTATTTTGCTAAAGTTTTCGGCTGGTTGACCAGAGTTTATCACATTAACCACCCTCCTGGCCTCTTTTGCTAAGCGTACCGTATCAACTCATGAATGAGACCTTCTAATTGGCTGTGACTAAGGGTCCTAGACAAAATAGAAATACTGAAAAACTACAACGACGTAGGGAACTACTTAGATGTCAATGCTAAGCGTAAACTAGTCATTTTTCGTGTAAACCACTAGCTCTTGTGTGAACTAGTTGTTAAAAGTTTGAGTCTACATCAAATGCTTTGGTAAAAGCCAATAATGAAAAACTCCACAGACCATATCCTGCCCCCAATGAACCACATCATTGACAAACCTTTGACAGCCAAGTCGACATCACCATCTATGATAAAGGTGAGGGTTATAATGGCCACTATAGTGATGTGTGGACAGCAAAAATGATACTAGTGATCACGTGGGTGATGATGAGGATGCTTTTGATGCTTATGATAATGATGATTGTAATAATTATAATGATAATATTATGATGATGATATTGATGATGATGATGATGTTGATGATGATGGTGAAAATGGTGAAGGAAACGGTTGCGTTGTTGACGGCAATGTTAGCGGTGGTTTTAATCAAGGTGATTTTTACCTTAATATAATCCGGAACTTTTGTGTGGGGGTTGGGGAATATCGTAGTTGCATCTGCTGTAATATACGTTACTCTCTCTGCTGATGTTTGAAACTGGACCGCAAAGTTGGAATATATTGAAACATTCTAAATGTGTTTTTCTCACATCGATGTCAGCTTGGTAATTAATACCGCATGAAGTGGCTTATCATACACACTAGCCATATGTTTAAAATCCCGATGCTTTAAATTGTTAATGCATTACTAATGTGATGACAGTGCAGATATATATTAAGCATAGAGATATCCTAACAACTAAATGTCCTTTATAAAATAAGTCTCCAGTTGAATCCCATTCGACCATTTGGCGCAAAGTACATTTCGCTCCAAACAACAGTAAAACCCGCAAATATACTGAATATGTTACCAACGGGCTGATTATTTCAAGTCTCAGCACAATATTTTGACAGCCCACTTTATTTTGTAGCCCTTTTTATGATGAAAGCCTATATTTTTGATTGTTTTATCACTCTCTTGTTACCCGTTGCCTGTGTTGCAAGAATAATAAGAGATTGTTTGGTCACACGACCTCTTTCCAGAACACTATATTTCATCATATGTTTGTACTGACTGCTTGTGTTACTGGCTCGATATAATGTACATCAAATTCACCTCTTATAGACGAACAACGATATGAATCAATATTCAAAGTAGAGTGTATTGCCAGAGACGGTGTCTCAGATGTGGCACTTACCATAGTGAGTGACAATGCAAAAATTTAGTCAAAGGCTGAAAAAGTGACGAATGACTACGTAGTTGAATTCAATTCTTTGATGGGAGCAACATATGTCTGGCAGATAGACAAAATGATTATAGAATACAATACTTTGGATGGAATCCATGCTATGTTACTTGGTAATTCCATCCGTGTACAACCCTCTTCGATATTTCTATCGTTGCCTCAGGATAACGATATTTCGTCGTCATTTTATCCATGCAAAAAGATTGCGATATTTCGTCGTCACATTATCGCTGCCCCAGGATACCTATATTTCGTCGGCATTCTATCCTTCCCCTACGATAGCGATATTTCGTCGTCAAACTATCCTTGTCCCGGGCTAGCGATATTTCATCGTCACTCTATCCTGCCTTAAGATAGCGATATTTCGTTGTCACACTATCCTTGCCCCAGGTTAGCGAAATTTCTTTGAGACTATATCCTTGCCCTATGGTAGCTATATTTCGTCGTCATTCTATCCTTGCCTTAGGAAAGCGATATTTCTTCGTCACTCTATCCTTGCCCTAGGAAAGCGATATTTCTTCGTCACTCTATCCTTTCCCCAGGATAACAATATTTCGTCCTCGCTCTATCCTTTCCCCAGGATAACAATATTTCGTCGTCACTCTATCCTTTCCCCAGGATAGCGATATTTCGTCGTCATTCTATCCTTGCCCCAGGATAGCTATATTTCGTCGTCATTCTATCTTTTCACCCGGATAGCTATATTTCGTCGTCACCCTATCCTTGCCCCGGGATAGCTATAATTCGCCGTTTTTCTATCCTTGCCCTAGGAAAGCGATATTTCGTCGTCGCTCTATCCTTTCCCCAGGATAACAATATTTCGTCGTCACTCTATCCTTTCCCCAGGATAACAATATTTCGTCGTCACTCTATCCTTTCCCCAAGATAGCTATATTTCGTCGTCACTCTATCCTTGCTACAGGATAGCTATATTTCGTCGTCATTCTATCCTTGCCCTAGGATAGCTATATTTCGCGTCATTCTATCCTTGCCCTAGGAAAGCGATATTTCGTCGTCACTCTATCCTTGCCCTGGGATAGCTATATTTCGTCGTCACTCTATCCTTGCCCCAGGATAACAATATTTCGTCCTCGCTCTATCCTTTCCCCAGGATAACGATATTTCGTCGTCACTCTATCCTTTCCCCAGGATAACAATATTTCGTCGTCACTCTATCCTTTCCCCAGAAAAGCGATATTTCGTCGTCACTCTATCCTTGCCCCATAATAGCTATATTTCGTCGTCATTCTATCCTTTCCCCAGGATAGCTATATTTCGCGTCATTCTATCCTTGCCCTAGGAAAGCGATATTTCGTCGTCACTCTATCCTTGCCCTGGGATAGCTATATTTCGTCGTCACTCTATCCTTGCCCCAGGATAGCTATATTTCGCGTCATTCTATCCTTGCCCTAGGAAAGCGATATTTCGTCGTCACTCTTTCCCTGCCCTGGGATAGGTATATTTCGTCGTCACTCTATCCTTGACCCAGGATAGCTATATTTTGTCGTCACTCTATCCTTGCCCCAGGATAGCTATATTTCGCGTCATTCTATCCTTGCCCTAGGAAAGCGATATTTCGTCGTCACTCTATCCTTGCCCTGGGATAGCTATATTTCGTCGTCACTCTATCCTTGCCCCAGGATAGCTATATTTCGCGTCATTCTATCCTTGCCCTAGGAAAGCGATATTTCGTCGTCACTCTTTCC
>CM067350.1:75352833-75355333 GCA_034190875.2 Urechis unicinctus | reverse complement strand
AAGGTAGTACCCACCATGGTATGCCAGAGAGAACTTGGTATCCATGGCGAACGTCAGCCCTTCAGGGCATTCCTTCCTGTTAGTTATACATCTACGCGCAATCGGGTATCAGCAAGTAGGAAGTGGGGAAATTTACCGCTTTCAAGCATACTTACGCATCAATAATAGTATTGTTGCGCACCTGCCTGAAGGAAACTTATTGAAGTTGTAGATAGATAGGACTTGGGACTAAATGAGTGCGGAAAGGAACCTTGCTGAGTTAGACATTTGCAATCGCCACATATGTAATTTTCGCTCTGTTAATAGCAACCACTGCCTGATGTTGCTAATCTGCCATCAACATTTCCCCCAAGCGTTACAAGCCAATGATGAGATTTGATAAGTGTCTTAAACAATCCTCTCTTCCACCTGACTGATCCTCAGGCAACAACATATGGCGGCCAGTACATTCACACCGATTATATTAAACAATCATTATAACCATAAAAAGCGAATATAATTAATCAACGGCCCAATTTCAGCGTAACACATATACTACAGACAGTGAGCTGCATTTGAGAATCGTTATACGCGCAATATCGCTGTTCATTGTAACATTACTCATAATTTTGCAGCCCCTTTGTCGCATTCAAAAGCTCATTTGGCACGACAATAATGTAATGTATCTAGGCGGAGCATGTTAACAACCACCTGAGTGTCTTCATTACCGCACCGATGGATTGGTTTACTTCTCTTGCATATCGACAAAGTTATAGATCATAATCAGTGTCCGTACTTGTGATCATGAAGCCGTACCGAATAAAGTCAAATGATGCTGATCGATAATTCTTCCAGCTGATTGGAAGGACATCATTCACCACCTTATTAATATTGCATTATACGGATCCAATTTCATCAATGTAATAAGTCGACAAAATGAAGCCAAAATAATATTCTGGTCATAAAATATTATGGTAGATTAGGCTGGCTGAACAAGGCATATTTAACCCGTTCTCAAGACAGGATATTGACTTTGAAAACGGAAAATCCACAGTTCCAGTTCTTTGCTGTTTGTACAGCGTTGAGTTTGTTGATGAGCACAATGATAAGCGCTACACTGCGGTAAGTAAACAAAGGTGGCGGACTGATAACTTATGCACGTTTAATGGGTGAAATATGGGGAACAAGAATGGTGCACAAGCCTCTAGATCGTTAGATCTATAATGTTGTGTTGCCAGTTGATGATTATCAACTGGCAACACAACCTTTTAGATCCAACGCGTCGAGGCGTCGATATCAGGTATATGCTCGCGTTATATATGAAACCAAATGTAACACGTTGATTTGCGAGACAGCGAATCTCTTTCTCCCCACATTATATTTAATCATTTTCAATTACCAGAAAGTACAGTTGCCATATACCTATAAGTTATGGAAATGTTGTGTTCGTACCTGTTGTAAGGTACATATATGGGGGCAATCTGCAGAGATGCGTCCGCTATATAGCTGTCTGTTCGTCATAAGCTATAACAAACTGACCGGGACATAATCACGTATGTTAATTACAACCAATAGGGATTGACGCCTCAGTACCGCCGTTCGTATGTAATCCGGGTCAAAGCGTTATCCGTTTATCATCACGTTATGTATATGATGAGGTAAATCTACATATTCCCAACTCTAATTAGGCCAGGTCATATTCGTAAAAATAAAGATAATCGTCCCATATTGATGTGGCGAAGTGTCAGGAGGAATAATGACGTCGCACACATATCTTATCATATAGAGCGGTATACACTGTGCTGTGTGGAAAAGCACTTCTGCGTTGCGTTCTGATATACTATGTCAGCATCTCTAATCACTTCATAAGATATTCAATATCTATTAACCACAAAGACACGATGAAGAATGTGTTTATGAGAATGAGATGGTCTTCGCATACTTAACAGCCACAGCCTTGGAATGTAATTGGCAATTTTAATATTGTCATATGTGTGTGATTTAATGAATGCAACGCTTTGTAGACTTCATTATATTTCCACCAGTCTTCCATTCCGACAATGCTATGCGTTGCGGGCGCCATCAAACGATAGAGTGCATCTAGTCTCAAGAAACCAATCATTGATAATGACCTCAACTCTCAGTTAATCCAGGTAAACCGACTGCTTGATTGGAGCACTAAGAGACACTGAAACAGTTCTGAATATCCTTGAAGGGTCAATATTTCCGCATGTGAGATGATTGGTGATTACAAGGTACCCGGTTTTGGGTATCTCCGAATTAGCACGCGATCTCGTAAATAATGGGAAATTGAACGAGACTTACATGGGTATAGTTGATGTTTTATTGAGATTCTATACTCACTTTTATTGCATGAGAGAGAAAGAGAGAAAGAGAGAGAGAGAGAGAGAGAGAGAGAGAGAGAGAGAGAGAGAGACACACACATGTGCCACCAATGATTTCCGTTTGCTAATTGATAACGTTGATGAAGCTTTGCACTTAAATACGTATTCTGTCTGAC
>CM067350.1:75336420-75352733 GCA_034190875.2 Urechis unicinctus | reverse complement strand
ACTCTCTATCACTGCTTTGGTGTATCGATCTGTGATTTCACTGCACTTCTTGCGACTATCGGTCAATAACTTCCCTTCAGTTCTTGTGGCTATCGGTTTGTAACTCCTTTTCTTTGCTTGTGATTAACGGTGAATAACACCACCTCATCTCTTGTGAGCATAGGTCTAAAATCCTCCATTACTGCTTGTGTGAACACGTCTATAAATCATGTTCGCTGCTTGTGGGTATCGGTATATAGCTTCACTCCACTACTTATGAGTATCGGTCTATTTCTCACCATCACTGCTTGTTGGTGTCGGTCTATATATTCCGTTCACTGCCTGTTAATATCGGTCTACAACTTCACCTCACTACTTGTGGTTATTGATCTATAACTACCCATCACTACTTTTCTGTATCGGGCTATAACTCCCTATTATAGTTTGTGAGTATCGGTAACCAACTACCCTTCACGGCTGATGACGATCGGTCTATAACTCCCCTTTACTTCTTGCAAATATCCTTCATTAACTCCCCATCTCTGGCTCTATATCGTGTTATACCTGCCGTTCCCTGGTTTGTATCTCTAGCTATACCTTACCATTTCGTTTATATCTCTATGAATACCGCCATCATCCTTGTGTTCGAGCTTCAGTTTAAAAATCTATCCCTCGCTACGTTTGTTTGTGTGTATACCTCCTCTTAGCTAGTTTTGTAAGTCTATTCTGAACATTTCATCTGTATATACTGGTGATCTATAAGAACTTAATTAAAAATATGTCAGATGCAAAATAGTTCAATTCACATGCTCATATGAATTCACGGCACCACTGACTGTCATGCATCCTGTAAATTACCGCAGTCACCTTTGCAACTTTTATACATTTCTGCCCAATGTCAATCCCCTACAAGTATATAACAAAATTTACATCTGCTTTGTTATTGTGTTTTGTTGTGGTTTGTGCAGTATATCAAATGTCAAATATTACTGTGATACAGAGTGAGGGTGAAATGAGGCTGTTTTTTATTCCTATAATAATATCTGGAACACAATACTTACAGCGAAGGAATGAAAATTGCGTTTTGCCCATAACTTACTTGTTTATCAATAGATTAAAGCCCGGATATTGGTCTCAAGCACATCAGCTCGTGCGCCATTTGCGAGGTTTAGAAAACCTGCATACCATCCTAACTCGTCTCCGAGGAAAGGGAACTATATATGACGTCATCAGTTAGCGTAAGCCAGGGCGCGTATGGATAGCTTCGAACGGCGTGTAGGCGCTGGCTCAAAACGTAAAAATTGATTTACCATTGTCAACGATTTTACTAAAACGTGCACTGCAGCTGTATGGCGACTTTAATTAACTGTGCCTGTATCAAAGAGCGCATTTCACTGTATTTAATTGGTACAAGCGGAACTGCTGTGGTTAAGCTGAAAACACGGCCCCATTGAACATAGAAACACGGAATGAATTTCATTTCACTTTCAAAAATAACAACGTCTTGCTTTCATTTCAACTCATTTCATAGGAACGTATTTTAACTCAAATACGCACCACAAATGTGTCTGTGTGCATACAGCACTATCTTACCCCTTAGGTAAGCTTCATATACTGATGAGCTACTAAAACGGGCAAAGGCAGTCTTGTTAAATATGCAGAGGGTAAATGGCAACTACATTTTGGCCCAACCCTAATGTATGAGTGTTAGCCCCAATTCATTACTGTATCGTATCTGACATAAAACATGAACAGCTGCAACATTTGCACCATCCAGATCTCCAATCACACCGTGTCAATCCTTAGCACTTTTCCTCTCTGTGCAACGCAGCCTCTCGTATGACACCTTACATGCGGAATATCAAACGTACAAGTACCAGGGAAAGCGTCGACGGAGGACGACGTTGACCTGAAGAATATTTAGTTCCTTGCAAGGTGAGCAACTGCTACAACTAAGCGATTCCGACATTCATAGCATGTGAAACTGCATGGGCATGGCCAACCCACAGCTCCTTCTATATTCCAAATGCACTGTCTTTGTAAGCATATAGCCCTGATCACAGCCTGCTTTCCCGAGTCCTTATATGCAACATAAAACCGTGCTTATGCATGCACTCTTTCAACGTAGTATGACCCAACTTTGCACAAAACATTGATGAATATTCATCGTAACAAATTGACGTCGTTATGCCAAACATGCAGAGGCTTTAGGGAATTGTTGCTACGAAGTGTTTCTACTCAGAAAGAGCTGGAATCATTACGGTCGCGCTTACTTGTTTATTGGGATGGATATAAGTGCAGACAGCTACAAAGCCCAGGCACGTCCTGTTACCGAACACAAATGATGACTAGTGTCAACAGTAACCAATTAGTGCTGCTCGATTGGGATATTCTATAATTAAGAGTCACTGTCATCGAGTTCAGAATGCTGGCGACATCCAGGGTGAGCATTCTCATCAGATGATGTGCAGTGAAGTAAGGTTGATCATAGTAAGATCAACATCTAATAGTATTAGGTTCTTTGTAAGTATATCAAACGTCGCTTAATGTGCATAGTACATTATTGTGATGAGCGCTTAAACGAGTACTGATATGTGCGGCTATTTGTGGCAGCACCTTTGATCATGTGTGGAATTGACGTTGTTCTGTTTTGTGTTTTCTACATTGAATAAGATGCGTCCGTTTATTAGTTATCAAATAGTCTCTTCATTGAACGGTTGGTTTTATGGCACAATATCGGCATATCTTTATTATGATCGATATAAGTCCAGTGTGAACAACGAGTTCTGGTTCGGCAGATACAGCAGGTCTGATCAACTGAAGAGTATGTAGAGGTGTAGTAAACTTCATCCATGATATTGTTCACATTGCGCGTAACAATGAAACCACAGTTAATGAGATGTCACCTTGCTCGATAGTATCATGCACAAAGTCAGCAACTGCGAGAAATATAAGACTAGTGAAAATACATCGTATCTCGCTAAATATGGGCTCCTTCATCGCATTGTGTACGCAAGTATTTCGCAAAGTACAAGAGAATTTCCGAGCTTGTTTATCAGAAATTTGTCAATTGAAAACGCATGGTATCTGACAGCAAGTGCTCTTATTTGGTCAAATTGCATTTCGGTCATTCAAAGACACGGGGTATTTTGTCATGCTACCAGTTCACATATAAACTGGTCATTTTACGCTTCAACTAGTTTTACGCGTCAACTTTACTTGTAAACTAGGCTTTTCCGAGTGAGCGCCGTTGGCGTCGCCATTCCATAAATATGGTCTCCTAGTCGGCCGCTGGTTTCAAATAACCAGGCATATCATTGGTTAGGAATGAACGATGCTTGGGACACATTGTTTTATACGACGCATTCTAAAAATAGTCAACCACTATTTTTGATTTGCGATCCAAAACTCATTGATATTGTATATTCCTAAAGTTTTCGGCTGGTTGATCAGAATGGATACCACTAGTTAGCACATGAACTAGCAGTTAACGAATTTGATTCTCTCACTTGTACATTATCTACATCAAATGTCTTTGGTGATAGCGCATTAATGCAAAAAATTACAGACCATATCCTGCCCCAAATGAACCACATCATTGACAAACCTTTGACTGTCTAATCGACATCACCACTCTATGATTAACGAAAAAGGTGAGGGTTAATATTGGTCACGATAGTGATGATACGTGGACAGCAAAATGATTCTAGTGATGACGACAGTGATGATGATGATGATAATGATAGGATGGTGGTGATAATGATGATGATGATGATTATGATAATGAGATGATGATGATGATGATGATGATGATGATGATGATGATGATGATGATGATGATGATGATGATGATGATGATGATGATGATGATGATGATGGTGGTTTTAATCAAGGTGATTTTTACCTTTATATAATATGGGGGTGGGGGATATCGTAGTTGCATCTGAAGGAACCCACTGGTGCATCATCCTTTGCAAGTCACAAAGCTTCACAAAGATCCAAAGGTATCACGTTATATTGTGTCAGTGCACTTACAACTAGATCAAGTTGCATCATACAATTTTAAGATGCTTCGGTTTGACAAACCTGCTGTAATATACGTTACTCTCTCTGCTGATGTTTGTAAATGGACCATAAAGTTGGAATATATTGAAGCATACTCAATGTGTTTTGTTGAAATGGTCCTACATCGATGGCAGGATGGTAATTAAGACCGCATAAAGTAACTTATCATACACACGAGCCATATGCCCGATGCTCTGAATTGTTAATGCACTACACATGTGATGACAGTGCAGTATATATTAAGCATAGAGTTAGCCATACAACTCAATGTCCTTTATCAATTCAGTCTCCAGTTGAATCACATTCGACCATTAAGCGCAAAGTATATTTCACTCTAAACAACAGTAAAACCCGCAAATATACTGATTATTTTGCCAACGGGCTGATTATTTCAAGTCTCAGGACAACATTTTTACAGCCTACTTTATTTTGTAGCCCTTTTTTTATGTTGAAAGCCTATATTTTTGACTGTTTTATCACTCTCTTGTTACCCGCTGGCCAGGTTGCAGGGATAATAGGAGGATTGTTCGGGCACACGACCCTCTTCCAGAACACTATATTTCATCATAGGTAGCTGCTGAAGTGTCAGAACTAGCCATTAGCCTTACTGGACGGACCTCGTACACGCTTATGTTGTGGGTTTGTACTGACTGCATGAGTAACTGCCTCGATATAATGTATATCAAATTCACCTCTAATAGCTGAACAATGATATTAACGTTTATTCAAAGAACAGCGCATTGCTAATGACGGTCGCTCAGATGTGGCAATTACTGCAGTGAGTGACAATGCAAAGGTTTACTCTAAGGCTGCAGTTGTGACGAATGACCACATAGTTAAATTCAATTCTGTGATGGAAGTAACGTATGTCTGGCAGATAGGCAAATGATTATAGAATGCTATACTTAGAATGGACACCATGTTATTTTTTAAAGTGTTTTCATCAAGGCATAACTCTCTTCCTAACATCATTTCGTCGTCGTTGGCACGGGACAGAGTTAAATTGTGGTATATTATCCATGCCTCGGAATAGCGATATTTCGTCGTCGTCCTATCCTTGCCCAAGGATAACGATATTCCGTCGTCACTCTATCGCTGCTCCAGGATAACGATATTTCGTCGTCACACTATCCTTGCCCAAGGATAACGATATTTCGACGTCACTCTATCCTTGCCCAAGGATAACGATATTTCGTCGTCACTCTATCGCTGCCCCAGGTTAACGATATTTCGTCGTCACACTATCCTTGCCCCAGGATAACGATATTTCGTCGTCACACTAGCCTTGCCCAAGGATAACGATATTTCGTCGTCACTCTATCGCTGCCCCAGGATAACGATATATCGTCGTCACTGTATCCTTGCCTCAGGATTACGATATTTCGTCGTCACTAGCCTTGCCCCAGGATAACAATATTTCATCATCACTCTATCCTTGCCCCAGGATAACGATATTTCGTCGTCACTCTATCCTAGCCCCAGGACAACGAACAGTCCATTCATACGCTTAGTTGTTCTACTTATTCGTTGCAGACGTGACAAGTGAGAATGCAGTCTTCAGGTGAATGTTTGCAATATTGCTGAAGTAAAAGTAATGGTGTCGTTACTAAGCTAGACATTTTAGGATTTGTAGACATAGCGTTGCCATAAGCGGACATACGGACTAATTTGTTTTCAACAAATGGACATCTGGACAGACTTTTACAATTCATTTGCAATATGCTTTATGTATTATTCTTTCTTTTGCTGCTCCTATATTGTAATACAGTGAAAATGACACGAGGATGAACGCATTTTCGGATGTGATTCATTGTTGTCTTTAGTGTTGCGTTTCTGTGGATTGATTATGCACATGAAAATGGATGTAATGTATGCACAGTTGACAATCAATCATTATTTTATCATTGTTGTTATTATTATTATAAAGTGACTTATATTGTTAGATTGAATAAATATAAAATAACTGTAATGTATTTCACCTACGTGAAGATCGGGGCAGATATGATTTGACTTGGTGTGCAAGAGTGCATTGGTGTTATAAGAAGCCACGTGCAAATTGATTTGCTTTGTTTTGTGTGGGCAAATTACTCATGTGGATTATTCCTTGCATTGCATGACTGAGGTTAAAGAAATGCGATGCACATTGGTGATATATAATTGACACAATCATCTATACATTAGTGTTATTGCTTAAGCTGACGCCACAAGCATGGACAACACAAATAAATACACCAGTCCCTTTTGATGGTTTATTATATTAGGAGATTTTAATGATTTCGGAGCCCAAAAATGGAAAATATGTTCCGCGAAAATAGATAGCATTATAGACGCCTGTGTGTGTGAAGCCAGTCATAAATGTTGCGAGGGGTTTTGATGCAGCCCTCACACCCGGCTCGGCATGATATAGGACAGTGATGTTTTTTAGAAAATGTCAAGGAGTAATAAAGTAAAATTTCTCACCTCTGATATATATGTCGACGTGGTCATAATAAAAGTGCCACTGGCATGCATGAGTTCATTTGCATATACGATATCACATACCAGGACTAACTGATCTTAAAGCATCAGGCGATTAGCCATGTCTAATTGCTAAGCTTCATCAACGAATCTCAACGATGGCTCAGAACAATTTGAAAACAATTGCTTTGGTTATAAGAATTGACGAAAAACGTATTGTTTTTCGGCCATAACTTTAATAGATATGCATATGAATCTTCGAGGCTTACAGATAGATAGGGAGTTTGGAATCCGAAAGACAAGTCATTCGTAATATAACGGTCCTGCACCAAGGTAATGAAAACCATATGTAAAAAAGATCGGCGTAAAACCATTATGATGAATAATATTCTTGTTTTGCATTGGTTAAAGAACAGTCCGAAATATTTTTTTTCTGTTTAGTATTTCCGCGAGGTCATCCACGGTGCGATAGTCAGTTTCTCCTTTATTCTGTCCTGGCCATATATCAATAGATATGAGGACGACAATGATTGAAAATCAAATCACCACTTATATATATGTATGGACTATTGTTACACATGAATAAGACCCGTGAGGCAGATACGCTTCAGGAAACATAAATGCTAATATTTTCATGAATAACGTCGATCATGCTTAGCTCTTAAAGCAATCATGTTCGCTATTTGTTGTCAGAACTATTCCCACATGCAGTAATCTATCTGCAGCGGTCATAACATTTTTGTTATACGGCACGAAGGTAATTAATTAGTTAAATAAGACAACATAAAACACGTCAAGGCATCTAACAAACAACAAACTCGAGTTTTATGATCTCTTGACGAAATAATATGGTAGCGCAGTTTCTTGAGCCGAATTCGTCCATTACGTTAAACATAAATGCACAATAATATATATATATATATATATATATATATATATATATATATATATATATATATATATATATATATATATATATATATATATATATATATATATATATATATATATATATATATATATATATATATATATATATATGTGTATATATATATATATATATATATATATATATATGTGTGTATATATATATATATTATATATATATATGTATATATATATATATATATATATATATATATATATATATATATATATATCCCTATATATATAACATATATATATATATATATCTATACATATTATATATATATATATATATCTCTGTATATGTGTATATATATATCTATTATATATATATATATATATATATATATATATATATGTATATATATATATATATATATATATATATATATATATATATATATATATATATATTATATATATATATTTATATATTATTGTTTATGTTAAATTTCTGGTAAAATATGTGTGGCAAGAATCTTTTCAAAAGAGGGTGTTGCCTGAAAACGACAAACCAAACTCACACCGAATAATATCTTCAGATTATTTCCGGTAGCTGCCTTCGAGGTCTATCAAGACCCGACCTGGAAGGGTCCAACCGTTGGCACGATGGCAACATTATTCTGATTAATGATGGAGGGAGTTGCCTGAAGGGCAGATTATGCTCACAACGATACTAAAATGATAATAAACGAGAAGTGTTCGCAAGAAACGACGCCGACACACGAACGGGATAGCGGGCGCACGGCTGATCAATATCTCACCATTTGCTTAACTGCAATCGTTCATATCCCTCTCAGGGATAGGTCAGAAAATGGCGGGTTCCTTAAATAGTTCGCTCTCTGTTCATTGCATGCTGCTATATGACATGACATTTACAAACATTAGAATACTTGTAATAAATTGTGTATGACCTAAGGTAACATAATTCGTAACACATATGAAGCCCTTTTACAACCATAATGACTAAGTCGTACGTTGACCACAAAAGCTTTATGGTCTGCTTATAAATAGCTATTTCCTGCCGCATATTTAACGGGTTTTTCGTTTTCATTCATTTGATGTGTATCGATTTATTAAAAAATAACGTAGAATTCATATACAACCAAAAGCAAAAGGCTGCTCATTACTAAATGGATTCAAAAAGTATCCATGATGATTGCATTTGCCCAGTAACGTTATTACGACTGATAGAACCAAATAATGTAAATGAGTAGCAATTATGGGACAGTAGATAGCCCTACATATTGCGGCCAGTACATTCACACCGGTTATATTAAACAATTATTATAGCCATAAAAAGCAAATATAATTAATCAACGGCCCGATCTCTGCGTAACACAAGCACCGCAGACAGTGTGCTGCATTTGGGAATCGTTATAAACGCAATATTGCTGTTCATCATAGCATTACTCATATATCTTGAAAAATGACATTTTTCTGATATCACCTGCATTTTCATTTTGCAACCCATCCGTCACAATCAAAAGCGCATTTGGCGCGAATATAATGTAATTGATCTCGACAGAACCGGTTAACAACAATCCTAGAGTCTTCATCACCGCTTTTATCGATTGGTTTTCTTCAAAGCTATAGGTGATAACCATTGTCCGCACTTACGATTATTCCAGTTGGGGTGTTAACACCACAATGATAAGGGCTACACAGCCAAAATTGGTGGTGGACTGGACTGGTACCTTATGCACGATTAATGTTTGGGGAACAACAATGATGCACAAGCCTCCATAATGGTTATCAACTGGCATCTGCAAGATCTAATGCACCGAAGGCATACACTCGCATTATATAGTGCACCGAGTGTAACATGTCTAAGTGTTATACGCATATCATCACGTTATTTATATGATGAGGCAAATCTTCCCCACTCTAATAAGGCCTGGTCATATTCATATAACAAAGATATTCGTCCCATATTTAGGTGTCGAAGTGTTACAATAGAGATATTTTGATTCAGGAGTACTAATGATGTCAGTCACATATCTTTTTCAAGCGGTATTCACTGTACTGCGTTGCGTTCTGATATACTATGATTTCTACCTACTTCATAAGATATACAATACCTATTAACCACAAAGACACGATGAAGAATGTGTTTATGAAAATGAGATGGTCTCCGCAAAGTTAACAGCCACAGCCTTGGAATGTAATTGGCAATTTTCCTATTGTCATATGTGTATGGTTTAATGAATGCGACGCTTTGCAGACTTATACTTCAGGCTGTCTGCTATTTCGACAATGCTACGTATTGATGATAATGATGTTGATGTTGAAGATCATTATGATGATGATGATGATGATGATAATGATGAGATGAAGATGAAGATGACGATGACTAGAAACAATGCCGTTTTTGCAACCAATGCCGTTTTTGCAACCAATGCCGTCTTTGCCATATTAATGTTTAAAGAAAATATACCTGATTGATCAGATTCACTTCATAAATAAGGGAAGTATGTCGAGTGTTATAACTGAATTATCAAGACATCGGATGTTCAGCTGTACCATATGAGACCGGTTGACATACGGTCATGTTAGGTCAGCTCAACGTTTTCCATATGACAACAATGATTTCCGTTTTCTATTGATAATTCTGTTCAAGTTTGGCACTGGAGTTCGTATTCTGTCTGCCCGCTGTACCTTATGAATGTGATCGCTCTTAATTGGCAGTTAATGTCACAAAGGTTGAACTGCTGCGGGTATCGAAGGCCAAAGGGTAAACCCCCCGAAACAGTGGTTATAATGAACGTCACTCCCAAGGGAAATCATCTTTGCCGTCATATCCGGCCAGTCTAAATATTGCGGCAGCCTTTATCGTTGACCATTGTAAACAAGTGTCGTCAATGCGAGGGAAAATGATAATCAACACTGCCTTTAAAGATGCATTTTTTGAAAAAAATGACATGCGTTTTTTTTGCTCCATTTAATAGAACAACTCTTTTGGAACCCATATAAACCATTTTGCGGACTAGTTCAACGCTATATCGTCGATTACACCGTATCGAAATCTGTCGGCCACACCCATGTTTACAAACATGAGCACATGTCGATGGGAAAATGACGCATGCGTATTGAAGGGTCATTTGTTGACAACACATAGTCGTGACGTCACGCGCAGCGCAGATTCGATAGAAGGTGGAAACGCATGCAACCGAAATGGTGAGTGTTTTGATTCCTACATTTCTCTTCTTTCTTCTTCTTTGATTGGAGTTTTCGAATGTTGTATATAAAAAAGAACCCGCCTCAATAAAGTGAACACTATCAGTACAATAGATTACCGTAAATTTAACAACAGATAGCCTGCGAACGAACCCTGAGGTAGCCCTTAGACTTAGTATATTTATACTGAGGCTGCGCATGTTCAAGCGTAATAAAAACGATATTCTTGACTAGTCTTTCACGTTTTGGAGTGTAAAGCCGTGACTCTTGTTCGAAGTTTGATTATTTCTTATGCAATTATCGGTGCTTTTTCATTGCAAACTATTGGAGTATTCCTGAATGAACTCATAAATTGTATTATAAATCAAGGGACTGGGGTCTCCCTCATGACGTCTACTTTATCTGGTTATAGTGAACTAAAACAGGGATTTGAATTGGCTGGCGGGTCGCTATCTTCTATGCATACATAAGCCCTACAGAGAAGATAACGGCCAGCCAATGCAAATCCCTGTGTACTGAAACGTCAATGCTAGGAGTTTGGGGTGGTATGTATCATCATCGTATGGGTTTGGCTGACTTTTGCAGGCTTTTGGCTCAAACACTGTAACATTATTGATTGAATTATTCTTGTCATGTTCATTCATTGTTTAAATTGAACCAACCCACTTTCAAATTTAAAGGAAATCAAAATGCCAAGGAGGGGATCACATACAAGAAGAGGCAGTGGAAGGGGTCATGGTACAGATCTGACAACATGTGTGGAATTGAGGTTGATTCCTTTATTATTTGATTCTTATCAAGGGTATTTTATTGAACTCAATACATCCATTATGACTGGGAAGGATGTGTTTAATGGTTTTTGAAATTGTTCACCATGACACAGGTGTCCAAGTTGGTGGAGGTTGCAGACAAGCCTGAAGAGGTGGCAGAGGAGCCCCACCTTCTTCAAACAAGGTACTTTTGGGCTTGCCTTACCTAATTGAATCACTTTGTCAGTAAATAGGTCCAATGTTGAACTATCAAACCATAAATTTCCATTGGTTCTCATTTGTTTGTAGACCTCGACAGGCCGAAAGCGAGTCAATCTTGTTTGCAGTGGCTACCTTTGCAACACACCAATAACCAACCAGACCCTACAGCAGAGTAGAGTGACTGCTAAATCTTTAGAGCTGTCACAGAAGGAGAAAATGAAGGTATTGTACAACTCAGCATTTAGCACTCTTCAGCTGCTCCAAAAACCTTCTTGCAATTTTGGTCACAGAGAGAGATTTGTATTGGAGATATTCAATCCATCAAAAAGAAGACTTTTGATTACTCATATTTTCAGAATTTAGTGCGGTGGCTGGATTTGGATGGGGTGGGTCAGTTGCTGGTTAGAAAGACAGCCACAGTTTGCGCTTACAATCACCCGACAACCCACACCGCCGAAAGAAGGATTCCACCCTCCATCAACTACCACTTCCCCAGACTGTTGCATCTGCTTTCAATGTAGGGAAATGCCTCCCCCTGTGGAGCGGCAATGGTGCACTAACAGCCCAGACTTTTGCACATATGCACTACCTCAGATGGAAGGAGTTGTGCTTGACCCGATGGTCATTGAGGTTATTAACAGGTACCGGGTGGACTTGCTATGGGATGCGGTTGTCGAGGACAAAAAAAAAAGATGCTTAGACATGGCGCCTATCAGCACTTGGTTCAGTGGATTCATGTATTTTTGGAGGAGTGCAACAGGAGGGTAACTCCGGTTGTGTAAGGAAGATCAGAGACCTCTTCCGTAACAAGTATTGACAGTATACAGGCTTAATACAAAATAGGTTTTGGTAATATACTAAGCCTAAATGTTTTAATTTTTAATTTTAATCCGGAAATATCACATTGTTCTGATTGGTATTTTTGTGTAGATTATAAATTGCTTAGTCTTACAAAACATGTGGTATTATTTGTTCTGAACATTTTTGCTTCAACAATCTGATAACTTATTGTCTATATGTTTTATGGAATGAGCATTCATATATTAGTAAATTTTTTCGTCTCTCAAACACAGAAGAAAAGAATTATGCACACATTATTTTGTCAATTAGTCATGACACTTATCTTCAGATTTGACTTTTTATGTTCATAATTCTAGCGCTGATAAAAAAAGAAGTGACATTAAAATGAGTTCATGTATTATTTATTTGCCAATTACATGAGTTCTTCTATTACAGTTTGGATTTACAGACAAAAGAATGTGACCAATAAAATATTTGTACATTTCAACAAAAACAAATTTCCAAATCATATTTTTAATCAAAATGAGACTCCTGCAACTGTTTCTTGGGTAGATGGCCTGGCACAGGAGCAATGTTCAAACTGATTTTGCGGGGTCATCAGCAGAGCATTGTGGGTGTTGTTGTGATTGCTGTCGCACTGCTTGGGCCTAAAGATTTCTGTCATCATATCTGGTATATGGGCACAAGTCTTGGCCTCTAAACCGATGACCACGTCTTTGACTGCTTGTTGAAGTGATTGCTGTACCTGTAACACAACAAATGGCATTATATGGCCAAATAGCTAGAACACATTACATGTGCAGCATCAGTATTTTGTTTTCTGATAGGACATTTAGTCAGTGTGTAGTTGAGTGGTCATGAGAGACTTACATTGGCTGACCAACCCTACTTGAGTGCATATGCCTGTTGTGGTCCATTGTCACAACTTGACTGCAGGCAAGGTTAGACGAAAACTTGATCACCAGCCATTGAATTAGGGTCAAGAGGATGCAATAATTTCTCTACCTGAAATTTACAAATTAAGTAAGGTATGTTTGCAACAACAATTTACAAATCTAAATGGTGCAATGGACTCACAATAGGCCCTTAGATTTTATTTAATCGGTGACATTTACACAAGTCGATTCAATACAGACCGATTCGATAGCAGGGTATTCATAATACAACGAGATTCCTAGCTCCGGTCATAACGGTAACATGAATTTATACGCAGACGTCTTGTAGGGCTACGAGATTACTTACATGTCCAGCAAAACTTTGCAGCTTCTTCGTTGGTCACACTCCTCACTTCCCTGAATGCCTATCTTAAGACACCCTCGTGTTAGACCGCAGCTGGTCTAGCTCCCGCTTCCTTCTCTTAGTTGTTGAATCTATAAACAGCTTCTTTCTCCCTCCACCTTTTCTTCGTTTCTTGGTTTGATCGTCCTTTATCGCAATGAAAATAGCGCAAACTAAACACCCGCCGGCGGCAATCGGCACAGAGTGATGACGTTTCTGCGCTTCCGGAATTAATAATACATGAGCTTCCAAATATGGTCTATTCTTGGCTGGAAGTGAAAAATAAGGAATTGAAGGTTTATTCACGAACAACAAGAAATATATACGGCCATTCCAACTTTGGAATCCGGATATCAGCACCATTTAGGGTACTCTTGCAGTTAGCAACTTTTTTTTTCGATTCGATTTTTTTGAAAAAATGCACCTTTAACATCCGCTTTACAGCGCCATCCTAAATGAGCCGACTATTGGTAGATTAAAGTGATAACTCGAATCCTGCAAACACTATGCAGGTGTCGGTCCGCTGGGTATGATGATCGCATGTATGGCAGTGTTTGTTGTATTTGTTATCTTAATTATTGTATAAAACTTAATTCGTTAAAATTGCTTTGAATTCGTGTCATATGGAAGGTCTGAATATAGATGTCCGTCCTTTTGGTGATTCACGGTGAGCCTGCTCAGGGAGCAAATTCCTCATTACTGAGTTGGACTATGACGGGCATATACAGTCATGTTACGTCGTGATTTGTAACTTGTGTTTCAATGTACCAATTGGAACATCACATTAATAACATGTATGGATGAAACATGTATGCATGCATTCAAAAAAACACAATCGTTTGATCGGGGCACCAACCACGCAATATGTCGTACAATATACCGCAATTGCCAGTTACATCAGCGGGTAATCACGTGATAGCTCTTGCCACAAAACCATTATATGGGATGTTTGTATATTTAATAAATGATTTACTTGAATAGCCAGGGCTTAAATAATAACATCTGTCGATGAGCGCTGTTCCATAATAAGAAATATATTGGTAAAGCAATGGTAATACTAGGACTCATTTGCAGTTCACAGCACAGTCCTTTAGTTATGCATCAAAGGATTATACAACCATGCAAACGATCCAAGCAATCTACATGACATGAGTAATAACTCGTTCTACGGTTAGCAGATAGGCCTATGTTAGCCATTCCGGATATCGCATGATACCCCTAAAGTGAATTACTGAGTTTTTTTATTACCTTAATCTAACATTTAGCCATAATTGCGATTAATTATCTATAATTTATGGAACCGATTGGTTTCTGACCATAATAGTCGATTATTCAGGCAATCGTGTTTGTTAAATGATTAGCTCGATAGTAAGTTCTGATTCTAGATAGGCTCTTTAGATAAGATCTCGTTCAGCTTTAGGCCAAGCCTAAATGCAGAGGAAGTAACCAATTGGACGCAAAACGTTCAATACAAATCTTTCATGTGACAATAGTCTTAATAAGAGCTCTCGTACTGAGCGGCGTTCCATTTGGGCGTCATAAATGCATATGATTACGTCACAATCAGTGTGTTGTCGATGGCGATGTATTCTTGAGCAATGCATAAAGTTGGTGTCAAATATCGAAAATGGTTTCTTTGTCATCGTAAGCTGCAGCGATAGATATGGATGGATCTAACAATAGTGACTCAATACCTAACACAGATCATTTGGCAGCAGATGCTCACAAGAACCATATCGATTATCAGAGCGTTTCAAAGGTCGAAGATTTGACCACCTGTACTTGGCTTATAAAGATGAGGCTCTAATCCATACAGCCTTTTAATAAAAAAACAATATAAACATTGACAACAACACCAACATGGATGACAAGCAGTTTGGGGATAACACCAATTGTAAGTATGCAGTAGTTTCTATTGCGAGCGTAGGTCTACAACTGCTCGGGAAAATGGTTCTATGAAAGCAGCAACAACTTGTACAACAAGGGATTGCGGCTGTCAGCCCGAACGGACGAAACGGATTATTGTGGCACAAAGAAGGGGTAAATCAGGCGTACTACTGTAGATAAGAAAGAAACCAAGAAACGAAAACAATAAACCATTTGATTATGGCGAGTTTCCAATAGCTAAGTAATATGTGTCCCGTGTGAGTATTGCACTGTAGGGTGAAGTAGCGCAGCCCGATTCAGATGGCAGTTATGATAATGGTTTACAGACCCTCGTAATTAGCAGGGGACAAGCTTTTCCCATTTTGCATTATTAGCCACGTACGGTCGATCGCCTCGGCAAAAAGGCGAGCTGGGTTATCGCCATTCCCATTTGCATCACACTAGGACATTTCTGAAAGGAATGCGTAAGTGACATGGTACCGAAAGTGCTGCCAAATAGCATTCTTTTAAAAGAAAAAATAGTAACCTGACCTTGGTGTTATAGCTAAGGACGTTGCTGTGCACTTCGTACATGCTGAATATCAATAGGCACGGTATTAAAGCCAACGACAGGACCTTATAGCATGACGGATGAATATATCGCAAGCGACACAATGAGTGTTTATATGCGCATCTCCTGCTTTTGATAGCAAGTATTACTGTTCTCTGGTAACTGCCATTACAGGTCGAGACGTGGTTCAGAGACCATCATTATGACTAGCCATGAACTGA
>CM067350.1:75302169-75328875 GCA_034190875.2 Urechis unicinctus | reverse complement strand
ACAACGACAAAAATAGTCTATGGTAATTATCACTTCGCATCCATACCAGCTGATCGGTAACGTAAGTGATACTGACATGTGTAAATGGCACATTAGGTGGTACAATAATGGAAGGGCGTGTTATCAAATTAATAATGAGTGACTTAAGTCTGCAAAACGTTTGTACGGTTAGCTTTTAGTAAGATAGACAAACTCATTGTATTGGCATGCATAGACCCATCAACTATCGCCTTAGGCTCCGACCATTTAGTGATTTATAGCGTCGATGTATCCAAAATTATGCGCTGCTATCTTAATCAACACGTGTATTTCGTGCCTACTATTCATCATTTGAGTATGCTGTTTCAACACCGAGCGAATGTTTGTCTCCATCATCTTACACGAACACTTTGTATCAGTAGTTTGTTAATATCTATATAAGCAATGCGGATGCACCACTGTTTCTTCTCACGCAATGCGCCGTATGCAGTTAATTTTATACCCGTGTTATTTTTTACGTGAATGTTCCTTTAGTACTGAATTATTCTCAATGCTGCGAATGATTTATGAATATTATGGCTTTGCTAATATAAAAATTTATAGAAATTTCGAGGACCCTCGTTATCACTGAGACATGAATCGCGTACGATGACATCAATTCATGCTTACATGGCAACAATTCTAGCCAAAAGCACAATGAAATAGTTGACTGATATTGAATTATGTATTGCTAAGCATCTAATCCATATACTCACTACAATGAGGACATCGAGTAAGTTTATTACTTTCAGTAATGTATTCACGTGCAAGTGGTTTAATTTATCAATTCAACGCAAATTATGCTGTATTAACATTCCAGAAGGAAACACATAAAGAAACTTCGTAGCAATGTAGTATGGGTCTTAACTTGAGACTGGGACACAATAACCGACACAAACTGTATGCTTTACATAACTCATATCAAATATTACAAGCGTTTTGTCTGTTCATTTAATTAATTGCCTTCTTGCTCCGTATTTTTATAAGCCGAAGTTGCATACCTTTCAGCCTTGAGGCATCAGAGCAGTACATTTTGATCGGACATGTACGCACATTTCTAAGTATATGACCATGATTACTTGCTTTGGATTTCGCGGTTCATGTAATAATAATTAGTACATGCGTTGGCTGTTGAATGAGTGATGCTTTAAAGGTATTTCTATAAATTCAAGTCTGTGCACTCCATGCATATTGCAGCTGCTTGAAAGACAATTACTGAATGCAAATACTCAATATGCATCTGAGCAAAATCTAGTTTCCTTTAAATAGTCACTCGTGAAGAATTCAACCATCAGACAAAACCGCAGAACCGTCTGCAACGCATTTGCTACGTCTACGTGTTAAGAATGACATATTAAGCTAAACAGGAAATTTCGCCTGTCATAGTCTTAGCACAACATGAGGGCACGTTCGACCTTATAGCGCGTTTTGTTCATTAGTAGTGATGGATTTCCATCTTACAATTCATTAATACTTAATGGACTACTTTATTATGAAATTGGATTGCCCGAAGAGCATTATACGGATGGAAGGTGGTTTAGTTTGTATTTATTTTGTGCTTGAAATTCAATAGTTGGGTTCGAATACATTATTTATACCGTTTTATCCTTTTCACCTGGAAACTTCAAATGCTCAATTTGCGTACGAATATGTGCTCAGTTAGCTAAGCCATCATTTGCACGATCAATTAACATGGCAAAAGTCAGTCAACGCAAATGCGATTGGTGCATAAATGCTTATTGTAAGGGTTAGGGTTAGGTGTGATTATGTCAACCTTATCATGATGTGTTAGTCAAATACGTCATATGATGGGCAATTGAAAACGAGGTGGAACCTAATGGCATAAACATCGCTCAACATGAGATTGAATCTAAGAGCTAGAGCATCGCTCATTGCTTTGGTCCCTTGTTTCTCGTGTTGCTTTACTTGAGATCATATTATCCTGTTTTGATGCTCGCTTAATATTTGATATCTACATGATGTATGCTACAATCAGTTATTTAATAGGTTTATGCTATTATTTCTTTCCAACAATTCTATAACAGTTTCGTTCGTCATGACTTTGCTTTATCGCTTAATTCCGCAGAGCGAGTAAAATATTTATGTCAGCTTGACCAGCGCTATGACCACACCAAGCATGTAATCACCACATGAATTCTTAATAATGAAACGAATTGCCTGTCGCTTTGCAGCTGACGGAAGACGCTGGTAACATTAATCAAGAATGGCTGCAATTACAGGACGCAATGGCTGTAACACCATAGATTTATAAGTTGTACAACGATTATTAGCCTCGCTGAGCGCGATTTATGATCACTTTTTCTAATAAAATATTATAGCGCTGTGCATTAAACAAGGCGTCCTTGTCCGGCGGAAAACTGGTCGCATACAATTATACACCAATCTTATATCCACAGCAGTCAAATAGAACTAACATGAAATATATGATATAACCATTCATGCAGTGAATGTCATCATCGAACAACACGATAGGGTAAGTATAAGGTTAAAAGACGGGTATACACGAATGTGGCGTGTGGTTCTATAACGGCGGGCTATATACGACTAGATACAAACAATAACATCAGCAACGACAGCGGGAACTGCAATGTACATGGGAGCAATTGCTAACAATGCTTATGATTTGCATCTCATTTGCAAAAACAATCAGATATAACAGCCATTAATGTTGGATGTAGTTTTTCGTAGTCTTTACTTGGCTACTCGAACTCCTAGGCAGGAAACTACCTCTAGAGAACAACTTTAAATAAGACCGTAGCAAGATATGATATACTTTATTGAATTGATGAGGGTAGCACATTTACACGTATAAATTGCATAATGATATGCTGTTCAGCAACTGCCCAGCCGGCACATATCCATTTGGACCAATATTTATATTGCTCGATGCGTACATGTTATTTTAGAGCGGCTGTGCAAATAGCATTGACTTGTTTGTAGTATTTTCCCTTTGAGAAGTTAGTATTTATTTGTTAAACATTTTTTCTAACGTTATTGATTAAAGCTTAGAACACCAAAATGAAATATACAATCATTGATTGTACATGTGAATGCATAATCACACTAAACCAATGCATCAAGATGATGGACAGTGCAGAATATAGTCCCTCACTCAACAATAGAGTCGGGAACCCATTATCTTGTGCTGCGCCAATCACGGTTATGTCCATCATCTTCCGATTGTAGAGTAGAAAGCTGCTCGAAATGGTGTTCCTCGCCAAAAACGAGCCGAGTCACATTGGAACGAGCCCTTACTGCTTCAATGTATAATGTATAAGTTTCTTCTACCAAATCTAGCTGAAGCACCAATACTAAAAGTGTGTACGGGTTAATCGAGGTAAGTTTATTGTACGAAAACGAGTATGCAAATATCGTATCATACATTACACCGTTGCTCCTTAGGCCAGTGACCCATACGACGACAAAGCTTAAGCTAGCAGTTGGATATGATGTTTATGATGACGCAGCCATTAAGTACGCTCTTAGCAGCTTCTGACCACCGTAAACGGATGTTCGAGAATGACGCAGTGTTTAATGATTAGTAACCGGCAGCAAATCGTCATACGAATTTGATGCGACATCACCAGCCTTGGAGGACAGAACACCGTAAGGGGCTGCGACTCACTACCTGGCTGTTGCAACATTTGGCTATGTGAAGGGCACTACATATTAAAGATTCAAGGCATAAAGTGGTCGTTTTCAAAATTCAATTAAAGATAACATTCTTTTTTAAGCCACCTTCATAGATGACTATTCTCTAAAGTCACTATTGGCTTATATTATTGCAGACTAGAAGATTATCAATTCATGGCTAGTCATAATGATGGTCTCTGAACCACGTCTCGACCTGTAATGGCACTTACCAGATATTGAGAACAGTAGTACTTGCTATCAAAAGCAGGAGATGCGCATATAAACACACATTGTGTCGCTTGCGATATATTCATCCGTCATGCTATAAGGTCCTGTCGTTGGCTTTAATACCGTGCCTATTGATATTCAGCATGTACGAAGTGCACAGCAACGTCCTTAGCTATAACACCAAGGTTAGGTTACTATTTTTTCTTTTAAAAGAATGCTATTTGGCAGCACTTTCGGTACCATGTCACTTACGCATTCCTTTCAGAAATGTCCTAGTGTGATGCAAATGGGAATGGCGATAACCCAGCTCGCCTTTTTGCCAAGACGATCGACCGTACGTGGCTAATAATGCAAAATGGGAAAAGCTTGTCCCCTGCTAATTACGAGGGTCTGTAAACCATTATCATAACTGCCATCTGAATCGGGCTGCGCTACTTCACCCTACAGTGCAATGCTCACACGGGACACATATTGCTTAGCTATTGGAAACTCGCCATAATCAAATGGTTTATTGTTTTCGTTTCTTGGTTTCTTTCTTATCTACAGTAGTAAGCCTGATTTACCCCTTCTTTGTGCCACAATAATCCGTTTCGTCCGTTCGGGCTGACAGCCGCAATCCCTTGTTGTACAAGTTGTTGCTGCTTTCATAGA
Source organism: Urechis unicinctus (assembly GCA_034190875.2). Lineage (NCBI taxonomy): Eukaryota > Metazoa > Annelida > Polychaeta > Xenopneusta > Urechidae > Urechis > Urechis unicinctus. The sequence continues at coordinate 75,324,324 of CM067350.1, read as the reverse complement.
ACCATTTTCCCGAGCAGTTGTAGACCTACGCTCGCAATAGAAACTACTGCATACTTACAATTGGTGTTATCCCCAAACTGCTTGTCATCCATGTTGGTGTTGTTGTCAATGTTTATATTGTTTTTTTATTAAAAGGCTGGATGGATTAGAGCCTCATCTTTATAAGCCAAGTACAGGTGGTCAAATCTTCGACCTTTGAAACGCTCTGATAATCGATATGGTTCTTGTGAGCATCTGCTGCCAAATGATCTGTGTTAGGTATTGAGCCGCTATTGTTAGATCCATCCATATCTATCGCTGCAGCTTACGATGACAAAGAAACCATTTTCGATATTTGACACCAACTTTATGCATTGCTCAAGAATACATCGCCATCGACAACACACTGATTGTGACGTAATCATATGCATTTATGACGCCCAAATGGAACGCCGCTCAGTACGGAGCTCTTATTAAGACTATTGTCACATGAAAGATTTGTATTGAATGTTTTGCGTCCAATTGATTAATTTCTCTGCATTTAGGCTTGGCCTAAAGCTGAACGAGATCTTATCTAAAGAGCCTATCTAGAATCAGAACTTACCGAGCTAATCATTTAACAAACATGATTGCCTGAATAATCGACTATTATGGTCAGAAACCAATCGGTTCCATAAATTATAGATAATTAATCGCAATTATGGCTAAATGTTAGATTAAGGTAATAAAAAAACTCAGTAATTTACTTTAGGGGTATCATGCGATATCCGGAATGCCTAACATAGGCCTATCTGCTAACCGTAGAACGAGTTATTACTCATGTCATGTAGATGGCTTGGATCGTTTGCATGGTTGTATAATCCTTTGATGCATAACTAAAGGACTGTGCTGTGAACTGCAAATGAGTCCTAGTATTACCATTGCTTTACCAATATATTTCTTATTATGGAACAGCGCTCATCGACAGATGTTATTATTTAAGCCCTGGCTATTCAAGTAAATCATTTATTAAATATACAAACATTCCATATAATGGTTTTGTGGCAAGAGCTATCGCGTGATTACCCGCTGATGTAACTGGCAATTGCGGTATATTGTACGACATATTGCGTGGTTGGTGCCCCGATCAAACGGTTGTGTTTTTTGAATGCATGCATACATGTTTCATCCATACATGTTATTAATGTGATGTTCCAATTGGTACATTGAAACACAAGTTACAAATCACGACGTAACATGACTGTATATGCCCGTCATAGTCCAACTCAGTAATGAGGAATTTGCTCCCTGAGCAGGCTCACCGTGAATCACCAAAAGGACGGACATCTATATTCAGACCTTCCATATGACACGAATTCAAAGCAATTTTAACGAATTAAGTTTTATACAATAATTAAGATAACAGATACAACAAACACTGCCATACATGCGATCATCATACCCAGCGGACCGACACCTGCATAGTGTTTGCAGGATTCGAGTTATCACTTTAATCTACCAATAGTCGGCTCATTTAGGATGGCGCGCGTAAAGCGGATGTTAAAGGCAGTGTTGATTATCATTTGCCCTCGCATTGACGACACTTGTTTACAATGGTCAACGATAAAGGCTGCCGCAATATTTAGACTGGCCGGATATGACGGCAAAGATGATTTCCCTTGGGAGTGACGTTCATTATAACCATTGTTTCGGGGGGGGTTTACCCTTTGGCCTTCGATACCCGCAGCAGTTCAACCTTTGTGACATTAACTGCCACTTAAGAGCGATCACATTCATAAGGTACAGCGGGCAGACAGAATACGAACTCCAGTGCCAAACCTGAACAGAGTTATCAATAGAAAACGGAAATCATTGTTGTCATATGGAAAACGTTGAGCTGACCAAACATGACCGTACGTTAACCGGTCTCATATGGTACAGCTGAACATCCGATGTCTTGATAATTCAGTTATAACACTCGACATACTTCCCTTATTTGTGAAGTGAATCTGATCAATCAGGTATATTTTCTTTAAACATTAATATGGCAAAGACGGCATTGGTTGCAAAAACGGCATTGGTTGCAAAAACGGCATTGTTTCTAGTCATCGTCATCTTCATCTTCATCTCATCATTATCATCATCATCATCATAATGATCTTCAACATCAACATCATTATCATCAATACGTAGCATTGTCGAAATAGCAGACAGCTGAAGTATAAGTCTGCAAAGCGTCGCATTCATTAAACCACACACATATGACAATAGGAAAATTGCCAATTACATTCCAAGGCTGTGGCTGTTAAGTATGCGAAGACCATCTCATTTTCATAAACACATTCTTCATCGTGTCTTTGTGAATAATAGGTATTGAATATCTTATGAAGTAGATAGAAATCCTGACATAGTATATCAGAACGCAACGCAGTACAGTGAATACCGCTTGAAAAAGATATGTGACTGACATCATTAGTACTCCTGAATCAAAATATCTCTATTGTAACACTTCGACACCTAAATATGGGACGAATATCTTTGTTATATGAATATGACCAGGCCTTATTAGAGTGGGGAAGATTTGCCTCATCATATAAATAACGTGATGATATGCGTATAACACTTAGACATGTTACACTCGGTGCACTATATAATGCGAGTATATGCCTTCGGTGCATTAGATCTATGCAGTAGTGTTGCCAGTTGATAACCATTATGGAGGCTTGTGCATCATTGTTGTTCCCCATGTTTCACCCATTAATCGTGCATAAGTACCAGTCCACCACCAATGTTTACTTAACGCTGTGTAGCCCTTATCATTGTGGTCGTCAATTAACACGCTGTATAAACAGCAAAGAACTGGAATAATCGTAAGTGCGGACAATGGTTATCACCTATAGCTTTGAAGAAAACCAATCGATAAAAGCGGTGATGAAGACTCTAGGATTGTTGTTAACCGGTTCTGTCGAGATCAATTACATTATATTCGCGCCAAATGCGCTTTTGATTGTGACGGATGGGTTGCAAAATGAAAATGCAGGTGATATCAGAAAAATGTCATTTTTCAAGATATATGAGTAATGCTATGATGAACAGCAATATTGCGTTTATAACGATTCCCAAATGCAGCACACTGTCTGCGGTGCTTGTGTTACGCAGAGATCGGGCCGTTGATTAATTATATTCGCTTTTTATGGCTATAATAATTGTTTAATATAACCGGTGTGAATGTACTGGCCGCAATATGTAGGGCTATCTACTGTCCCATAATTGCTACTCATTTACATTATTTGGTTCTATCAGTCGTAATAACGTTACTGTGCAAATGCAATCATCATGGATACTTTTTGAATCCATTTAGTAATGAGCAGCCTTTTGCTTTTGGTTGTATATGAATTCTACGTTATTTTTTAATAAATCGATACAACATCAAATGAATGAAAACGAAAAACCCGTTAAATATGCGGCAGGAAATTGCTATTTATAAGCAGACCATAAAGCTTTTGTGGTCAACGTACGACTTAGTCATTATGGTTGTAAAAGGGCTTCATATGTGTTACGAATTATGTTACCTTAGGTCATACACAATTTATTACAAGTATTCTAATGTTTGTAAATGTCATGTCATATAGCAGCATGCAATGAACAGAGAGCGAACTATTTAAGGAACCCGCCATTTTCTGACCTATCCCTGACGATTGCAGGATATGAACCGTGCGCCCGCTATCCCGTTCGCAGTTAAGCGAAATTCTCGAGATCATTTATATCGTTGTGAGCATGCGCCCTTCGCTATCCCCCGTAATCGAATAATGTGTCGGCGACCCTTCCGTTTCTTGCGAAGGCACTTCTCGTAATTGAATTATCAGTTTGGTTTTTAGTATCGTTGTGAGCAGAATCTTGCCCTTCATTTTACCAACTCCCTCCATCATTAATCAGAATAATGTTGCCATCGTGCCAACGGTTGGACCCTTCCAGGTCGGGTCTTGATAGACCTCGAAGGCAGCTACCGGAAATAATCTGATATATTATAGATATATATTAGATATATATGATATATATATTGGTTATACACACATATATATATTATTTCAGGCAACATATATAGATATTTATGCTATATATATATATATATATATATAAGATTCTTGCTCTATACACATATATATTATATATATATAATATATATATTATTGTGCATTTATGTTTAACGTAATGGACGAATTCGGCTCAAGAAATACCATATATATAAAACTCGAGTTTGTTGTGTTTAGATGCCTTGACGTGTTTTATGTTGTCTTATTTAACTATTAATTACCTTCGTGCCGTATAACAAAAATGTTATGACCGCTGCAGATAGATTACTGCATGTGGGAATAGTTCTGACAACAAATAGCGAACATGATTGCTTTAAGAGCTAAGCATGATCGACGTTATTCATGAAAATATTAGCATTTATGTTTCCTAAAGCGTATCTGCCTCTCGGGTCATATTCATGTGTAACAATAGTCCATACATATTATAAGTGGTGATTTGATTTTCAATCATTGTCGTCCTCATATCTATTGATATATGGCCAGGACAGAATAAAGGAGAAACTGACTATCGCACCGTGGATGACCTCGCGGAAATACTAAACAGAAAAAATAGTTTCGGACTGTTCTTTAACCAATGCAAAACAAGAATATTATTCATTCATAATGGTTTTACGCCGATCTTTTTTACATATGGTTTTCATTACCTTGGTGCAGGACCGTTATATTACGAATGACTTGTCTTTCGGATTCCAAACTCCCTATCTATCTGTAAGCCTCGAAGATCCATATGCATATCTATTAAAGTTATGGCCGAAAAACAATACGTTTTTCGTCAATTCTTATAACCAAAGCAATTGTTTTCAAATTGTTCTGAGCCATCGTTGAGATTCGTTGATGAAGCTTAGCAATTAGACATGGCTAATCGCCTGATGCTTTAAGATCAGTTAGTCCTGGTATGTGATATCGTATATGCAAATGAACTCATGCATGCCAGTGGCACTTTTATTATGACCACGTCGACATATATATCAGAGGTGAGAAATTTTACTCTATTACTCCTTGACATTTTCTAAAAAACATCACTGTCCTATATCATGCCGAGCCTGGGTGTGAGGGCTGCATCAAAACCCCTCAAAACATTTATGACTTCACACACACAGGGCGTCTATAATGCTATCTATTTTCGCGGAACATATTTTTCATTTTTTGGGCTCCGAAATCATTAAAATCTCCTAATGTAATAAACCATCAAAAGGGACTTGTGTATTTATTTGTGTTGTCAATGCTTGTGGCGTCAGCTTAAGCAATAACAATGTATAGATGATTGTGTCAATTATATATCACCAATGTGCATCACATTTCTTTAACCTCAGTCATGCAATGCAAGGAATAATCCACATGAGTAATTTGCCCACACAAAACAAAGCAAATCAATTTGCAACGTGGCTTCTTATAAGACCAATGCACTCTTGCACACCAAGTCAAATCATATCTGCCCCGATCTTCACGTAGGTGAAATACATTACAGTTATTTTATATTTATTCAATTTAATAATCTAAGTCACTTTATAATAATAATAACAACAATGATAAAATAATGATTGATTGTCAACTGTGCATACATTACATCCATTTTCATATGCATAATCAATCCACAGAAACGCAACACTAAAGACAACAAGGAATCACATCCAAAGATGCGTTCATCCTCGTGTCATTTTCACTGTATTACAATATAGGAGCAGGACATGAATTAATCTGAGCAGCAAAAGAAAGAATAATACATACAGCATATTGCAAATGAATTGTAAAAGTCTGTCCAGATGCCTATTTGTTGAAAACAAATTAGTCCGTATGTCCGCTTATGGCAACGCTATGTCTACAAATCCTAAAATGTCTAGCTTAGTAACGACACCATTACTTTTACTTCAGCAATATTGCAAACATTCACCTGAAGACTGCATTCTCACTTGTCACATCTGCAACGAATAAGTAGAACAACTAAGCGTATGAATGGACTGTTCGTTGTCCTGGGGCTAGGATAGAGTGACGACGAAATATCGTTATCCTGGGGCAAGGATAGTGTGACGACGAAATATCGTTATCCTGGGGCAAGGATAGTGTGACGACGAAATATCGTTATCCTGGGGCAGCGATAGAGTGACGACGAAATATCGTTATCCTGGGGCAAGGATAGAGTGACGACGAAATATCGTTATCCTTGGGCAAGGATAGTGTGACGACGAAATATCGTTATCCTGGGGCAGCGATAGAGTGACGACGAAATATCGTTATCCTTGGGCAAGGATAGAGTGACGTCGAAATATCGTTATCCTTGGGCAAGGATAGTGTGACGACGAAATATCGTTATCCTGGAGCAGCGATAGAGTGACGACGGAATATCGTTATCCTTGGGCAAGGATAGGACGACGACGAAATATCGCTATTCCGAGGCATGGATAATATACGACAACTTAACTCTGTCCCGTGCCAACGACGACGAAATGATGTTAGGAAGAGAGTTATGCCTTGATGGAAACACTTTAAAAAATAACATGGTGTCCATTCTAAGTATAGCATTCTATAATCATTTGCCTATCTGCCAGACATACGTTACTTCCATCACAGAATTGAATTTAACTATGTGGTCATTCGTCACAACTGCAGCCTTAGAGTAAACCTTTGCATTGTCACTCACTGCAGTAATTGCCACATCTGAGCGACCGTCTTTAGCAATGCGCTGTTCTTTGAATAAACGTTAATATCATTGTTCGGCTATTAGAGGTGAATTTGATATACATTATATCGAGGCAGTTACTCATGCAGTCAGTACAAACCCACAACATAAGCGTGTACGAGGTCCGTCCAGTAAGGCTAATGGCTAGCTCTGACACTTCAGCAGCTACCTATGATGAAATATAGTGTTCTGGAAGAGGGTCGTGTGCCCGAACAATCCTCCTATTATCCCTGCAACCTGGCCAGCGGGTAACAAGAGAGTGATAAAACAGTCAAAAATATAGGCTTTCAACATAAAAAAGGGCTACAAAATAAAGTAGGCTGTAAAAATGTTGTCCTGAGACTTGAAATAATCAGCCCGTTGGCAAAATAATCAGTATATTTGCGGGTTTTACTGTTGTTTAGAGTGAAATATACTTTGCGCTTAATGGTCGAATGTGATTCAACTGGAGACTGAATTGATAAAGGACATTGAGTTGTATGGCTAACTCTATGCTTAATATATACTGCACTGTCATCACATGTGTAGTGCATTAACAATTCAGAGCATCGGGCATATGGCTCGTGTGTATGATAAGTTACTTTATGCGGTCTTAATTACCATCCTGCCATCGATGTAGGACCATTTCAACAAAACACATTGAGTATGCTTCAATATATTCCAACTTTATGGTCCATTTTCAAACATCAGCAGAGAGAGTAACGTATATTACAGCAGGTTTGTCAAACCGAAGCATCTTACAATTGTATGATGCAACTTGATCCAGTTGTAAGTGCACTGACACAATATAACGTGATACCTTTGGATCTTTGTGAAGCTTTGTGACTTGCAAAGGATGATGCACCAGTGGGTTCCTTCAGATGCAACTACGATATCCCCCACCCCCATATATAAAGGTAAAAATCACCTTGATTAAAATCACCATCATCATCATCATCATCATCATCATCATCATCATCATCATCATCATCATCATCATCATCATCATCATCATCATCATCATCATCATCATCATCATCATCATCATCATCATCACCACCATCCTATCATTATTATTATCATCATCACTGTCGTCATCACTAGGATCATTTTGCTGTCCACGTATCATCACTATCGTGACCAATATAACCCTCACCTTTTTCGTTAATCATAGAGTGGTGATGTCGATTAGACAGTCAAAGGTTTGTCAATGATGTGGTTCATTTGGGGCAGGATATGGTCTGTAATATTTTGCATTAATGCGCTATCACCAAAGACATTTGATGTAGATAATGTACAAGTGAGAGAATCAAATTCGTTAACTGCTAGTTCATGTGCTAACTAGTGGTCTACACGTAAAATGATTAGTTCACGCGTAGCTTTTCCATCTCAGTAGTTCCCTACGTCGTTGTGGTTTTTACAATATTTCTGTTTTGTCTTAGCCAATTAGAAGGTCGCATACATGAATTGATGCCGTACGTCAAACAAAAGAGACTAGGGTGGAGGAAACTGGTATCCATTCTGATCAACCAGCCGATACTATCGAGCAAGGTGACATCTCATTAACTGTGGTTTCATTGTTACGCGTAATGTGAACAATATCATGGTTGAAGTTTACTACACCTCTACATACTCTCCAGTTGATCAGACCTGCTGTAGCTGCCGAACCAGAACTCGTTGTTCACACTGGACTTATATCGATCATAATAAAGATATGCCGATATTGTGCCATAAAACCAACCGTTCAATGAAGAGACTATTTGATAACTAATAAACGGACGCATCTTATTCAATGTAGAAAACACAAAACAGAACAACGTCAATTCCACACATGATCAAAGGTGCTGCCACAAATAGCCGCACATATCAGTACTCGTTTAAGCGCTCATCACAAGATACTACATACTATGCACATTAAGCGACGTTTGATATACTTACAAAGAACCTAATACTATTAGATTTTGCTCTTACTATGATAAACCTTACTTCACTGCACATCATCTGATGACAATGCTCACCCTGGACGTCGCCAGCATTCTGAACTCGGTGACAGTGACTCTTAATTATAGAATATCCCAATCGAGCAGCACTAATTGGTTACTGTTGACACTAGTCATCATTTGTGTTCGGTAACAGGACGTGCCTGGGCTTTGTAGCTGTCTGCACTTATATCCATCCCAATAAACAAGTAAGCGCGACCGTAATGATTCCAGCTCTTTCTGAGTAGAAACACTTCGTAGCAACTATTCCCTAAAGCCTCTGCATGTTTGGCATAACGACGTCAATTTGTTACGATGAATATTCATCAATGTTTTGTGCAAAGTTGGGTCGTACTACGTTGAAAGAGTGCATGCATAAGCACGGTTTTATGTTGCGTCTCCCATGTTGCATGTAAGGACTCGGGAAAGCAGGCTGTGAACAGGGCTATATGCTTACAAAGACAGTGCATTTGGAATATAGAAGGAGCTGTGGGTTGGCCATGCCCATGCAGTTTCACATGCTATGAATGTCGGAATCGCTTAGTTGTAGCAGTTGCTCACCTTGCAAGGAACTAAATATTCTTCAGGTCAACGTCGTCCTCCGTCGACGCGTCCCCTGGTACGTTTGATATTAACGTCGCTATGATCAAGCTTATTCGGGAGCAAGGTGTCTTACGAGAGGCTGCGTTGCACAGAGAGGAAAAGTGCTAAGGATTGATACGGTGTGATTGGAGATCTGGATGGTGCAAATGTTGCAGCTGTTCATGGTTTATGTCAGATACGATACAGTAATGAATTGGGGCTAGCACTCATACATTAGGGTTGGGCCAAAATGTAGTTGCCATTTACCCTCTGCATATTTAACAAGTCTGCCTTTGCACGTTTTAGTAGCTCATCAGTATATGAAGCCTACCTAAGGTGTAAGATAGTGCTGTATGCACACAGACACATTTGTGGTGCGTATTTGAGTTAAAATACGTTCCTATGAAATGAGTTGAAATGAAAGCAAGACGTCGTTATTTTTGAGAGTGTTTCTATGTTCAAAGGGGCCGCGTTTTGAGCTTAACCACAGCGGTTCCGCTTGTACCAATTAAATACAGTGAAATGCGCTCTTTGATACAGGCACAGTTAATTAAAGTCGCCATACAGCTGCAGTGCACGTTTTAGTAAAATCGTTGACAATGGTAAATCAATTTTTACGTTTTGAGGCAGCGCCGTTCGAAGCATTCCATACGCGCCCTGGCTCACGCTAACTGATGACGTCATATATAGTTCCCTTTCCTCGGAGCCGCGTTAGGATGGTACGCGGGTTTTCTAAACCACGCAATGGCGGACGAGCTGATGTGCTTTAGACCAATATCCGGGCTATAACCTATTGATAAACAAGTAAGTTATAGACAAAACGCAATTTTCATTCCTTCGCTGTAAGTATTGTGCTCCAGATATTATTATAGGAATCAAAGAACAGCCTCATTTCACTCTCACTCTGTATCACAATAATATTTGACATTTGATATACTGCACAAACCACAACAAAACACAATAACAAAGCAGATGTAAAGCTTGATATATACTTGTAGGGGGGGATTGACATTGGGCTGTATTGTACGACTCAACAAAGCCATGATGAGCGTTGAATGTCTCTATGGCAATTAAACCCCAATACAACATCATGGAAGCTGGCGTTGCTTCGTATATATACTATAGCTTTGAAATAAGAAAACCAATAATGAAACCATGATGTTCCTTATTTGCAGTGTAACATTTTGTCAAATGAAGTGAGTTTGAGGCGTTTTTATATAAAGGGGCCTTGGGTCTTTGCTAACAATGCTAACACAAACATTGAAGCGCTCCATGAGCTACAATATTTTAGCTTTTCCTTGAACCTAATGTGCACCTACTTAAGCTGTGTATTGGGTGCAGAAGTCCCGCAGGAAAACAAATCATTGTTGAGCGTAAAGAATCCTGAGCAGCGAGTAAGGCCACATAGAGTTACAGGCCACATCGCGAGAGATATGGCCAGTGTATGTAATGCATATTCAATATACAAGAAAAAAATTTCATTAGGGATGGTGTTATATCCGGCCTATTTTAGCGCGTCCGCTTGCAGAGATGTTAGATCATATGACCAGAGAAATGAAACTTCTATTCCAAGAAATAACCACATTCAAATTGGAACTTCAATTAACAGACAATGTTACTCTGCCTAGTTGATTGGCTGATGAATCCAGAGTGGGTTTCATAAGGATACTAGAATGCACAGTGTATCTGGAGTTGTATTCAGGTACCCACTAGACTAAGCATTAAAATAGTATTTATTCCACTTAAATCCACTCTTCAATTTCTACTACATGTAAAGGATGGGTGACCCAACAGTTCATGTCTACTTCACTGTACATAACATTTGGTTTATGGATGAGAGAGTTAATGGGGAGTTGGGGTGCATGTTTCATATTGCTTCAACGGCAGTATTTCTTATTCCATACATTTTGGTTGATGATTTCCTTGAAAGGTTTTGTTAGCTGCTCGTCGTTTAGCGGAGCAAACAGGTTAGGAACACAATGTACTACTTAAAGTCAGTCAATCAAAAACCAAGTAGAAAAGGGTTTTTCCAATGTGTCATGTGTTTCTGATTGAGAACATTCTCCTGTCATTTCCACTTGTCAGACTAATCCTAACCCTTTGACATCCTGCGTGCTCGGATGATTGAATAATCAATAGATCATCAGATTCACATACGACTGCCTACGCAGAAAATACGGGATGTAACAAATGTTCGCTTGGTCATCGCACACTACACTGTTCTAACCATTATGGTTGGTCCAGTCAGAGATATTCACATTCAAGAGCTAATGTAATGCACCCAGTCAGCTTTGGATGCAGGCGTTCTCTTCGTGTTTGCAATAGCCGTTAACCGCAAGGGACGAAAGTCGCAGTTACATGCAAAACTCCATGAAATTTCTCCCCAACTACACAAAGAGCAGCCGGATGTCCCTCACTTGCAAGGCAAGGGTGCGGTCTTATTGTACGTTTAGTTAAATATGTGATCTATTTATGATCTATAGACCAGTCGTAATGACGTATTTAGGAGCACGACACTACCCATTGTGATTCCAAAGACCTCAAATATTGCTTCAAATTGTTGCTTGGAGCACAATCTTTACTGCAACTCTTGGTATATGGTAAAAGAAATTTGCCATTTGGAATTCGATTCCAAGGATGACACTTTCAAGGCCATGAGTGTCTTAATGTCTTACACTTGAATTATATTGTTCTTCTTTCAGTCGAAGTATCTAGTCCGTGGTAAATTGGTCCGTAAATAACTGTCGCCCTCAAAACTGGCTGTCATACTCAAGGCCATACAACCGTAAAGGCTACATTATGAATTTAATATCATGTGTGAGACAACAAACTGTTACAAAAGAGTTTCGGTGATGATAAGGCCTTGGTCACGGTGGGGGTAAGACCGTGGCTACGGCGGGGATATGGCAGTAGTCACGGTAGAGATACTGCAGTGGTTAAGGTGGAGATACGGCAGTGGACACGGCAGGGATAATGCAGTGGTTACGGCGGGGATATAAAGATACAGAAGTGGACACAGCTGGGTTAAGACAGTGGTCACGGCTGGGATAATGCTGTGGTTACGTTGAGGGTACGGCAGTGGACATTTGTGGCTAACGGAGTTCAATGATTAAAGCTTGAAAAACAATTTTCACCTGCAGCAATATATTCTGGAACAGGAAACATCCCAGTTCATTTTAAGCTGCCTTTACAGAGAGAAACACTAACTCTGAGAAATACTTGTCCAGTCGGGCAAGCCCTCATAATTTTTGCTTGTCCCATTGAAAAACCTCCTTGCCCGGTCGTAGTATGAAATTATGTCCGATAGACTAAGCGTAGACTAACGCGGAATTTAACGGGAATCGCTGATCACTCGAGTTGACGAGTCTCGCAACGCATTTAGTTTAGACATTGAGCTGGCATTCGGACGATTGGGGTTATCTTTCTCGGTAAATTGAGCGCACGTTCACAGGAATCGCCAATCGATCTTAATATGCTTCGTTTAAAGACAACACAAAAATCGAATATAAAAACGACTTGTCCCGTCGGGAAAGTTAGATTGCAGCTTCACTTGTCCGACGGCTTCATCCACTTGCCAGGGTCAATCGGGCGATTGCTAATGTTTTCCCCTGCTTTACTAGGGTTCATTGTGGGGATTTCTATCCGTCAAAAGCAGTGTAAGTATTTATGCTAAACGGAATTGACCTGGTTGGTATGGTGCCTTGGTTTACTGGTAGAGATCAAAGAGGTGTTATTTGTCAATAGAACACCAGGTGGGTAATAATTCCATGACATTCATTAGGACATTGTCAATAATGCAAGTAATCGTTGCTTCTGGCTAATGAAAATACTGTATAATTGATAATGGCATGATTAATAAATCCCTTCTGGCGGTTATAGATATTCAGTAAGACAACAGTATCCTTATTATCGTTACCAAATAAAGACTCATTGTGCGAGTTTCGAAGAGACCTCAACTCTCTCTCAGCGGATGCATGAAGTGGTTGGTCTAGTTTGCCAATAAGTATATAGCACAAAGCATCGTTTTATCATACAAATAATGCTCCTTTGATAAATTGCACCGGATGGTACGTACCGACCGCTCAACCCTGACCAATAAATTTCCTGGCCAATTGATATACTGCACCATTTGCCTGCATATCCTGTGTTTCTAATCGAATTATCATTTAGCTACTTTGCCGAGGTTTTAGACACGCTGCTTGTACATGTGACAGGCCTTGCATTCGATCTTAGCCATTGTTAGAGAGCACTGAAACAGTATGCTGAGATAGATTGCAACTTTGCAACTCAGACATCAACAAACACAGTTAATTATAATACAGCTGCTGGCATGAATTTGCCAAAAAACATAAGCTATTGGTAATTCAATGACCTATTCCGACAAATTTAGCATCTGTTTAGGACATACAAAGCAAAAGCATACTTAATTTGATGCGAATCGGCTGGATTTCTTTTAAATAAAATCCTTTGGCCTCCAAATTGTGGTTGTGACAACAGCATAGGGCTAACTCGGTTGGTATAGCTTCTGTTTTTCCCATACAATATTTATCTTCAGTATTTATAGCAGCCTTTGCCATTCATAATGTTAACTATTTAGATTTGATAGTATAAAGACGTCAAATCACCCCAGGAACAACGGGTTCACACTGACATGGTGGCTATCACACGAGTAGATTTGGCATTAGCAAAGTGATTTATTTTGAGCTACGTATATTATAGAAGCGGCATTATAATTGCCTTATGAAGTTTGATAGATACTCCCTTAGAATGACTAGTGAACTTCCGTTTCATCCTGCTGCACTGCTTCGTTTGCTGGATTTGAATGACTGATATCTATTTTTACATATAAACCCCCTTCCTCTTAAACGTCATCTAGAGCAGAATCACCCATTTGGTATTCCAACTGTTCGTTTGCCCGACCTTTATGTAGAACTTTTCATTTTTTATGTTGAAAAGCAATCATTTCCCTATTCTTAGGCGTTGTGTTAGCCTTGTTGTGTGTTATATGCCTGGTTCTTGGTGTTAACTGCAAATCGTTTATCAGCATTACTTTGTCTAAATCATTTATGTATATTGATAACAAAACGGGTCCCAATACCGACCTTTGAGGGACACCACTAATAATTCTTGTCTTATCTGATTCAATACCATTTATCACCACTCTCTGCCTTCTGTTACTGAACCTTTTGTTTATCGTTATTCCTGGAAAAACTGTTTGTGGTAGCAATGTACATTTGTCACTGCCAAAGCCGTACATGACATGTTTAAAAGGCAAATAGATTATGTTATTATCATTGCAGATAACAATCACAGTTTGATTGCCATTTCAAATTAATCCTGTTTGGTTGGGTCTGCAGATTGTGTTTCTACACTAAATGAGGCAAGCAAACGAAGTATGCCGATAAAGCTGAAGTTGAAGACTTTCAAAAAGAGTACTTTTCAATTTTAGCAACAATTACTTGTGTCTTCAACTCAATACACCTCATTAATTCAGCCATGTGACTGGACGCCATTGATCTGTTACTGGCGCGGAATTTTATTCGAGTTTATGACACAATCCTTGAAATAAAGGGACAGACAAATTAACTGGCAGAGATAACTAAATGCCAACGAGAACATAGCACAAAATTAATGTACGTTTTCGCTCATATCATGCGCCAAATATAATTTCGACGAGTATATACGATGTATGGTGATATGACATTTTATGCGTATTCATCTGAACATACTTCACTTGTGCAAATACACTAGCATATTTACCACCGTTTGACGTTCTTACGGGCAAGCTAATATAATTGTACGTCTCCACAGCACATTATCTGATTACAACGCTCACCCTGGATGTCGCAAGCATCAAGTAACTCAATAGCATTGAGCCTTATTCTAGAATCAAGTGGCGTTAATTGGTTTCAGCTGTAATAAATCATCATTTGTGGATGTTTACTGCAAGTGGCTCTGTCTTGAGGCAGCCTGCTCCATAATCAATCTTGATGTACCAGTCAATATGACAATTATACATCCAGCTCGTCCTGAATGTAACGTTTTCAATTGATAATCTTATGAGTTTAACTTCTTTTCCAAAAACTGACTATTGCAAGCCAATACATGTGGATCGTGTAAGAGAAATAGGCCACTCGTGACTTTCATAACATAACAATTGGTGCGTCGAATACTGATGAGGAGAGACAATGGTACCATTCCTATGGCTTAAGTCAACATTACATCTTTGCGCAGGATGGAATAAATAACATGCAGTTATGCCATGCCAACCATTACGATTAGCGCGTGGAAAGATTATATACGTGATCATTCCATACCAAACATTTTAATAGCCGTGGAAACATGACATGAAGTTATTCCTATACCAACCATTACGGTTAGCGCGTGGTAGAATAACATACAGTCATTCCATACAGACATTACGATTAGTGCCAGGCCACTTGTTGAGTAATTTATATAAGAAATTACTGCTCATTTTGAGGTAGAAAATTGGTACTTTAAAATCACTTAGGTCAGCGTATTTCATATTCGAGATGCAATCAATGCTACACATGGAGCAGAGCTATAGTTTGTTCTTAGCGATGGCTATTGCCATGAGTAACTGACGCGCGTTCCTTTTAATTTCGGTGCTTCGGCTAATAAACAATACATAGAGGATTCAAGCATCGCCTGGTGACTTGCGACCAGCTCACCATCGTCTCATCTCTAATGTCTGTGATCGTCAATGTTTAACGTTTTATTACCAACTGGGAGTTTCTGTGTTATCAAACAACTCCGCACCGACGATGTCATTTCCCTACGGAGAAATTGGTATGGTATTAATATGATCCTTCTTCACTGCAAAGATAAATGCGCACTTACTGAATTGCTTAGTTAAATACCCACTGTGTAGTTGCTGTAAATGAAACTTACTATACGTGATATAACTGCTGCAAAACTGCGATTTGTTTTGGCCACGCAAAGCAGTGAGAAACATGTCACATGTGGAATAAATGTATACTGCTTGCTTCTCACCTTATCACTTTGTCATTATTTCCCATAATGCAATCGACAACGCTTTCAACAGTAATTTGAGTGTGTCGAAGGTGTCGTCGTCATGGCACAAGCAGCTCAATTTGATTGGCCCATTAAAGGATTCGTCACGAGCAATATTAAGTGTGCGTTCTCATCTTTGTATATTTCAGCTTGGGTTGTGTCTGCAGGAATCTGAAATGGCTGACAGACACACATGCATCTGGAGGAGTTCGATACTGATGTTTAGATAAACAACCTTTAGTTTTCATCGGAAATGCAAGTATCTTCAGTGCAATGTGGATATCTGTGGCGGTAAGCCGACGACGACATCACTTTACTCATGTTATCATGTAATTAATTTTTATCTTTGAACGGCGCTATATAGTATTAGGGCGCTTTTCCGAATGGCATTACGTTGACTTCTTTATACAGTGATCAACCAATAAGTTTACAAAATGCAAATCCGCAATCAACGAATGATATTTGGCAATGATATCTTAATGTTCCACAATCAATCTGACATAAGGCCTTGTTCAGAAAATACTCAAAGTATCCGATGACAATTCTCGACTAGTACGCCTCACACATTTAGTTATCGAATAACATTGAGTCGTATTCTAGAATAACCGAAACAAGCAGCGCTAATTAGTCACACCTGACATCGGTCGTCATTTCGAAGCGGTTACAGAACGTGTCTGGGCCTTGTGGCTTTCTACACATTAATCGATCACCATCAATGTTTGATCATGTATAGGCCGGGAATCTGCTGTTTTGTGATGTAAAGAAGCAATTTCTTGACTGTAGGAATTCAATATCTAAAGCAAGATATAATGTTTCACCAACAGTAGTACATTTACACAGATGCTGTTATTGTTATACATTTAGGGGGCTGCTATTAAACAAAGCAGTTGCGTATTCATGTCACGCCAACATAACTTCCAGCTGAATTGTCCTCGTTGCTTAATTTCCTTAATGTACTGGCAGAGATCAAAGAAGTATTGTCAATAGAACGCAGTATGCAAAGAACCCTCGACATCCTTGTTATAATTGTCAATAATGCATGTAATCGTTGCCTTCATTCTAATGAAAGCACCGCAAAACAGCGGACGTCATCATACATAACTCCCTTTGCTTTTATTGTAATGAGTTTTGTGCGAGACCCAAACCCATCGGGGGATGTGAGCGGCTGATGCACAAATCTGAGGAGGATATTCTAGTAAATAATCCATGTACAGGAAAGTTTAATGGATTAACGTTTTCTTTGGGGGTTCTACAGGTTAATAAAGAAAGTATTTGCACTAGGTCTGGGACCTCATTTATATCGTCTGCTTCTCGCAAAATAGCCAACACATTCTACACTCAATATGGTGATTTTGATGATGCATTATCCACTATCCGGTTCTCCGCTAGAGCACACACACACACACACACACACACACACACACACACACACACACACACACACACACACACACACACACACACACACACACACACACACACACACACACACACACACACACACACACACACACACACACATATATATATATATATATATATATATATATATATATATATATATATATATATATATATATATATATATATATATATATATATATATATATATATATATATATATATATATATATATATATATATATATATATATATATATATATATTTCACATTGGAAGTGATCGAACAAATGCTTCGGTAGTAGTTGCCTCTAAATTACCTATACGTACGGTAGACAAATTGATCTTTCGCCTTGAAATTCACTAAACATTTATTGACACTAACTGGTCTCTTTTACTCGACGTTATATTAACGATTTGCGGGGTATGCTCACTCTCTATCTTACCTCTATGATTAACTTATAAACACTCAGCTTCTTGCCGAATGCTCGCTTAATTCTACAGGCGATCGAAACATATTTTTTAATGTATTGTACTATTGATATAAGGATATTCTCGAGCAAATATCAAGCGGAGAAGTAAGATGATAATATTTGCTATCTGCTTCAGGCTGCGCTACTTAACCGCGCAATACAATGCTCACATGGAACGTAAAATGGTTCCATAAATAATAGATTATTACTCACAATTATGGCTTAATGTTAGATTAAGGTTATCATACCAATTCACGTCAGGGGAAAGCAAAACATACATGCGATACTCTGAAATGGCTAGCATTAGCCTATCTGCCAACCATTCGTATAAACTAAGTAATTTAGATGTTTTCATGGAGTTAGAACTCATGGCATATAGATTGCTTGGATAGTTTGCATAGTTGATGCATAACTAAATGATGCCTCGCATTCACAATGCTTTAACAATAGTTTTCTTATGATGGGACAGCGCCAATATTTCAGCCCTGACTATTAGAGTGACTCATTTATAAGATATACAAACATTCCATATAATAGTGCTTTAAATCGGTTGCATGAAGCCATAGCAAGAGCTATCATGAGATTATCTGATGATGTAACTGGGAATTGCGGTAAATTGTGCGACATGGTGCATGGTTGGTGAAGTACCCCGATCACACGGTTGTTTTTTTAAATCCGATGACACAATGCGATTTTGCAATTGATTCGACCTGAATGTAAATCAATTTAAAAGAAATAATTTTTAAAAAATAATTAAGAAAACCGATACAGCAAACACTGTCATACATGCGATCAACATACCAAGCGAAACTACACCTGCGTAGTGTTTGCAGGCTTCGAGATATCATTTTAAGCTACCAGTAGTCGGCTTATTTAGTATCACGCTGTATGGCACATGTTCACAATGGTCGACGATAACGGCTGCCGCAATATTTAAACTTGCTGGATAAGACGAAAAAGATAATTTCCCTTGGGAGTGACGTTCAATATAACCACCGTTTCGAGGGTTTTGCCCTTTGGCCTTCCATACCCGCAGCAGTTCAACCTTTGTGAAATTAACTGACACTTTAGAAATATCACATTCATAAGGTACAACAGGCAGACAGAATACGCATTTTAGTGCTAAGCTTCATCAAAGTTATCAATTAGGAAACGGAAATCATTGGTGTCACATTAAAAACTCTCGTTTAATTTCCCATTATTTACGAGATCGCGTGCTAATTCGGAGTTACCCAAAACCGGTAGCTTGTAATCACCAGTCATCTCCCATCTGGCAATATTGACACCACAAGGATATTCAGAACTGTTTCAGTGTCTCTTGGTTCTCCAATCAAGCAGTCGGTTTACCTGAATTAGCAGAGGGTTTACGTCATTATAAATTTTTTGTTTCTTGAGACTAGATGCACTCTATCATTTGATGGCGCCCACAGCGCGTAGCATTGTCGAAATAGAAGACCGCTGAAAGTATAATGAAATCTACAAAGCGTCGCATTCATTTAACCACACACATATGAAAACAGGAAAATTGCCAATTACGTTTCAAGACTGTTAAGTATGCGAAGAGCATCTCATTTTTCATAAATACATGTCTTTGTGGTTATTAGCCATTGAATATGTTATGAAGTGGATAGAGATGCTGACATAGTATATCAGAACGCAACGCAGAAGTGCTTTTCCACACAGTACAGTGTATTCTGCGTTATATGATAAGATATGTGTGCGACGTCATTATTTCTCTTGAATCAAAATATCTATATCGTAACACTTCGCCACATCAATATGGGACGATTATCTTTATTTTTACGAATATGACCTGGCCTAATTAGAGTTGGGAATATGTAGGTTTTCCTCATCATATACATAACGTGATGATAAACGGATAACGCTTTGACCCGGATTACATATGAACGGCGGTACTGTGAGACGTCAATCCCTATTGGTTGTAATTAACATACGTGACTATATCCCAGTCAGCTTGCGATAGATTGTGACAAACAGACAGCTATAAAGCGGACGCATCTCTGCAGATTGCCCGCATATATGTACCTTACAACAGGTACGAACAAAACATTACCATAACTTATAGGTACCTGGCAAGTGTACTTTCTGGTAATTAAAAATGATTCAATATAATGGGGTGAGAAATAGATTCGTTGTCTCGCAACTCAACGTGTTAAACATGGTTCCTATATAACGCGAGCATATACCTGATATCGACGCTTCAGCGCGTTAGATCTATGAGGTAGTGTTGTCAGTTGATAACCATTATCGAGGCTTGTGCATCATTCTTGTTCCCCATGTTTCACCCATTAAATGTGCCTAAGTTACCAGTCCACCACCTTTGTTTACTTACAGCTGTGTAGCCCTTATCATTGCTGTCGTCAAATAGCACCGCGCTGTATAAACAGCAAAGAACTGGAAGGCTAATTTTCCGTTTTCAAAGCCATTATCCTGTCTTGAGAATGGGCTAAATATGCATTTTTCAGCCAGTCTAATCTACCATAATAATTAATGAACAGAATATTACTTTGGCTTCATTTTGTCGACTAATCACATAGATGAAATTAGATCCGTAAAATGCAATATTAATAAGGTGGTGAATGATGTCTTTCCAATCAGCTGGAAGAAGTATCGATAAGCAACATTTGACTTTATTCAATACGGCTTCTTTATCAAAAGTACAGACACTGAATATGACCTATAACTTTGTAGATATGCCAGAGAAGTAAACTAATCCATCGGTGCGGCAATGGAGACACTTAGGTGGTTGTTAACAGGTTCCGCCTAGATACATTACATTATTGTCGTGCCAAATGAGCTTTTGAATGCGACAAAGGGGCTGCAAAATTATGAGTAATGTTCTAATGAACAGCAATATTGCGTATATAACGATTCTCAAATGCAGCTCACTGTCTTTAGAGTATGTGTTAAGCTGAAATTGGGCCGTTAATTAATACTTTTTATGGTTATAATGATTGTTAAATATAATCGGTGTGAATGTACTGGCCGGAATATGTCAGGTGGATTCACACGGATGAGAGGATTGGTTAAAACAAATCTCATCAATGGCTTGTAACGCTTGGGAGAAATGTTGATGGCAGATTAGCACCATCAGGAAGTGGTCGCTATTAACAAAGCGTAAATTACATATGTGGCGATTGCAAATGTCTAGCTCAGCCAGGTTCCTATCCGCACTCATTTAGTCCCAAATCCTGTCTATCTACATCTTCAATAAGTATCCTTCGGGCAGGTGCGCAAGTATTCTAGAAGCGAAAACCAAATAAAATGTTCCATGTATTATAAAGTTGACTGGCTAGCAACGATAATGCGCATTTCAATTAGACAAATCAGTTTGGTCGCCAAAAATAAAGCGCATTCGGAATATTGCCCTGCTCTTTTTGAAATGATTGCACGCACTATGAAATAAAGTACAAATTAATGGTAGGCTCTAGTTTCCCAAGCCCCATTTTTCTAACGATTCGTTGCTATATCTGTTAAGTACATTTAACCTCCGTTATTGATAGCTGTCTTTACCATTCAAACCCGAGGATGTTGCCGTAAGGGATTCGAGAATATAACGACGCCCTGGCACCTGAGACACAATGAGTCCCATCTTGCATTAATGCTATCACGCGAGACGATAGGGAATCTGGAAAATTAATTAAATTCATGAGAAAGTTTCATCCACTCTAGTAGATAACGTAGAATAATCAAACAGAATAGATGAGAAAACTGGACGCAGAGCGTCCAAAAAACACTTATTCGGGTATATCTACATGAACAAGCGTTCACAAATGAATACAGGTTGACGTTATCCAGAGTATTAGGGCTGCTGCACAACAACTGTAATTTATCACCTGGGTCTTGGCTGACAGCCGATGACGATGATCGGCAGTCATTCAGTACAGCATGCATGTGATAAGTGTTATGTGTGATGACCACGATTTCATGCTGTGTTCTTCATGCTGCGTCACCACC
>CM067350.1:75262169-75299669 GCA_034190875.2 Urechis unicinctus | reverse complement strand
CAGGATACTGCGCATATCTATTGATATATGGCCAGGACAGAAACAAGAACAAGCTTACTATTGCATCGCGGAAATATTAAGCAGCCTTCGCGGAAATGGAAAAATATTATTAGACAGTTCATTGAACATTTACAAAAACAAAATATTATTCATTATAATGGTTTTACGCCGATCTTTTCTAAATATGTTTTTCATTACCTGTGTGCAGGACCTACATGCTACGAATGATTTGTGGTACGGATTACCCTACTGTTCATCCATCTAAAAGCCTCAAAGATTCATATACATATCAATGATACTAATGGCCAAATAACATTCGGCTTATCGTCCATTTTTATGACCAAAACTATTTATTTCAAATTTACCTGACCCAATGTTGAGATTCGTTAATGAAGCTATACAATAAGACATGGCTTATTGTCTGATGCTTTTAGATAAGTCGTCCCGGTATGTCATATCCCTTTTGTTAGTGAACTCACACATGCCAGTGCCACGTGTTTTATAACCGCGTCGACAGAGGTGAGAAATTTTCTCTATTATTTTCTGACATTTTCTAAAAACATCACTGTCCTATATCATGCAGAGTCAGGCGTGAGGGCTGAATCAAAAACCCCACTCTACGTGTATGGCTGGCTTCACACACACAGGCATCTATGATGCTATCTATTTTCGCGGAACATATTTTCCTTTTTGGGGCTCCAGAATCTTTGAAAGCTCACGATGAAGAGAACCATCAAAATGAATTTGTTTATATATTTGTATAAAATAATCTGTGCGATCAAAAAAAAAAAAAATTTCAGTATGTTGCCAATGAATTGTTTAAGAAGCCCATTTGTTAACAATATTTGTCCGTATATCAGCAAATAATGACTAAAAATCCTACAATATCTAACAAAGTAACGACACCATTGTTTTCACTTCAGAAAGATTGCAAACATTAACCTGCAGACTGCATTCCCTCTTGTCACATCTGCAACGAATTAGTGGATAAATGGACTGTTCATTATCATGGAGTAAGGATAGGGTGACGACGAAATATCGCTATCCTGGGGCAAGGGTAGAATGACGACGAAATATCGCTAACTTGGGGCAGGAAAGTGGGACGACGAAGTATCGCTATCCTAGGGCAAGGATACAGTGTCGAAGAAATATCGCCATTCTAGGGCAAGGATACAATGACGACAAAATATCGTTAACCTGGGGCAACGGTAGAAATATCAAAGAGAGTTGTACACGGATGGAATTATTAAGTAACATAGCATGGATCCCATCCAAAGTATTATATTCTATGATCGTTTGTCTATCTGCCAGACATATGTTGCTCCCATCACAGAATTGAATTTAACTACGTAGTCATTCGTCACTTTTTCAGCTTTTGACTAAACTTTGCATTGTCACTCACTATAGTAAGTGCCATATCTGAGACACCGTCTTTGGCAATACACTCTACTTGAAATATTGATTCATATCGTTGTTCTTCTATATGAGGTGAATTTGATGTGCATTATATCGAGCCAGTAACACAAACAGTCAGTACAAGCATATGATAAAATATAGTGTTGTAAAACAATTAAAAATATAGGCTTTCATCATTGAAAAGGGCTATAAAATAAAGTAACCTGTAAAAATATTGTGCTGAGACTTGAAATAATCAGCCCGTTGGTAAAATATTCAGTATATTTGCGGGTTTTACTGTTGTTTAGAGCGAAATGTACTAATGGTCGAATGGGATTGAACTGGAGATCGATTTTATAAGGGACATTTAGTTGTAAGGATACCTCTATGCTTAATATATCTGCACTGTCATCAGATTTGTAATGCATTAACAATTTAAAGCATCGGGATTTTAAACATGGCTTGCGCGTATGATAAGCTACTTTATGCATTCTTAATTACCAAGCTGCCATCGATTTAGGAAAACTTCAGCAAAACACATTTAGTATGTTTCAATATATTTCAACTTTGCGGTCCAGTTTCAAACATTAGCAGAGAGAATAACGTATATTACAGCAGTTTTGTCAAACCGTAAGCATGTTACAATTGTATGATGCTACGTGATCCAGTTGTAAGTGCACTGACACAATATAACGTGATACTTTTGAATCGGTGTGAGGCTTTGTGACTTTGTGCAACTATTCACACGTAAACTAGTGTTTTATACGTAAAATAACTAGTTTACGCTTAGCATTACCATCTAAGTTGTTCCCTACGTCTTTGTAGTTTTTCAGTATTTCTATTTTGTCTAGGACCCTAAGTCGAAGCCAATTAGAAGGTCTCATTCAGGAGTTAATACGGTACGCTAAGCAAAAGAGGCCAGGAGGGTGGTTATTGGGATCAACTCTGGTCAACCAGCCGAAATCTTCAGGAAAATACAGTATATTGACGAGTTTTGGATCACAATCCAACCGTGCTCGCCTATAAAAAACAGTCCTTGACTATTTTAAGAATGTGTCGCATAAACAATGCGCTCGAAGCGTTATTTCGCGCCTGATCTCGTTTATTCTTAACAAATGCCGGTCATGGTCATGTGAAACAGGGACGCAAACGGCGCCCACTCGGAAAAGATTAGCTTACACGTAAAAGGACTAGTCGACACGTAAAAACTAGTTGAAGCATTAAAACGACTAGTTTGAGCATTACCTGGTACTCAACTGTTAAACCAGTAGTTAATACGCACACTTGCCATTGTACGCTTATCTAGATCAAAGGCATTTTTATACATTTTATATGATGCATAAACCAGTCATTTTATGCGTAAACTGCATAACCGTGATGGCCAAACAATACAAACGTGGCTGGTGCATCTGGTTTTTGGGTGAGAAGGAAAATTTTTCTGTGGAGTGTGTGAGAATAAAGTGATAATGAAATATCAGCAACCTTGTTTTGCACGCATCCAGCCTCCACGATTTATTTACGATATTGCATTGTTGCATTGTAGGATTAATCTTAGATAGTGCATATTCTGTAGACCCGAAAACGGGTTGAATAAATGACGTTGAAAGCATGACCAAATACCTCGCGTTTCTTATGACCTTAATGCATTTGAAAAGAAATCATGCGCTTTCAATTGACAAATTTCTGTTTTACAGGCTCGAAATTTTTTTTCTTTCCCAAATACTTGCGTGCACAGTGCTATCTTCAAAGACATATAGCGAGACACGATCTATTTTTCACCAGCCTGATATTCCCTGCAGTTGTTGGCTTTGTGCTCGATACTATCAAGCAAGGAGACTATGATTTCACTGTTACGCGTAATGTGCAATAATATCATGAATGAATATTAACTGCAGTTGGTCGGATAAGGTGTATTTGCCAGGCCAGAACTTTTTTGCATTTCTGCTTGTCAGACTCTTAGCTATCCAAGACAATACGCAATGATACTCCAAATGGAAATTGAGACAGGTATAATAGCCACATTAGAAGTGGTAATGCAAGTACACCACTTGCACCTAGATGCGCCAGCAATACAGCGCATTGTATTAAGATGTCTTGTATGCTCGGATAATTTAATCATCAATAGTCTGTAAGTAGGCTGTCACATCGTTCGGCAACAGAACAAAGCCGCATGAAGATCGGATGTGGTGCAGTTTATCACCTTAGTTCTTGATAGTGCTGAAAATGAAATGAGAGTTGTAAGAGTGCTAATACTTAAATAATAGATTTGCTCTCTCGAGTCGTTAAGGACATACTTGAGCTCAACAATGGCCATTACTGTTTGAATTTTGCAAAAACTAAAATGAACCCAGGTGAAATCTTCTAACTATAAACGCTGAAGCTTAATACAGGAAGCTATGTAAATGTAGCTGATATTGTTATATAAAGAATTATGTTACCATCCATTGGTGGTGGGTGACTTTGTTGCTTTCAATAGATCGTCAGACAACTGCCCACGCAGACAATACAGGATGTAATACGATGTTCCCGTCTTGTTACAAGTCTTGATTGCGCTCGGTCGTCGCACACTACACAAAGGGGGGGGGGTGGGTTCTGGCCCACTTCTTACTAGAGATCGAATTGATTCCCACAGGTAGGCATTTGTTGGTAACACTTATAAGAGCGCATTTCATTTCATTTTACCAAAATCGAACTTCCTTCCATACAACAAGAAATTGGGCATCGAATGGCTCCCAGATTGTTTTCTTTTTCCAACCCCACAGAAAAAACAATGTGCCAGATATTTCATACCCGAAATAGAAATAAGGTCTACAACGTATATACGACATGGAAAGCAAATATTGCAAAATATATATTAGTACTATCATCTATACTACCATATAGACACATAGCAGATCACAATGCAAAGCAAGGCAAGGTATTGCACAGCAAGGCACGCAGAGCCTCGCGTGGCATCACAAGGTAAGGCAACGCTCTCTTATGGTACTAGAAAGAGAGCCAGTGGCTATTCCATATAGAAGGGATCCGGTTGCTTTTGTGGAGTGTCTGCCAGGATGGTGACCTCTTGGATCGGTACTGTAAAATGGTGCCGAAATTGTGCATCGGGATCTTTTTTGGGTGTAATTTTCTAAAAGGTCTTCTACACAGCGACTACGGCAAATACCATATAGCCCCATAGTTGGATCTTTTCATCTGCAATTCGTATGGAGTTGTATTCTGTGCATAGTCTTTTGGCTTTTTCTAGTTCTTGATCAATTATTGTTGCACTCCTGTCTTTATTTTTTGTCCGTGTAGTACGTGTTTTTCCGAACAAGCAATGTATTGGGGCTGGTGTTGCTTGGGATATATGTCTACTGGCCTCTTCTAGAAAGTATCAATGCACTGGAACAGGTGTTGTGTCTTTGGTGACTTTTGGGAGCAAATACACCGCAGTCTTGTTTTTTCTTCTGTACAGGTCTCTAGTATATTTGTAGCTAACATACTCCACAGGAGGCATATCTTTTGTTTTTCGTAAATCGGATGTTTTTGGCATGGTTTCTAGTTCTTGCCTATAGTCTTTCTTTTTGTCTTTTTCCATTTCCTCTATCTCTTTGTCCAGTACTCGTTTGGATATTGTGTATCTAGCATGTAGACATTGTACTTCTCTTGGATTCCAAGATATAGTCTTCCCATTTTTTGTGAACGACTTGGTAGGTTTTATGGTTATTTCTAAAGGTTCTATGTCTGCCAAGCATGCCCAGTGAGTTTCTGTATAGCCTGTTTTGTCGTCGGGGAGTGCTACAGTTCTGCTATACCCTAGAGGCGTTTTTGTCATTGTATCCTAGTATCTTGTAGTCTCCTTGTCCTAGTTGTCCCAATGTAGTTGCTGTTGTTTGGTTGGACAAGGCATTGGATATTGTTTGTTCGGTGTATTGTAGTATACCACGATATTTTCTATTTTGTTGCGAACGTTCGTCTAGTTTTTCCAGTTCTAGTTTTCTTTTTTCTGCAACTGCTGGGCGTTGTTGTATACTATTTTTGGTCTCTACAGTCTATTTCTTATGCGCTTTTGTTCTTCTATACCTAGTATTCGAGCTGCTCTTCCTTTTGGAGACATTGTAGACACTGTACGACTTGGCGCTATTTCTGGTTATTCTAGGAATTTGTAAGACTTTTCTACTCCTATTGCATGGGTTTTCTTGGTTCTCCAACGGAATGCAACTGTTTTTGTGGGCGGCAAATATTCTGTAGGTAGTGTTGGGCAATTTCGTACTAGGGAAGGCCTTTGGCTCGCACATAGTATCTTCTTCTTTTGTGTAGCACCGTAGTGGTGCTATTTGTATTGTTCTGTTGTTGTCTAGGCCAAGTATATCTACTCGAAATATAGGACCATTTCGAATCCAAAGTCTCCAGTCCCCATAGTGTCGCTGTTTCCCATTTGGCATCGTTTCGCACATTTGTTTTCGTTGGTTGTATTTGTAAACCCGAAACACGCCCTGTGTGCATACCATGCTACGAATATTGTATCCACTGTTCTATTGGCGAGAAAAAGACAACAATCTAGGCATATATATGGGTTTTCTCACTGTTTTATCAGTAGTGGGTTTTCGGGAGAAACAAGATCTATTACATCTTCACCTATTTTTGTAGGTGCTACAATGCTGCTGTAAAGCGATACTTACATTCTGGTGAAACCTCGGGGTTGTACGTCGGGAATAGGAATGTTTGTCATAGATGTTTGTTGGTACAGTCTACCTTTTCTGCAACATGGCCTCTAACTGGTTCTCGTATTTCTCCAGCTTCGAAGTTGGAAAATACTTTGGTGTATGTTTTTGCTCGTAGGGTATGTCCTCCTTTGTTTGTAGACAGCCATGAACATGCAAGTTTTCTAATGGAGCGTGTGTTTTCTAGAATAGAAAGGCTATAAGATCCTGTACAAGCTGTAATAAGGGGAGGTGGTAGTATAGATGAGGGAAGGTGATCCGAAACGGCCCCCCTCTGTGCCAGTACCCCCACCCTCTATACTACTACACAGAGTGGAGTTGAAGCAGTTAAGTAATCATCATCAATCCATTGCGGCTGGTCTAGTCACGCTTAAGGGTAATTGAAATGCAACCGGTCAGCTTTGCCGACAGGCGTTCTCTTCGCGCTCGCAATAGCCGTTAGCCACAGGGGACTTACAAAAGTCGCAGTTACATGTACAACTCTATGTAGCATTCCGCAAACTACACATAGAGCAGTCTAGTTGTGCATTCAGTTGAATATGTGATCGGTTTGTGATCTATGGGTCAGTTTTGATGAGTGTTTTAGAGCAAGATACTACCAATTGTAATTCCAAAAACCACAAATATTGCATCAATGCTGGTGCATGTAACTTAATTCTTGCTGTAATTTTTACTTACGAAATTTACACACTATGAATTACCTTTTTTAACGCCATAAAATTACTGATTATATATGGAGATGGAATCGTTATCATATATTGGAGACGTTTGATATGTGAGTCTCTCTGTGCTTGTTTATTTGTATGTGTATTTTGTTTTCGTCCAAAACAGCTGCACCTAGCTATTCGCAAATTGGTCCGCACATCTAATTTGTCACTTGGAATTTGAGTCCAAGGCTGGCGCTTTTAAAGACATAACTGTCATACATTTGAATTAAATGGTGATTTTCTTTAATTTACTAGTCCGCGGCAAACTGGCTCAAAAGACAATTAACTGTTTCCCTCACAACTAACTGTCATACTCAAGAACGAACCCCACTCTATGTTTATCTAATGAATTTAATATTATGCATGGTCACGCCGGGGATAAGGGAGTGGTTACGGTGGGTTTAGGGCAGCGGTCATGGTGGGAAGGTGGTTGCGGCAGGGATACAGCAGTTCATGACGGGAAACGGCAGTGGTCAAGGCAGTCATTTTCGGCTGTTCAATATTTAATGCGAAATAGACAGTTTTCACCAACAGCAATATATTCTGGAACAGGAAACAGTCCAGTTCATTTAAACCTGCCTAAACTAGAGCACATTTGTAGTCTGCTATCCGACACAAGCATTTTAAGAATTTATGCTTAACAACATCACTTCCAACGGAATTTACCTCATTTTATTGTGTCTTAATTTACTGGAAGATATCAAAGGGGTGTTTATTGTCAATAAAACACTTCTACCAACATCTTTTATTTATCATGCATAGCAAAGGCAGTAATGCTGTGTGCTGACTGGTCTGCACTTCGGTTTCATGCGATGAATACGTCGTTGAATTATAATCATGTCAGAAGCCTTACAGATAGTACGCAGACTTTCGGACAATGTTTATGTCGTATTCTAATTTTACATTATAGCGACCAGTGTTAGTTTAAAGTTACAAGTGTCATCGTTTAACGGCCAATGGTATTTTAAAGTTACAAGTGGTAGCATATAGAGACAAGTGGTATACTCAAGTTACAAGGGGCATCTTATGGTGACATGCGTAACACTTCGAGTGATGGGCATGCTCAGGTGGTTACCGTTATCATTATTGTTAGATTTACTTACACACTACGAAGTTAATCAATGGAGGTCAAATTTACCTGTATCTTTAAAGTGACAATATTCGCTAAGGCTTATCAGCCTGCAACTATACGTGTTTCCGGGGAACTCATTCAGAGTGGAAAATTATTTAATGAAGAGGTTATCGATGAGAGTAAGACTTTTGTCTGGTGGCAGTGATGTACCCTGACAAAAGCTGAGGCAAGGACAGACAAAAGAAGAAATCATCTTGATGAAATCTGTTGTGCCCTTATGACTATACTTGGCACATAACCTTTTTAACAAACAACCACTTCTGTATTTACAAGGAATAAGTTTTAAATGATGGTTTAAATATAGCCGTATTAACTAACTAATGGTACTCGTCAGTGGCCCCTTGCCTTTGGAAGCCGTATTTGTGTATCTTTATGAATATTGTCAATCTTATTGCATCCTATCATTATCTGACGATCTGACAAACATCTTTAATCTTCATCATGTCACTGTATTTAACTAAGCAGTCATCTCCTCTGTAACCTTTATCTTAACCTTTGCGCGCTGAAGCTTACCCCTTTACTTGTCATTTCTTAGACAACGTCCTTGAATATTTATTTGTATCATTTGTCGGTAATAACGGGTGCATGGGCTATATATTGCGTAAACCAGTATAACAAGCAGTCATATCCATAATTTCCGTGCCTAAGTGCAATTTGGCTTACTGCCTCTTCCCTGACGCCTCCGTCTACAAAAATGGACCACTACTTAGATTTCAAATACATCCAGTGCATATTAGCACTTCAGTCAATATGCGCGAGTTTGATTGAAGTTTCTTTGCGCGAAACGGTGGGATTTAACTGATGATTACTAAGAAATATGGAAATCTGCGTATAATTGACCATAAGCCTGAATATCCTGTGTTATTAATCGAATAACCATTTAGCTACTTTACCGAGGTTCTAGACACGCTGCTTGTACATGTGACAGGCCTCGCATTCGATCTTGGCCATTGTTAGAGAGCACTGAAACAGTATGCTGAGATAGATTGCAACTTTGCACCCAACTCTCAGACATCAGCAAACACAGTTAATTATAATACAGCTGCAGGCATGAATTTGTCAAAAACATAAGCTTTTGACAAATCAATGGCATATTGCGACAAATTAAGCATCCTGTTAGGGCATACAAGGCAAAAGCATACTTTTTAATCCTTTTGTCTCCAAATTGCGATTGTGACAACAGTATAGGGCCAACTCGGTTGGTGTAGCTGCTGTGTTTTCCATACAATATTTCATCTTCATTATTCATAGCAATCTTTTCATATTTAGTATGCCTGGTTGTTGGTGTTAACTGCAAATCGATTTTAGCAAAACTCCAACATCATTGTCTTAATCATTTATGCATATTAAAGTGCAAGTAATGGGTAAAATATGAATTTTCGGGATCTTATAGAACGCGATTTTCTGATCAATAATTCGCAGTTCTTTTTTCGATCCGACGCGTAGTAAACAAGAAATAAGCAAAAACAAACAACACATTCCGGAACTTCCCGACCACACACCGAAGATGAACGAAGGCGCTGTGACGTCATATGTCACCAGAAGATCTATGTTACCACGGACGCCGTTTCTATTCGCGAACTAGCTGTCGTACTAATTTATCGCTATTTACAGAAACTCATAAGTGTTTTTGTATCCATGGTTTCTTGAAAATCTGTAAGTATACTCATCCTTACAATTCCCATATGAAAGTCGAATTAGAATTCATTAGTTATGTTTCCGTACTGATTTTGAAAACAGAATTTGCACTTGCCCGTTGACAAAATTGACATGGCCGGTAGTGATCAGTGTGGGGCGTCTCAAGTTTTATAAGGCTGTTTCACAGATAACATATAGATTTGTCTCGTCAGGCTGCAAT
This sequence comes from Urechis unicinctus, assembly GCA_034190875.2. Lineage (NCBI taxonomy): Eukaryota > Metazoa > Annelida > Polychaeta > Xenopneusta > Urechidae > Urechis > Urechis unicinctus. Next base: position 75,289,874 of record CM067350.1, on the reverse strand, counting down.
ATGTAGATGTATGCTAGCCTGACAGTAGCTTACACTTGTCCTAAACAATCCTCGGACGATGCCCAGTGCTCAGTGAGTCAGTTCTGGCCTACTGTCAAATTTGCTTCATATAACTTTACCCTTATGTCTTCCAGTCTGGATCATCATTGTGCGAATATGTGAGTCCCAGTACTGCAATAATTCGCATCTAGGGCCTCAAACGAAGCATGTCATTTCGTTTGGATGACTAAGGACTCCAGTTGGACTGCATCATCACCGACAGGCACACGAGTATCAATAAGTACATCCGTGATGACCAATGAACCAGGTGCACTTGCTGAAATGTATGACTACCCTGACAAGGAGGGGGCTGAGAGGCAGCATATGGAGAGGTTTCTTCTTTAGATGAGTCATGTAGTAAGGTATCTAAAGGTGATGATGAATGATGGTGGTGGTAGTGATGGGGTAGGGGAGGGGTGGTGATGGAGTTGATGGTGGTGGCCTAAGCATTATATTGGTGGTTGGCCGATTGATATTTGCTTGTTTACAAGTAATATCTAAGCTCTGTTTATTTTTCAGCTTTGGCTTCAGCTAAGTCAAGCTTGTAACATTTAATTTTACCTACCTGTTAACAAATGCACAAGGACATATCTATTTCTTATCATCATACTTACAAAATAAATGGTAAATATTGGGGTTAAAATTCACTTTGAACATCAAAGGTCATTTCAAACTGGTGGTTTAAGATGACGAACAAACATTGGAGTTTAAGATCCTATCGCCCAAATGGCACCACCGTGCATAGCACACAGTGGGATTTGAACTTGCCACATTTGGGAAACTAGACAAACACCCACCCTGCTAGACCACAGTTGTGGACCTATCATCTTAAACATCATTGGTTAGGTAACCGCCACAATATGACCTCTGATGTTGAAAGTGATGTTAAACAACAATATTAACCATTTTTATTTTCAAATCATCCAGCATGTGTATGGCTTTATGACTTAATTTGAATGTTAAATGGGTCTGAGGTAAGCTAAGCTGTGGCGAAACTCAAACACTGTTATATGATTCCTCTTTGTGGCTTGCTGAGAATTAATTTTGTAAATATATATGTTGGACTGGTGTATATATTTCTATTGAATAAGACATTGTTGGTATTTGTGAGCAGAATTGCATAAGCATTATTTGTATAATGTGCCCGCAAAATTTAATCATGATGATTGATGTGCAATGGCACAGGATATATAAAATATCCTGCAAAAATTATTAAACGACTGTTAACATACTGTTATTTGAGTGATAAAATATCTTTAGTACGAGATACAGGATACAGGAACAAGATGCCCTGCAGGTATGTCATGATTTTGGAATTGATGCTTCCTATCATTTTATGCATATGGTATAATAAATTAGGTGGACTGGCCTTAACTGAATTTTGTTGCTGGTTGTCATCAGCATGTAGTATCATCATAGCTGAATGTAAATAACAGAATAAGACACATAATGCTTTTTTGTCCCTTTATTATTGTAATGCTGGCAGTTTGAAACCAACATAAACTGATTCACCCTTGGGAAATCATCTCTAATTTTAAGTACAGAACAAGCTGGGAGTGGCACTCTATGATGTCTGCCTAGATTACCCCATCACCACTGTACCAACTGCCGATATGCAGTGAATCGGAATAACCTGCAATAAAAAGAGTACATGAATATTTTTCATCAGTTATCATCTGAACCAGACCATTTTTAAGTATTTTCACTCATGCTGAGTAGTAACTTTCTTCTTGTACCTCTGGATATAAGCACTATATGCTATTTCTAGTGTCGAGGGACGCAGGAACCCTGAGACAAATCCTGGGTGTGCTGTAATACAGGACGCACCCATAGATTACTTTCTCGAGAACTTGTGGATTTTCCTGGCAGCATTTACTCTCTGCTACTGTAATCATTGGCCCACATGAGCACCTAGTACAGAACATAATTACAATGAATAACTAGCTTTTCAGCAAACAAAAAATTGACATAAAACATGAATAAGAAGATGACTTGAAGCAAGACTTAAGGACAACTGTAAAGTAAAGAGAAAAATATCTGCAAAGATTGTTTGGACTGAAATGTGCCAATACCAAGTGCTGTTACCCAGTCGGCTCAAGTCCTCTTCTTTTTGAGGAGAATTTGCAGGCCTTGTCTTAGCTGGAGGTTCAAATCTGCATGCCTGTATGCCCCCCTTAGGTTCCTAGTTCCTCTTCTTGGTGAGACAAACACTCACTGCTGTAATCCAGCTCATCGCTTCCGGAGTTGTCTGTATATGAGGAAGATGAGGACATTTTGCTCCCTTGACATATATAAAAGCAAAGTATAATGGCAGTTATGCACTGTACTAGGTGAAAGTAATAAATATAAAACTAATAAGGGACAAGATAAAGTATGTATTATTGAGGTTGGTACCCCAGGTAATTCAAAGAACTAGTGTAAGGCCTTGAACTCTTTAAAGGCCTATGATATATGTAGTCATAAACATGTCACTGAACTTGGATCCTGTACAATTCACTGGAGAGGTATATTCAATTGTAACAGCTTATCCCTGATAGGTCTCGGTTCCCAAAACCAGTGCCAATATTTAAAATAAAATTGATATTTTCTGTTGTCAAGGAGAATATAAATTATTGAAATTTTATTCAATTTATAGCAAAAGCGAAATATCGAGTGAAATCCCCATTTAATGTAGTATCAGTTTTCATTTGCGATTAAATCAAATAAAAGCACAAGAAAATATATTCTCCGTAACAGGACAGGCAAATGGTGAATCAATCATTGATAACCATTAAACGGGCCTGAAATCGAGGTGCAGACCTCTGTTCCAGTACTGCCTGTATTATCGCTCGGTCCCCTTTGGTTGACGTTTTCACCCAACATAATAGAAGTTTATCACAATTTAATGTATTCTAGGCGAACAAGTACTCCATGCCACATTAAATGATGTGATTCGTTGCGGTATATGATGTACATGATGACGGTATAAAATACGATTATGCTCACACCTACCACAGTTCCCATGTAAACAAACGAGGAAATGACTGCGCTATCCGGCTGGACGGTGACATATGACGTCACAAACTCAGGAGCCGATGGCCGTCGTTTTTTGCGCATATGCCAAAACGGTCCGAAAAATCGATGGAAATATTGAAAAAAAACACACAAAACGACATCTATGGACGAAAATATTGTCGGAAACGTCTTTCACAGGCTGAAATACATCTAATTCCACTTTGATTAGGGATTCGAAAATAGACGTTACTTGCACTTTAATTACAAAACGGGTCCCTGTACCGACCTTTGAGGGACACCACTAATAACTCTTGTCCAATCTGATTCAATGCCATTTATCACGACACTCTGCCTTCTGTTACTGAGCCTTTTGTTAATCGTTATTCTTGGATAAGCCATTAAGCAGTCACAGTAGGCTCATCAAACTGAAGTTGTAGACTTTCAAATTGAGTACTTTTCAATTTCAGCAACATTTACTTCTGTCTTCAAATCAAAACACCTCATTCATTCTGCCATGTGATTGTAAGCCATCGATCTAATACTGGCGCGACATATTATTCGAGGTTATGACACAATCCTTGATATGAAGAAACAGACATATCAACTGGCAGATATACAGAAATATAGACGAGAACATAACACATACGCACTCAAAGAAAGTGCAAACCCAAGTATAGCACAAAATGAATGTACGTTTTCGCTCATGTCGCCGAACATTATTGCGACGAAAATATATGATATATGATCACAATGACATTTTATGCGTATTGTTTAAGCTTCTCGTTGTAGTTCAAATGGCGTTAATTGGTTTCAGCTGTAATAAATCATCATTTGTGGATGGTGGCTCGGTCTTGTGGCAGCCTGCTCCATAACCAATCTTCATGTACCAGTCAATACGACAATTATATATCCGGCTCGTCCTGAATATAACATCATCAATTGATCATCTTATGAGTGTAGCCTCTTTTCCTATAACTGACTATTTGCAAGCCAATATATGTGGATCGTTTAGGAGACAGGCTCCCATTGTAGTTCGGGGCATAATGTGAAGATGAAGATAACTTGATGTCAGTTTACAAGGATCGTTTAAAGGCAATACTCGTTACTGTACATTTGGTTTATAGATTCACGCGCAAGGTGTTAATGAAAATAATGAAGACCCGAATACGTATATTGTAGCCGTCAATGCATTAGCATGGGTTTTCATGCCATTATGGAACTGCCAGCCGATTGTGATTAATTATAGAGGTGCGTTAAGCTGCTTCTTACGCGTAAGTTGATGAAGCGATAAGACATGTACAAGTCTAATGACCGCCATTATAAGCATTCGATACACGCAGCATAGGGATAAATGTTCTTCTGCTCTCCATCTCTCATTCTCTCTCTCACTCATTCTCTTCCATTCTTTCTCTCTCTCTCGCTCGCTCGTTATTACTCTCTTTCACTCTCTCTCTCTCTCTCTTTCTCTTCATCTCTCCATCTCTCTCTATCTCTCTCTCACTCTCTCTATCTCTCTCTCCCTCTCTCTCTCCCTCTCTTTCTCTCTCTCTCTCTCTCTCTCACTCACTCACTCATTCGTATGTGCTAAATCTGCTGAGGAACATGGTTGGCATGCCTCGTGCGATATATAATTGTCCTCATGTCATATAGTTAGATTCAGGTGTCTTTGTAGTCTGGTTTATGTACCTCATCAACGACTAACGTTCTGTATAACAACGAATGTTATTACCACTTAATATTGTGCACTGCGTACTGGGAATCGTATTTGCGAATTGTACAGAAATGTACTCAAGAGTTCCTACGCCAAGTTAGAGGTCATCAGTCAAACCATCCTTCAAAATGATCTACTTCTTCGGCATATAGATGATCAATGGACAATCGTGTGGATTCACATCGAGTCAATGTAAAGTCGAAGACATATACAAAAAGGGACAGAACAACACCGATTGTTTCACATCAAATATATATTAATATATATATTATATATTATAAATATATATATATATATATATATAAAGATATATTTATATGGATATATAAACATATATGTATATTAATATCAATATACATATGTATATATAAATATTTATATAGATATATTTATACGAATACCTGTAAACATATTACACATGTATAAATGTACATATATCAATAAATACATATATTTACGTAAAAAAATATACATTCCATATAATATATATATGTATATATATACATGCATGAATATATATAACTATAAACATACTTATATACATATATATATATATATATATGTATACATATTTAAATATATATATATATATTTAAATATTTATATATATGTATATATATATATATATAATAATTACCAAAATTCATGATTAAATATGTATATATATAGCTAAATATATACATATATATATATGTATACTAATATATACAAACATTTATATTTTTAAATATGTATATATAAATATTTATATATATAAATATATATATATATATTTATACATGTGTATATATAAATATTGATATCAATGAGTGGATATGAAAACCGTATACATATATAAATGTATATATGCATATATTTATGAACACATACATATATAAATATGTATAAATATATACTTACGTGTTAATATGTACATGCATATTTATACGTATATGTAGATATACATATATATGAGTGTAAAAACATTAATATGTATATATATATATGTATGTATGTAAATATATGCATAAATATATGAATATATATCAATATATATAAATATCCATATTTATACAAATGCCTGTATACATATTACACATACAGAGATGCACATATATCCATAAATGCGCATAACTATATATAAATATGAAATATCTATGTAATATATATATCTATATATGTTTATATATACATGCATGAATATATATAAATATAAATATACATATATATATATATAACTTTATATTTATATATATATATATATATATATATGTATGTTTATGTACATACATATATGTATATACATAAATATATTTGTATGTATATACATATATATATTTATACATTCGTATATATATATTCATATATGTATATATATGCATGGATTATTAACAATATATATGCATAAATATATATATATATCTAAACATATACATATATATATATGTATCTCTCATTGCATACATATGTATATTGAGATTTATATATATATATAAATATGGATATATATATATATATATATATATATATATATATATATATATACATATTAATCTATTAACATATATATAAACATATATGTGTTTAGGCATATTAATATATATATTGAGATGTAAGGAATTCTATTTATTCACATTTATGTTATGAAATTGTTTTCTGTTCTTGTGAACGCCTTAGCAGCCACATACATCTCAGAAGGTGTATAGTAATATGGTTCCTTAATTTTCAAATGCTTTGATGATGTACGGTATTATGTTTTTTATTTTGATAACTGTCATCACCAGCAATATATTAACAAATCATGCGCTTGTGATCAATTAATTCGCTCTAGTTGTTGAATAAAAGTCCCAAAACAGCATTTACAAACCAGGCGCCTTATTGCTACGAGGGATATGGATAGATGTAGATTTTGCACATTTCATAATAAGCTTTTGATTGGGTGGGGTTAGATATAAAGGGGAACTATTTGTATTACGCCTGATATACGACAATCGTAGGGTGTTGTGGTGAGTTTGGGCCAGGCAATATCCTTACAAGCAATGTCAAGATGAAAGAATAAACATCGCGACTTTTTCATATCCTCGTTGTGGCATTTAAGAATACTTCTGTTTGCCAGAACAAGGAACGATAGTTTAACAATGATTTGACCTGTCTCATTACGTTATCATTTCACCTCGTGTTAAATGATGCACATCGTATTAACAGCAAACCTGAGTGGACATGTGACTTTACTCAGCATCCTCGAGATCGATGTGCAACCTTGCCATGCTCCATGCTTTGATTTCGGGACTAAGTGAATTAAATCTGGCATTTCTCATCATTTTTGAATAATTGCAGAGCAAGAATGGGCATTTGTCGCTACTTCCCGCGTTGTTCATTTCAATTATTCTCTCTAGGCTACAGTAATTGACCACTCAGCCTGGGTTTAAGCAAATAATTTGATATAGTGAGTTGAGCCCAGTCCCCTGTGGAATGCTTTTATTGTCTGTAGGATGAAAGTACAACTGTTCGGCACCATATGGCTAGCTCATACTCTATGTCCGCATAGTTAGGCCAGCTAAGTAAATCTTTGTTTCAATTTTATGCTATCAGATAAGCAAGTGTGATTTTGATCATTCATAGAATAACCAATATACGTGTATAGAGGGATTCGACCTTGACGTACTTGAACGACTGAAAACAAATATTCGATTGAAAAAGCATTAACACCCTTCAATGCACGCACGCGTGAATTCCATGCGCATAATCAAAGTTAATGTGTTTAACTCAAGCAAAACAGCAAACATCAATCGGGGACTAATGTTTACATACATACATACATACATACATACATACATACATACATACATACATACATACATACATACATACATACATACATACATACATACATACATACATACATACATACATACACATACATACATACACATACATACATACATACACATACATACATACATATACATACATATACATACATACATACATACATACATACATACATACATACATACATACATACATACATACATACATACATACATACATACATACATACATACATACATACACATACATACATACATACATACATACACATACATACATACATACATACATACATACATACATACATACATACATACATACACATACATACATACATACATACATACAAACATGCATATATACAGTAGACGCGGTATTTAGCAAGGCAAGCGACGATATTTGTTCACGTTCAATAAATCAAAGAAATAACAAATCTTTAATGTAGCTGAGATTAAATCACAATAAATCGACCGCAATTAACCATCTGTATAACTCGTGCAAACGTTCGCATCCTGATACCAATTTGCTAACCGTATCTCCCCGTTTGATATCAAGTACAAAAGTCACGGAAATTTTTCATCATGGCGTAGAGAAATTGAACGCTACGGTTTGCTTAGCAATATATTGGAGACAAGGGCAGCAGGAAACTGCTGCGGATGCGGCTCTGGTCTGCATTGTAACATAGGTGCGGTCAGCCAAGAGTAACTCGTGATTCGTGGCGTAAGTATACCTGAAATTAGGAATTACCATTGCTGTCATATGCTCCATTAGATAAACCTTATACAGCCCACCAAATACTCGACGCTTACTGCTGATGGTGTCGACAGATAGAAAGCCATATTGAGGCTGCACTTACCGTTAATGGTGACGGAACTATCCGCTCAATCATGCATAAGCTATGTTCATTGATAAACATTCTGTTGTATATAGGCTAAAACAAAAGCTATGTGGGTGTGTCCATTCGCTAACACTCATATGAGAAACGAGCTTAACTAAATAACCTGTAAATTGTGCAATTACTCGTAGCATATATTGCAAATATATGTTTGATATATGTGAAGCTATGCTAAACTATGCTTCATGACATAGTTATAGCTATGATTTTCTGCATGTCTAACATCGCACTCACCACTGTGCATCAACTCACTTTTCAGAAGTATTGAGATTATTGTCAGGCAACATTATTCTCTTGATATTAATCAAATGAAGGGTGAAGTTGGCAGTAGGGCTTATTCCGCTCGACTCCTACAGCTGTGTACACTTTCGAGGACGTGAGACATTAGACCTCCAAATGCCTACTGGCTGCATGAGCTCTGCTAGCATTCCCAATACACATGTCGAGTTGTTTATGTATGGCAACATATTTAGACAATTATCCTCTATTTCCTTTCACGTATGTAAGCGCATACCATTAACTTATTGATGCTTAAATGTTTACGCTGATTTCGTGTCGGTTGCATGGCGTCGTCGTTCAAATAATTTGGTAGAAAAAGAAGTTCAACATTTATTATAGCACGCAGGTTTGTTTCTTTTAGATTTCTTCTTTCATTTACCCACACAATCGCATTATGACATGCATCATTCAGATATGTTGTGTCTGCATAAAATGCAAAAACCAACGATTTAGATATAATGTATCGATAACTCGATGATGCGATGCTGTCAAAGAAACATGTTATAGCGCAAGACATTATTTCTCAAACAGGAAAATTGTCTGCACATTTAGGGATTAGGAAGTTGATAGACGTGCTTACCATAACCGATAGCTTGTGCGCAGCTCCATATAGGCTTTTCTCGCAAAACATCGCTTAATAGCCAGCGTTTTCTATTTCTCATTACTTATTTTGTATTTACCGCAATGTGTAAAATTCAACTGTTATTCGGATGATCATCATGACTTCCAAGAATTGAACAGTTTGAGCGTCATACATAGGGGCGTTTTTATGAAAATGACCAGTATTACATAACTCAAACCGTGCTGCGAACAGCATTTTTCTTCAATACAATATTTAACACATTTCGCCAAGTTCATCAATTGATAAATAGAATTCTTGATTTCACGTTGGTTATCTTCTTAATAATCAGTCCAAATTAGCCCAAAAATTTCCTCTTAAATAACATCGTTAATTACCGTCCAATGAAATCCCTTCCGCTACGGAATGCACTAATGTTCAAGCGGAAGTGAAATTGGTGGTTATAGTCATAACGATACAGCCATTGACTAGGGAATGTTCTGTTATCATAGAGGTTGTAAAACTGATTTGTAATCTGATGATCGTATGGTAATTATGCTTTAACCAACGGAAGCTTTTGGCAAAGTTCATCAATCGGTAAATTGAATTCTCGTTATTTACTGGGAATAGCGGATTGCATAATATCATGGAAGATATGTCCTCATCCCGTTTGGATTTGATTACTTACATAGTGAACAGCAGGAATAGATCACAAGCTGAAAACTAGCAATACACTTTATTTGTTTCCATTCTGCGACATTGATAGCCCATCAAGGACGATGTGCCAATGGAATGTGTAAATATCACTGATGAAATATTTAGTCACAGTGAAACAGACTTTGAAGGAGATAAATTTTCCAATTACCTACCTTCTGCGGTGGATTTGCGAGCAATCTCTACGTATGAGTATGCCCAGTTAAGTATTCGGTGGACGCGCCTTATGAGGTTGTTCTATATATTCGTTACTTCCGATAATCATGATGAACGAATGTCTCGCCTGATAATAAAAGGCTTTTCTGAAGCCATATCTACTCATTTGACGAGTCATAATGCAACATTCAGCCTACTATCCGTGCATTCTTCTAGTCAACAGTCAAGGTTTGGATTGGTAAAGACAGCTATGAACACTACAGATGAAGTATTGTCAACATTAAGAGCCGCCATAGCTATAAAAATAATCCCGTTTACTGTTGAAAGACATAAAGTTTGAAAAAATTCACGCAGACATTAGACAAAAATGAAACTAGCTAAAACCCTTCCTGGAATTAGTTAACTTAACAATCGAAAACTGCATGCACTATTACCGTAAAAACTTCACTGAGCTTTACAAACATACATCCAAATGCTGATGTCTCTAGGAAATTACTTTGCCGTGGCATCAGTGAGCTTTTCATGTATTGTACGAACATTAGACTCTACTGCTACCTTGAAGCGCGGCATCAGGAGCAGAACACATGTAGTTGTCGCCATGGTTTGAAGATACTTGGATATACCTGCTGGCTCCATATATGCAGGAAATCATGACCTCCATTTTCATTTGCGACATTATTGGGACTTGATTGATTTTTCCTCGCGTATAAACGGTTCTGTGTATGGGAGGCATAATGGTTAGTTTGCAAGGTCAAGTCGAAACACGAAGTCGAGATCGATTCATCTCCGTAATTTAAAGCAAGACACCCAGCCGCTGTAGAAAACTATTCAAAAAGTTTGCTTATATCGCTTAGTCGTTCGTCACATACGCTACTTGTTATGTACATTATAATGCTGAATCAAAAGCATCCATATTAATTAAAAGATCAGGATCACGAAGAATAAGTTGTGTGGATCAAGTTACGAAATCCTATTTCAGTGAGTAGTGTTTCTTTCAATGTTCGATTACATCAATTGTATTCCCATTTGTGTTCTTGGTTATGTATATCTATTGTTTCAGATAAATTTTAATTTTAGAACTCACTTTCAATGCTTTTTTTAGATTTTATCCAGGACACAGTTTTGTCAGTGTTTCTGTGCTTCATCCTTGCCGAATTTGCCGTCCGTTTAACTGGACCTATTGCCAGTCATAACAGCCCCAAAGGGATAATCACCCCACCTAATCCCGTACTCGCCACTCTTATTTCCGATACTGATATGTGAAGTCCTGAGACCATAATATTCATGTATGAGTTCAACCGTACTTTATTATTGCCATGGGACATGCATGGATATGAAACTAATTTACCAGATAAAGACCATCAACTAATTGACAATAGAGCTGTTATTGACAAGAAAGCGGTCCGAAATAGCGCATTTCGTTATGTCAGACTAGTGTTATGACCAACCAAATACCCTGCAGACGTCTCTCTACGTGTCACCACCCGATGTGGCTAATAATTGGTACCAAGTGGACCATGGGCGCTGTGGAAGCATCACGATCATAATTATAAAACGCTGTCGCCGCAATTCTTTTAACTGAGAGTGAAATCGAAAACTAATATTTTATCCCCTCTTAGAGGTGCATTTTGATGACTTTTGTCACGTCAGAGTTTTATATTGCTTCCTATTTTGTCTAGTTACTAAAATGACAAGTATTAGGAAAACCAAAACATAGATTATCATCCGAATGGCCTCTGAGTGGTCAATTAAGTACGCATACGAAATTTCATCATGCTGTGGTACAATCACTCTAACGTGGTACGTTTTCAGCTTCAGGCGTCCGGCGGTGCCTACCTCGTGCCAAATGTAGGTCATGGTATATATATATATATATATATATATATATATATATATATATATATATATATATATATATCATGGTATATATATATATATATATATATAGTTAACTGATTGCAACATTATGCATAATGTATAAAGATTGATGTCGAGTTTCAAAACCTCCTTGTATAATGATAGAATGAGCGCAGTATATTATTACCTCACCTCAGTATTTGCTGTTTTTTAATCGGATAAATTACCAAATCAAACATACAAACACTGTGAATGTACTCCATAGCCTAGACAGCTAGCAATTCTATCTTGTCAGCAGAGGTGATTGCATCGATTCAATCAAGGTTATCTTTGCTTTAAACTCGGTACATGCAATACAAAGAAGGATCCGTTGAAGCAATTTTCCTAACACTCGTCCATCCGACATCTTATGGTCGCTATCAGCAGTTATTGGATCTCCCTTGATCACGTCAATCTAGCATTCTTATCTGGCTTATGCTTTCTTGCACAATCCTCTCAGAGATCCCGTATGTACTGGTTAGTGTAAAATACGCAGCAGTAACCAGTGATTTATGAACGAGAATATCAGTCTGCAGACAGATTGTGGCTCAGTATCTGGAAGCGTCATTGGCATCTTATTATCTTTCTGTATGTAGTGTCATTCAAACACCAAGCAAGCAAATATACAGGTATGAAAAAGGATTAGAGTAAATATTTCATTTCACATTTGTTCGAATGTGCACGCATGACGTCCGTGGGTATGATCACATATATTGAGCTTAATTGACTCAGAGATCGATAAGCGAACAATGTCTGGGTAGATCATTGAAGCATTATTGAATGATATTTTGCAAATAATGATTATAATTGGTTCGTCGAGAAAATAGATTGAACCCATTTCTATGGGACCCTTGCATATCCAAACTAATTTGGCTCCCAGTTTTATGTGCCCATTCAGAAATTGGCTGTTTTTCTACCTCTTCTGCTTTCGCTTGTGAGGGAGAGCAACCTCTAGCCCAAACACCATCCTCTATAACCCTTCACTATTACCACTTCTCTTCGGTCACTCTTTTACTCAAAGCGCGTGATCTCATACTGCGGCGATTTGCATAACGCTCCTTATTAATTAATAAAGCTAACGGATTCCATTAGCAGGTTGCTTAGCCTGATTTTCGTTAGCATGTTGGGTTAACCGATCCAATCCTGTTAGCATTTAGCGTTCCACAAGCTGATCCTGTTAGAATGACGCGTTCCACAAGCTGATCCTGTTAGAATGACGCGTTCCACAAGCTGATCCTGTTAGAATGAAGCGTTCCACAAGCTGATCCTGTTAGAATGACGCACTCCACAACCTGATCCTGTTAGAATGACGCGTTCCACAACCTGATCCTGTTAGAATGACGCGTTCCACAACCTGATCCAGTTCCAAAACTTGGACCGTGCTAGCAGCACTGATGTATATTACGTATATTTGACGCGGTGCTTTACGCGCTCAGACAGCTAGATGTTAGTTCACGGAGCATCCCATAACGGCGTGTAATGAAAACGAGCTTCTTACAAAATGTGCCCCACCGAGGTCCTATCTATTGTTTACTTCCATCCCGGTAATTCTGGAACGTAACTAATGAATATTTCCCGTAGATTCGATGATATGTCGTCAATATCCATTTCATAACATTTCTTCAAGTATCATTTAAACTTTTTTTAATGAGTTATATGAAATCTAGCTCATTGTATTTCAGTTTGCACACAGCAGCTTGTCATTTGTGGCCCTTGGTATTGAACGAGCGCTGCGATTCATCCCGAGCTAGCAATCCGATCATGGATAGTGTAACAGGTTGTAATGGGTTTCCCGCATTTGTAGATTCTATTCTTCATATACCGTCGTGACTGGTATAGATTTACACTCCCGTGATGATGATCATTTACTAAGAGCTGCAATCATCGCTGTACAACTGACGCTCACATGATGGAAATCATCGTTACAGCCGTGACGCTCACATGATGAAACTTAATTAACTTGCGATGTCCTTTTTAATTGGATATATCTGTTTTATGCTTACTGCCCAATGAGATGAGACAACGACAAAAATAAGCTATGGTAATTATCACTTCGCATCCATACCATAAAAGTTGTGAAAGGCACATTAGGTATCAATAATGGAAGGGGGCGTTTTACCAAATTAACTTAAGTCTGGCAAAAATTCTACGGTCAGCATTTTAGTAAGATAGACTAACTCACAATTAGCACGGCTAGTCCACCATGTCGGCTCAGACCATTTCGTGATTTGTAGTGTCGATGAGCGCTGCAATTTTAATTTCATGTATTTCGTTATTACTATTCACGAGAGTATACTGTTGTGCATATCACCGACATCGTGTCAGCGATATATATATATATATATATATATATATATATATATATATATATATATATATATATATATATATATATATATATATATATATATATATATATATATATATATATATATATATATATATATATATATAGCAATGTATATATATGAACTACCTTTATCAGCAATGTGGATGAACTACCTCTAACTGTTCACGGTCGGTTCTGAATAAATCATTGGCGGTTTTGAACCAAGGAATTATTTTCTCCAAAAATTTTGCTCAATTTGCGTACAAATATGTGGAAGTTTTTGAAACGATGGTAACCGGGAATGATTATTCATCAGTAAAGCTAAGCCATCATTTGCACGAGCTCCGCGTCATTATCAATGGATTAATGACGTGTTCTAGTGCCAGAATAACATGGCAAAAGCCAATTGACGCAAATGCGATTGGTGACATAAATGCTTCTTGTTAAGGTTAGGGTTAGGGTTATTTGTTCGAACGAAGGTAGTTAAGAATTGAGATGGAACCTAAGGGCTAGAGCATTGCTAATTGCTTTGGTCCCTTGTTTCTCGTGTTGTTTTACTTAAGATCAATATATCCTGTTTTGATGCTCGCTTGATATTTGATATCTACATCATGTATGTTACAGACTGCTCATTCAGTTATTAAATAGGTTTATGCTATTATTTATCTCCAACAATGCTATAGCAGTTTCGTTCGTCATGACTTTGCTTTATCGCTTAATTCCGTAGGGCGAGTAAAATATTTATGTTAGCTTGACCAGCGCTATAACCACACCAAGCATGTAATCATCACATGAATTCTTAATAATGAAACGAATTGCCTGTCGCTTTGCAGCTGACGGAAGACTGGTAACATTAATCAAGAATGGCTGCAATTACAGGACGCAATGGCTGTAACACCATAGATTTATAAGTTGTACAACGATTATTAGCCTCGCTGATCGCGATTTATGATCACTTTTTTCCAATTAACCATTATAGCCCTGTGCATTAAACAAGGCGTCCTTGTCCAGCGGAAAACGGGTCGCATACAATTATACACCAATCTTATATCCACAGCAGCCAAATAGAACTAACATGAATAAAAATGATATAACCATTCATGCAGTGAATGTCATCATCGAACAACACGATAGGATAAGTATAAGGTTCAACGGACTGGTATACACGAATGTGGCGTGTGGTTCTATAACGGCGGGCTATATACGACTAGATACAAACAATAACATCAGCAACGACAACGGGAACTGCAATGTACATGGGAGCAATTGCTAACAATGCTTATGATTTGCATCTCATTTGCAACAACAATCAGATATAACAGATGTTGGATGTTGTTTTTCGTAGTCTTTATTTGGCAACTCCTAGGCAGGAAACTACCTCTAGAGAACACCTTCAAATAAGACCGTAGCAAGATATGATATGCTTTATCGAATTGATGAGAGTAGCACATTTACACGTATAAATTGGATAATGATATGCTGGTCAGCAACTGCACATCCGGCACATATCCATTTGGACCAATATTTATATTGCTCGATGCGTATATGTTATTTTAGAGCAGCTGTGCAAATAGCATTGGCTTGTTTGTAGTATTTGCCCTTTGAGAAGCAAGTATTTATTTGTTAAACATTTTTTCTAACGTGATTGATTAAAGTTTAGAACACCA
Organism: Urechis unicinctus; assembly: GCA_034190875.2. NCBI lineage: Eukaryota > Metazoa > Annelida > Polychaeta > Xenopneusta > Urechidae > Urechis > Urechis unicinctus. The sequence goes on along the minus strand of CM067350.1, from coordinate 75,273,824 downwards.
AAATGAAATATACATTCATAATCTCGATTGTACATGTGCATGCATAATCACACTTAACCCTTGCATCAAGATGATGGACAGTGCAGAATATTGTCCCTCACTCAACAATAGAGTCGGGAACCCATTATCTTGTGCTGCGCCAATCACGGTTATGTCCATCATCATATCCCGATTGTAGAGTAGAAAGCTGCTCAAAAATGGTGTTCCTCGCCAAAAACGGGCCGAGTCGCATTGGAACGTGCCGCTTACTGCTTAAATGCTTTTCACTCGATATAATGTATAAGTTTTGTTCTACCAAATCTAACTAAAGCACCACAACTAAGAGTGTATACGGGTTAATCGCGGTTTGTTATAAGTGCATTGTACGCAAACGAGTATGCCAATATCGTTTCGTACATGACATCGTTGCTCCTTTAGCCGGTGACCCATGCGACAACAAATCATAAGGTAGCAGTTGGATATGATGTTTTTGATGACGCAGCCATTAAGTAGGTTCTTAGCAACTACGGACCACCATAAACGGATGTTCGAGAATGACGCAGCGCTTAATGATTGATCAACAAGGAGCAAACTTCATTCGAATTTGATGCGACATCACCAGCCTTGGAGGACAGAAATACCGTAAAGGTATGCGACTCTACTTCTATTTGCCGTGGATGAAAGTTATGTAGCATTTTAAATGAGACAGTAAGCTGTGTGTTACAACATAACTTATAGCACTCAGAAGACCAATGCCAGGGTGCATCAAGGGAAGCTATTGTTCTGAAAAGGTTTACAATTCATAAGGATATCACTACGTGGCGGTTGCAACATTTGGCTGTGTGAAGGGATAAAAGGCATAAAATGATCGTTGACACAATTTGTTCTACGTCTTTCTTTGAGCCACTTTCACAGATGACTATACTCTAAAATCGCTATTGGCTTATATTATTGCAGACTAGAAGATTGTCAATTCGTGGCTAGTCATAATGATGTTCTCTGGGCCACGTCCCGACCTGTAATGGCACTTACCAGATATTGAGAACAGTCGTACTTGCTATCAAGAGCAGGAGATTGGCGTATAAACACTCCTTGTAACATGGTATAAGGTCCTGGCGTTGGCCATCTACCTACAATACCGGGCATATTGATATTCAGGATGTACGAAATGCACAGCAACGTTCTAACGATAGCACCAAGGTCAGTTTGCTATTATGTCGTAAAATAGAATGCTATTTGGCAGCACTTTCAGTACCATGTCACTGACGCATTCCTTTCAGATGTTTTTATGTCCTAGTGCGATGCAAATGTGAATAGAGATAACCAAGCTCGCCTTTTTACCGAGACGATCGACAGTACGTGGTAAATAATGGCTGCAAAATGGGAAAAGCCTGTCCCCTGCTAATTACCAGTGTCTGGTAACCATTATCTATAGTCGGTCAATTGATTGAATTATCCACGTTTCAGCGATTAGCCATGCTGAGTAGAGAGTATAATTAATAAAAATAGGAATGATATCATTCGACATTTAAAAAGTACAGATGACATCGATACCGCCTACACAGATTGTCAATGCGATTATGGTACAAACAATAATTACATATGTCAATTAACCGACTACTAGATCAAATAATTGCCAGCGTGTGCATTCTGTTATTTACCATAACATACTGCGCTCGTTTCATGAATTTTATGCGATAAAGAGACAAGGTTATGCCTGCGCTTGAAGTATTTCTGTTCATGATAGCGGCATCTACAATATGACACGGCCATTACAGCGTCTAATGCAGTGCTGAGGTCTGTTAACTTCAGGTTATAAGGTAGATTGGTCGCCATTGATGACGGTCGTGATTGCACTTCCAGCTGCATGAAATATTAAGCACTGCTGTGAGCTGCTTAGGCAATAACTGTTTCCATGCATAGCATTTCAAAGACTTATGATGAATCAATGGGATCAATAACGCGCTACAGCTTTGCATACAAAGGCTAACAATATTGCAGCCAATTTACATTGCCGAGTGACTCAATCAATATACTATCCCATTACACATAAACATGTTTTTTTGGCCTTGTGCATAACATAAACTGCATTGTTGGCGACCATACGTCTCCAATGTCTCACATGTTAAACTCGCATAGGTTGTGTTATTAGAGCTCTCTGTGTTACACATTCCTATTCACTCTGGAATAGGCCTCGATATCTATAGCAAATATTGACAACTATGCGGGGGTCTAGAACGGCTACAAACGGCCTATCTAAAACATTCTCATCTACAATAACATTGTTCAGCAATTACGTTGCATTGACTTCCTACAGTCGACTACATTGAATGCCAGTATATGATTTGCAACATAGAATTAACAGAGCTCAGGCATTGGAAAAACAACAACAACAATAAAAATGAAAATGATATATGAGATGCAGCACCTTCCGTTATAATGCGCAAGAGGAGAGAGGCCATAAAAACGTGTTTGTTTTTTAGGGAAATAAAATCTATGAAACTCTTTAAGCAATTCAAGTATTGGTTTTCTGCAAGTGCAGTGTTATACAGTCATTTAGGCTGAGAACGACTCTCATACGCATTACGCAATCGTTAGTGATTATTACATTCAATATTATGCAGAACGTAGGCAGTTGAGTTGCTATATACGACAGCATAAAAGACGCCGAACAACGAGCTCTATCTAGCATTACTGAAGGCGAGAAGTTATGGCTACTTGTTATTCGCAAGAGCGGATTACATTCATCGCAGTTCAAATTACGAAATTAATGTACCACTGAGAGAGCCCCTAGGGGGTGGTGCAGGGGAGGGGGACCGCTAAATACAACGTTAATATCGCATGTTACTCCAAGCAACGAACAGTGTTGAAATGTTCAGCCCATTACTCTACCACTAACAATAGCCTGCACAATGTTGAAATGTTCGGTCAATCAGTCTACTGCTTTATTCGGCCCATAAGACTACCATTTACTTCAGCAATACAGCACATTAGTCTACCACTAATATTAGCATAAGCAGTGCTGATATGTCCGGTTCATTAGTCTACCACCATCATAAGCATTAATGCGTTAGGATGCCCATAATACTACCATTTACATCCGCATGAACAGTGTTGAAATGTGCAGCCCATCAGTCTTCTGTTTACATTATCATGCCGGCACGGAAGTTCTATCGTCACGGAAATATCAAGACAGCAGCGATTCTGGATTCTAAATCGATGCTGAAGCACCTTTCGATGCAAGTTTTTATATCGTTTCTGTATTTATACACTTACATTGTATTCAAATCTAACAACTCTGGTAAATATCGAATTGTCACTGTCACCTTTCCCCAACTTGTTAAAGACCTGCCACTTGCCGTTTACAAAAGTAAGCAGTTTTGACCCGTAGAGTGTAAATCAAAAACGAAACATGCTTTGTGAAGCTCCCTTTTGCTGAATGAGAATGGAGATCCTATCAAAGCATCTAGAGGCAAGATGTATGCACTTAAAGGCGCTTGCTAAGTTCATATATAAAGTAAGTAGCTTCTGCGTACTAACCAAACGACATCCGTTGCTTACCTCGCATATTCAATGAAGTATTGTTTGCCTCGCGTATGACCCAAATAAATGGAACGATTTTGTCGGATAGCATGACCATTGGTGAGCTTAATGTGATACCGTTGCAGTAAATAATAAGACTAAAAGTATTTATTCGATATCTTTGAGCAACCTCAACAAACGAGTCTTCTATGTTACAAACGATCTGTTGTATTGTCAAGCACGCTATTATCTGATCAATATCAAACTTTATATCGACGCGATTTAATTAATAACTTTAGAATACACCTAATTATCATTAAAATAACTTGGTATTGTCGTAAAACATTTCGAACCGCCGATATTTTCGATAGGATTATTACGTTGACATCGTGCATTTGGCATGGTTTACAACAGTTATCGGTTTAACGCATATGCAGGTCGCCACGGAAAAGCTACTTCAGACGAACATAAGGTCTGCAGCTTTATTTCGCTTCCATTTACAACACAAGGGGTTTATCAAATGTTACATAATGGTGGTTTACTTTGCCCTTCAAAATAAGTACATGGTTTTAGAGTTTTTTAGAACTAATATATGTTTTGGGGTGGCTGGCTGAAGCTTGTTTTAGCTTCACGTTCCAGGGTAGGCTATTGGGTTTTTATCCTATATTTTCCATCTGCTTTTAAGACCGGCTGTTCTTAGGATCTGGCAAAGAGCGTCATGAGTTTCTTTTTCCATAGTTGACCTTGATAGATGTGGACGAAATATATGACAGCAATGTTTGCCTATCATGACCTATACAACAACAACAATATACAATCATTTGATCAGACTTGTCTTGCCCTTTAGTCGAAAACGTGTCCTGATCATGGTATCCTGGAATCGTCGCTAAATACGTCAGCACGTTGTTTTGACTAAAACCGTTCGCACCACTTTAATTATGAATTTTGTGCTTAACTGTGCGAACAAATGTAAGGGAAGATATGGTTAGAAGGTTTATTATGATGCAATAGTTAGCGTTTGTGCATAAATTCTTATTGAAACAGCTTATTATAGCAAATGCACAATGCGTTATTACTTTTTGGGACTAATACAGTAACTAATTAAATAACTATGCCAATCGAACCGGTTGTTATATAAACATTGATTAATTTGCAGCCACAACACATTCAGCAATTTTTCTTCATCAAGGTCTAGAAACTATTTTTAACAATTTGTAGATATGCTTCTCTCTATGTTATCACTTCTATCAAGTAATAAACCCGCTGCTTCTTTCGGAATACTTACTTACTCTTCCAGGCAATCGACAGAGGATTTTTTTGCATTGGATATCTCTCTCGATATAAAAATATGCCCGAGCAAATATAAAGCGAAGAAGTTGGGTGCGTATAACTGCCATCTGCATCGGGCTGCGCTACTTAACCCCACAATGCAATGTTCACACGGGACACATATCGCTCAGCTATTTGAATCTCGCCATAATCAAATGGTTTATTGTTTTCGTTTATTGGTTTCTTTCTTATCTACAGACAACAGTAGTAAGCCGATTTACCCCTTCTATGTGCCACAATAATCCGTTTCGTCCGTTCGGGCTGACAGCCGCAATCTCTGTTGTACAAGTTGTTGCTGCTTTCGTAGAACCATTTTCCCGAGCAATTGTAGAACCACGCTAACAATAGTAACTACTGCATACTTACAATTGGTGTTATCCCCAAACTGCTTGTCATCCATGTTGGTGTTGTTGTCAATGTTTATATTGTTTTTTTATTAAAAGGCAGGATGGATTAGAGCCTCATCTTTATAAGCCAAGTACAGGTGGTCAAATCTTCGACCTTTGAAACGCTCTGATAATCGATATGGTTCGTGTGAGCATCTGCTGCCAAATGATCTGTGTTAGGTATTGAGCCGCTATTGTTAGATCCATCCATATCTATCGCTGCAGCTTACGATGACAAAGAAACCATTTTCTATATTTGACACCAACTTTATGCATTGGTCATATGGCAAATAGGTTGCAGAACACCGATTTAATATAGTGTTGGAACTTTTATGTTTGTACCGGTTTTACATTGCTTTTAATGGCACAACCGCCTTGGGTCTGCTCATAAGCCGCAAGCTTTTGAGTTATCCGCATTTCAAAAGGGGTCATTTATAGAACTAAGCAAACATGTGCGTTTTATGCTTGTATTACCAGCTATGGCATATATGTCTTGCAGAGCATCACATCACCAGTATTACTATAACATCTGGGGCTATATATGAATACTTTCTCAGAACAACATGTCTACATCGCTTCACTACGTAATATAGGTATCAACCATCATTTTGAAGGGACTGCGTGAGCACTCGAAGTTATTTTGATATGTTGAGTGATATTAGTACTTAAACGCAACATGTGGTACTCCATTATGACAAACGTGTCGGCTTCGTGTGCCGACAAGGCTCTATTGGGTTCCACAATGTGCCGTTTATGTATGATAAACCGCCATGCGATTACTCACGCAGTCAATTCAGTCCCCTAAGAACGACGGTTGATACCAATCCATACAAATCCATTACGATCAGGATGAGACATTTCTAGAGATGCTGGTTGACAATCAATCTATTACAGCTCAATTCCTTGTTTATTCTCTGTATTGGTGGTGTTTGCATATTCGAACGAAGGTGCCTCGTGTTCAGATACTCGCGTTACGTTAGATAAGGAGACACATTGCGCAAGAATACATCGCCATCGACAGCACTCAACTGTGACTGTGACATAATCATTTGCATTTATGACGCCCAAATGGAACACCGCTCAGTACGCGAGTTCTTATTAAGACTGTTGGCTCGTGAAAGATTTGTATTGAACGTTTTGTGTCCAATTGATTAATTTCTCTGCATTTAGGCTTGGCCTAAAGCTGAATGAGATCTTATCTAAAGAGCCTATCTAGAATCAGAACTTACTACCGAGCTAATCATTTAACAAACACGATTGCCTGAATTATCGACTATTATGGTCAGAAACCAACCGGTTCCATAAATTATAGATAATTAGTCGCAATTATGGCTTAATGTTAGATTGAGGTTATAAAAAACTCATTAAGTACTTTAGGGGTATCATGCGATATCCGGAATGGCTAACATAGGCCTGTCTGCTAACGGTGGAAACTTATAAATGAAGATGTTTTGATCGAGTTATTACTCATGTCATGTAGATGGCTTGGATCGTTTGCATGGTTGTATAATCCTTCGATGCATAACTAAAAGACTGTGCTATGGACTGCAAATGAGTCCTAACATCACCATTGCTTTACCAACATATTTCTTATTATGGAACAGCGCCCATCGACAGATGTTATTATTTAAGCCGAGGCTATTCAAATAAATCAGTTATTAAATATACAAACATTCCATACAATGGTTTTCTGATTACCCGCTGATGTACATTGTACAACATGGTGCGTGGTAGGTGCACCGATCAAACGGTCGTGTTTTTTGAATGCATGCATACATGCTCCATCCATACATGTTATATAAGTGATGTTGCACTTGGTTCATTAAAACACAAATTATTTATCACGACGTCACATGACTTTATATGCCCGTCATAGTCCAACTCAGTAAGGAGGAATATGCTCCCTTAGCAGGCTCACCGTGAATCACCAAAAGGACGGACATCTTTATTCAGACCTTCCATATTACATGAAAGTAAAGCAATTTTAACGAATTAAGTTTCAAACAATAATTAAAGATAACTGATACAACAAACACTGTCATCCATGCGAGCATCATACCTATCGAAAAGACACGGGCGTAGTGTTTGCAGGATTCGAGATATCATTTTAATCTACCAATAGTCGGCTCATTTAGGATCGAGCTGTAAAGCGGATGTTAAAGGCAGTGTTGATTATCATTTGCCCTCGCATTGACGACACTTGTTTACAATGGTCGATGATAAATGCTGCCGCAATATTTGGACTGGCCGGATATGACGGCAACGGTGATTTCCCTTGGGAGTGACGTTCATTATAACCACTGTTTCGGGGGGTTTACCCTTTGGCCTTCGATACCCGCAGCAGTTCAACCTTTGTGACATTAACTGCCATTTAAGAGCGATCACATTCATAAGGTACAGCGGGCGGGCAGAATACGAACTCCAGTGCCAAAACTTGAACAGAATTATCAATAGAAAACGGAAATCATTGTTGTCATATGGAAAACGTTGAGCTGACCAAACATGACCGTACATTAACCGGTCTCATCTGGTACAGCTGAACATTCGATGTCTTGATAATTCAGTTATAACACTCGACATACTTCCCTTATTCATGAAGTGAAACTGATCAGGTTCATTTTCTTTGAAAGTTCATATTGCAAAAACGGCATTGGTTGCAAAATCGGCATTGGTTGCAAAAACGGCATTGGTTGCAAAAACGGCATTGGATCTTATCCTCATCATCTTCATCTCATCTTCATCTAATCATTATCATCATCATCATCATCATCATCATCATCATCATCATCATCATCATCACCATCCCTATAATGATTTTCAACATCAACATCATTATCATCAATACGTAGCATTGTCGGAATAGCAGACAGCTGGAAGTATGATGAAGTCTACAAAGCATCGCATTCATTAAACCACACACATATGACAATAAGAAAATTGCCAATTACATTCCAAGGCTGTGGCTGTTAAGTATGCGAAGACCATCTCATAAACACATTCTTCATCGTGTCTTTGTGGTTAATAGGTATTGAATATCTTATGAAGTGGTTAGATATCCTGACATAGTATATCAGAACGCAACGCGAAGTGCTTTTCCACGCATGAGAGTGTATACCGCTAGAACAAGATATGTGTCCGACGTCTTCAGTACTCCTGAATCAATATATTTCCATTGTAACACTTCGCCACCTAAATATGGGACGAATATCTTTATCATACGAATATGACCAGGCCTAATTAGAGTGGGGAAGATGTAGATTTACCTCATCATATAAATAACGTGACGATATGCGTATAACGCTTTAACCCGGATTATATATGAACGGCGGTACTTTGCGTCAATCCCTATTGGTTGTAAGTAACATACGTGACTACGTCCCAGTCAGCTTGTGATAGATTATGACAAGCAGACAGCAACATAGTGGACCCGTATCTGTGATTTCCCGCAGAGACTTACCTTACTACAGGTACTAACGAAACATTTCCATAACTTATAGGAATTGTACCTTCAGAAAATTGAAAATGTATTATCAATTAAAATGATTCAATCTAATGAGGTGAATGGGAGCATCATTGTCCCGTAAACAAGCATGTTACACTCGGTGCACTATATAACGCGAGTATATGCCTTCGGTGCATTAGATCTATGCAGTAGTGTTGTCAGTTGATAACCATTATTTTGGGGCTTGTGCATCATTCTTGTTCCCCATGTTTCACCCATTAATCGTGCATAAGTTACCAGTCCACCACCAATGTTTACTTACCGCTATGTAGCCCTTATCATTGTGGTCGTCAATTAACACTGCCCTGTATCAATGGAAAGAACTGGAATACTTGAATATTGGAAAACGGGATAAAATGCATATCTTCTAATATTCTAGTCTACCATAATGTTTTGTAGCCAGAATATTATTTTGATTTCATTTCATCGACTCCATTGAAAAAATGCAATATTAATATGATGGAGAGTGGTGTCCTTCAAACGCTGTAAATCATCGATTAGCATTATTGGACGTTATTCGATACGGCTGCATAATCGCAAGTGCGAACCACCTATAGCTTTGTTGCTATGCCAGAGAAGAAAACCAATCGACAGAAGCGGTGATGAAGACTCTATGATTGTTGTTAACTGGTTTTGCCGGTATAAATTACATTATTCTCGCGCCAAATGCTCTTTTGATTACGAAGTATGAGTTGAAACATTATAATGCAGAAGATATTAGAAAAATTTCAATTTGCACGATATATGAGTAATGTTATGATGAACAGCAATATTGCATTTATAACGATAACCAAATGCAGCACACTGTCTGCGGTGCTTGTGTTACGCAGAAATCGGGCCGTTGATTAATTATATTCGCTTTTTATGGCTATAATAATTGTTTGATATAACCGGTGTGAATGTACTGGCCGCAATATGTAGGGCTGTTGCCTGAGGTACAGTGATACTCTCAGGTGGATTCGGAGGATCTGAGATTTGTTTAAGACACTGGTCAGATCTCATCATTGGGTTGTAACGCTTGAGGGAAATGTTGATGGCAGTTTAGCACCAACAGGAAGTGGGTGCTTTTAACAAAACAAAAACTACCTATATGGCCGTTGCATGTAGATAGCCAGTTGCCTATCCGCCTTCAATGGTCCCACATCCTATCGGTCAGCATCTTACCTTCATGCAGGCGGGTGTGTATTGATGAGGCTGAAGACCAAACAAAACGCAAATGGGTTGGACTATCGCATTCGGCAGAAGAAGTTAACTGGCTGGCAAAGATAATGTTCACTTCAATCATCAAACTCGGTTCGGTTGCCAAATAATAAAGCACCTTCGGGAAATGTCCTTGCTCTTTTTGAAATGCTTGCGTGCACAATGAAATAAAGCCCAAATTTACGGTAAGCCTTGTTTCCCAAGCTTCATTTTCCTAACGGTGTTGATAGCTGTCGTAACCATTCAAAGCCTAAACTGTTGACTTGAAAGATGCGAGGACATAAGACGCACTTGCAACTGAGTCCAGTCTTACATTATCTCTATCATGCGAGCAGATAGAGCATTAGGAAAGGAAGTAAGTTCTTATGAGAAGGTTTTATCCATTCCAGTAGATAGCGTGAAATAATCCAACAGGAGAGCTAAGAAAATGGACACACAGCGTCCACTAAACACCAATTGGGGCATATCTGCATGTATAAAACGTTCACGAATTAACTACAGGAATAAGTCATATGGAAAAAAACCACCCGAGTCCATTAAGGCTGTTGTGAAACAACTATGATTAATTCCCCTGGTTTGTGGTTAACATATGGTGCTGACGGCAGGAATACATTGATATCAACATATAAATTAACCGACACTCGGTCCTTTATTGTGTTATCGATAATGACATATTGTAATACTTGCATGCTACATGACATGCAATTTTACTCCCTTATTGACCGGGCAATACTATGCTTTTGATACTTCAACAAACGCTTTTGTTGATACCCCATGATGCAAAGTTAGGTAGATCCATGGCACAATCGACCACGGTTAGCTGTTTAAGTGTAGATGTGGGAGAAAACCGGAGCACATTTAAGCTGATTAAGGTAAATCACCCCATTTCCTACTTGTTGATACCCGATCGCACGTAGATGTATAACTAACAGGAAGGAATGCCCTGAAGGGCTGACGTTCTCCATGGATACGAATTTCTCTCTGGCATACCATGGTGGGTTATACCTGGGAAGGTGACATCTCATTAACTGTGGCTTCATTGTTCGCTCCATATATATATAATGTTATGAATGAACGTTCATACATCTCTGCATATATTCCAGTTTGTAAGACCTGCTGTATTGTTTGGTCAAGCACCCTTTCCACTAGATATTTTAACAATTGCGGATTTCTTGTCGATTACAAGACAGAATTTTAAGTATATCGATCGCTGCAGCTGATTTTTGATAGCATTTATATTTTCATTTGGAGTACATTGATGCTGTAGCTCATGCATGTGATTAATGACAGAACTCGGAGTAGAGGCCCGCAATGTTTGTAGCGATGGCCAGCTCCGTGATAGATTGACAAACGCCCCGACCCATGCAATGTTAATTACGGAACGCCCACTAAGTAACGCTTAATTCACCATCATGCCTCATCCTCTTTATTGAGACTATTAGGGTTTGGTCTTCCATTGCTAAGCAATGTGGAGGGTCCGCCATGATCATCTATGCATTTTGCTTTGGTGTTCTTTTCATCTCTTGTAAACGCCACTATTAAAGGAGCCGTCAAGGGGCATTTTGAAACAACTATTTCTAAACATTCTAGCAATATTCAACATGAGTTTATATGTAAGGATTGACTAGGTCGGGAAGATTATAAAGAGACGACAAATAGGTTTTCAGTCAATTTGTCACACCTGACATGATTCATCAATTGTGAGTCTTCTGATAGTCTACGCCATTATTGGTCCCG